>JAPDVU010000007.1:4807500-5295000 GCA_026230045.1 Corynorhinus townsendii | reverse complement strand
TTTCAGTGTGAGAAACCACGCGTAGCTGAAGGATCCATTCAAAATACAGGACAGAGCAGTGGGTTTCCTGGACAGAGTAGAAATGGTCACAGATTCTTTAACAAGTTACCATGGAACAAAGCATTCAAGAGCAATGTCTACAGTCTCCTGGAAACTATTCAAATGTGACCCCCTTTTCCAACTGTGTGTCTGCATGACGTTAGAGTTTCTTCGTGCCCTTCAGCTAAAATAATATATTAGAACCGACTGAGTTGAACGAGACATATAGATGAGCAGTCAGCTATTTTCTATTGAGTCAGACTTTAGAAATTTGCAACAAAAAAACTTTTAAAAGCCTCTCTTTTTGCTAAGGTTTCTTCATCTCAGAAAATACACTTTTTTTTTCATTAAAAATGTGATATGTGCTACCATAAATGGGCGTGTTTTATTACATGAGTAATAAAAACGCGGATTTAAATTTTCCTGCACGGCTGGAATTCCTAACAAAGTAAGTGTTCGTAAAGGTCACGCTCAGAAGCAAACGCTCTTTGGGGCCCTGAATAATGTTGAAGAGGGTGAGGGCCCTGGAGACCCAAGCCTTCGAGTTTCAAGCTTCCTTGCTGATTGTAGTTGTAGGTTTGTTTGAACAAACCCTAACCCAGGCCCAGGGACCCCAGGATCTACATCAGAAAGTAAGAGGGTGGCCAGTTTGGAGAGAGGGGCATGTGTCCCCAGAGAGCACGGAGCTGTCCCATGCCCCCCCGCCCCCAGGGGACAGGAGAGCACGGCAAGGCCGAGGCTCCACGCGGGTGTCTAGGCCTCCCTGGGAGGCCAGGCCGGGCCCCGGGAGAGGGTGAGAAACGCGGCCAGCTCTCTAGCTGCTGGCTCCTCAGAGACAACATGCCTCCCAAGGAGCCTGAGCTGCTCCCACCTTCATTTTATTTTCTTTGCTTCCCCTCCTTTACGAACCAACGCGCCACCAACATTCCACTCATGTGCCATTTGCCACAACCACGCTTTACTGCAGGGGATGTCGCTGTTTACGGAGCGGCCGTTTTTTAGAAGAAGGAGGGGCTGCAAGGTGTTTGAGCTGAAATCCACGACACAGAGTCCTCTCGGGCTGCGTTTGCCCGGCGGCCGCCTCGTTGCGCTCATCTTCAAAACGCGTGCACCTGCAGGGGGAGGCACAACGGGTGACTTAACTTCCAACCTTAAAAACTGCCCTTGCAGTGAAGCCCAGTCAAGGGGCCCCATGTTTAAGTGCACCGCCATGGGCCTCCCCTGGCAGCCCTCCCAGCACCGGCAGCCCGGCCGGGGGCCAGGAAGGCGCCCTGGCCCGCCCAGCTCATGTTATTCAGAAGCTGCGCATTAAGGTGAGGGCACCCTTCGGCCTCAGAGGGAAGATCACTCGGATTAAGATCTGGAGGCTCTCATCAGTGAACTAACGGAGGAGAAGGTAAGTTGATTCCTTGCTCTTGGGAACGTGCTTAAATGACCCAGAGACAAGACAGTTTTGTTCTAATATTACGGTGTGTATTTCCATGTCCCTGATACCCTGATAATCCCCCCGTTTATTGACCTAATTTCCTTCTTTCTCTCTGTTTTGTCATTTTCTTTAATTCCTTCCAATCCTTACGGAAGAAGGCTCTTAGAATAATTCTTATATTTGCCAGTTTCCAGAGGAATATCCTGGCCATTCCATTCACCCCGCTGACTGATGCTCCCCTCCCTAAGCATCCCCCCCGTTTTTCCCACTCCAACCCCAAGTTCATCAGTTCTGGCCCAGGGGACCATGCCTGGAGGTTGGCCTACCGGGTCCTGGATTGGTGGATCTGTTCCTTTTATTCTGAGTCTTAAAATAAGCTGGGAATAGCTGTTTTAAAAAACAAAGCAACCTGTATACATCCTAAGTACTTCTCTAAAAAGCTTGTGAAGTCATTGACCCACTGCTTACAGTTAACTTTAAGTATCTTCCTGGTGTTGAAGAATAGAACAGTAGTATATGAGAATAAAACTCTCTGTGTTCTGTTCATTGTCACTGGCCATCTTTGGACTAACTTTGCAATCAAATTTAGTACCTTGATACCAAGTTGCTCACTTTAAAATATAATAACCTTGCCCGTGGTTGAGGATCAACCTATGAGCCAGGAGGTCACGGTTCAATTCCAGGTCAGGGCACAGGGCACAAGCCCAGGTTGTGGACTTGATCCCCAGTAGGGGGCAGCCAATCAATAAATCTCTCCATCATTGAGGTTTCTATCTCTCCCCCTCATCCTTCCTCTCTAAAATCAATAAAAATATATTTAAAAAAATAAAATATTATAACCTTAAAATATAGTAGGTCTTAAATAATCATTTTTCTTAAGAAAATATACTCTTAATTTAGCTACTTGCAATATTTTTATCTTCATAGGTACCCTAATGGGGCATGTTTTTCTTTAGTTTTACGTACTAGTCATTTTCAGAGACTATTTTGAATGAAATAGAACTGGAAAATTTTTAAAGCTTCAGTTTTAAGTGATGTTCAGATCTTATGCCAATTTTTTGGTGCTATTTTGTGAGTGAGAATAGAAATCTGCATGTGAAACTCTGTGCTCTCAATTATTGGGGTACATAGTGGATGCTGAGGCCCATTAGTCCTGCCTTTTAACACGAAGGCTCCCATGTAGGACATGTGCGACCCCCAAAACACCCTTGCCCAATTTTTCACTCTTCTTGGGGGGGCAGCTCCAATCCAATGTCTAGTGATGCTGTGAGTGCCCCACCCCGGCCTCCATTCCGGACACACCTAAGGGGCCATCCCAGCTCCAGAGATTGAGGGGGGCTGACCCTTCAGCTGCTGAGAGGGTTACCCTGAAACGCAGGCAGACAGGGCAGGGCCCAGTGGAAACAAAGGCAGGTGGGGCGTAGGCTGGGCAGACCCAGCAGCTTGAGCAGCCTGACCCCAGGGATCAGCCAAGCAGAAATAACAACATGTTTCTGGGCTCACGCGGGAGGCACGGGACAACAAGGGCGGGCCTGCAGCCGCCAGGGGCACGAACGCACAGAAACGGAAAGTTCAGCACGGGAACAGAGAGCACACACAGACACAGGGGCAGTTCAGCTCCGCTGCTGGGCAAGAACAATTGAGGGCGTCCATCAGGTGACGACACAGGTAGCATAGAGCAGGTGTCGCAAATACCTACCCTGGACTACAGGCTTTCCCGGGCAGCCCGTTCTTGGGGGCCCCTCCCTTGTGGGGCGTCTGAATCTGCTTGTAATAAACTTTTACTTGAATCTTCTGTCCGAGGAGCTCATTCTTCGGTGTCTCGAGACACAACCCCGGGAAACACCTCGGCTCACCGTTCTGGCCACTAACCGTGACCACATTCTGGCCACTAACCGCTCCTCACCGTGACCACATTCAGCCCAGCCGCCCCTCCCCCAGCCTCGCTGCCCTCTCTCTGGCCCGGGTGCTCCCGGGAGCACTGCCCACTCAGCCTCCCGCCGGCCAGCACCTGCCTGAGCCTGCCTCCCAGCACCCAGCCGAGCCCAGGGGGTGTCAAGAGTCTGAGGCAAGACTGCAGACCTCCACATGGGAACTGGCCTTACCGGGAGTGACGGCACGTGAAGCCGGAACGGGCGCCTTCTTTCACAGAAGGGCCCCAGATAACGCCTGCGCCCCCTTCCCACAAGCCTGGGCTCCGCCGTCACGCACGGGTTTTTCAAACAAAGCCCTGCAGGCCGCCTCTCCCCTTCCCGGAGGTGGGAACTCAGGCAGGGTCAGCTCTGCCTTTCAGCAGGGACACGGTTCTAGGGAGATAACCAGCTGTCCCCCAAAGCCTCCGCGGACCCCCGTTTAAGAACCCGTGACTCAAAAACAGATCCAGAGACACAGAAGCATCAAAAGGACTGTCCGACCTCAGAGGGAAGGCAGGCAGGGGAGGGTCAGAGATCAGCCAAAGGCCTTGCACGCATGTAAGCACGGCCCGTGGACACAGACACTAGGGGGCAAGGGCCTCGAGGGGGACGCGGGGGGCTGGGAGAGGTCAATGGGGGGGGGGAGGGGGAAGGGGGACATATGGAATACTTTCAACAATAAAAAATGTAAAAATAAATAAATAATCCCCCCTCCCCCCGAAAAAAGAGCCGTCGATCCGTAGTGAAGGTCACAAACACGCGTGGTCTCCAAGCCGTCGTGCCCGGCATGGGGAAGGAAGAGGAGAATTTGTAAAGTCTGTTTAAAAAGTCTGCATTCGTCCTCATACGAGTTCATTGATCAGTTGGAGTCACCAAACCTCAGACTCAACTTACATTTTCCACGGGTGCAGCCGCTGCCTTCTGACGGTAGCGCTTCCGGGTGCAGTAGACACTGACCAGGGTGACCACCAGCATCACCCCGAACACAGCGGCCGTGGACGACACCGCGATGATGATGGTGTCTCGCGTGGAGCCCCGCTTTTCACACCGCTTCCCCATGTACCACCAGTCTTCCCCCGACGGGCACCTGTGCGGCCAGAGCACGCTCTGTTAGGAGGTGGCGTTTGAATGGAGCATCTTCTGGCCGGCGGGCGTGGCTCAGTGGATGAGCGTGGCCCTAGGAACCAGTTCGATTCCCAGTCAGGGCACAGGCCCGGGTTGTGGGCTCGATGCCCAGGGTAGGGCGTGCAGGCAGCCGATCAACGATTCTCTCTCATCCTTGAAGTTTCTCTCTCTCTCTTTCCCTCTCCCTTCCTCTCTGAAATTAAAAAAATTAAATAAGTAAATCTGAGCATCTTTGCCATGAAAGGTGTGTGTCAACGTCCAGGCCCTTGACCTTGGGGACATTTCACTAGAGGGGGAAGGACTAGCACCAGGGGCCAGGTGGTGACATGGAAGGGGGCCAGGAATGACTTCTGATCTGGTTCTCAGAACAGGAGCTCCGAGGGGGAAGGAAGGGAGCATGGGGAATGGAGAAAATTTAGTTCTCAGGGTCCTAGTCCCTCGCCTCCCAGCTCTACACCCTGGCCAAGCTCTTCCCAAAACTTCAGTATCTCCACCTGCTTACCGGAGCAGTTACACTGACCACATCAGACTGTGGTGGGGACTTCAGATATGTCATTCATGAGGACTTTTTCAGACAATGAGGACATAATGTCCTGTTTTTATTGATTTTTTTTTAAGAGAGAGAGGGCGGGAGAGAGGGTTAGAGAGATAAAAGCATCATCGATCAGCTACCTCCTGCTCGCCCCCTACTGGAGATCAAGCCCACAACCCAGGCCTGTGCCCTGACTGGGAATCACACCGTGACCTTTTGGTTCCTAGGTTGACGCTCAACCACTGAGCCACACCGGCCAGGCTCATGTGCTATTTTTTTTTCATAAGTCATTTTATTTTCTTGTGACTATCCCAAATAAAGAGCAAAGAATAAATATCCTCTGGCTGGTTCTGAGGTGGGAATGAACTGATTTCACTCATGTGAGAGATCAGTATGTACTCGCACGGAGTGGGAACGACAGGATTTCAGACAGAAGAGGGGGGAGGTCGGGTCCAGGGACCCCTCACCTGCACTCAGCTTTGCCATCCCGGACGGTGCAGATGCCGTCATTCTCACAGGTGAAGTTCACGCAGAGGTCAGGGGAGCCGGCGGTGGGGACCGGCTGTGGGGACGTGGTATTCAGGTGGGATATGTCTAAGGGTGGGGAGCAGGGTTGGAAATCAGGTTTTGCTCTAACCAGTATCTGGCCTCTAAATTTCAGAATAGACTGTCGGGTTTCGGGCTGGTGAGTGATGCAGGTGATCTGGCAGCATAGCCCAGCCATAGCCTCAAACAGTGAGCTAATGCAGAGGCAGGTCACATCTAACACAGAGGAACGCTGGGCATGGTGGCTGTTAACCTAAGAGCGAGAGGCAGTCAGAGAGGCCAGGGGCGTTACCTGAGATCAGCTCTAGGGGAAGCAGGGTTCCTGCAGACACCCAAGCAACGTGATGAGGACACAAAAGCAAGGGGTGCTGGTGAGAAAGGGTAGGGGGGTTCTGTCCATGGAGGGAAGGTGCTGTATTGGGCAGATGACGTAGCAGAGGGGTGTTTCTTCTAAAGAACGTTGTTAATTGTCAGTCCCCCATCATCATGCCCCATCTTGTGATCTCTGCAAACAGTTCTTTGGACACGGCTGCTTAGGCCCAGCCCGGAGGTGACTTGGCCCTGGGCTCACATTCCCACGGTGAGGCCTCGGGCATGCACTGTAGCTCCGACTCCCTCGTTAAGCGGCCCCATTGGTGATTTTTTACCGGACCAGCCCTCAAGGGACAGGCAAGGAACCCAACGAGTGGGTCCCCGGGCAGCTGAGGGGCCTGCCCGAAGCCGCGCGCTCTCGCTTCCTGTGGGGGGCAGCGGGGGGCACTCGGTGAAAGCAGCAGGGCCCCTGCGGAGCAGGGCGCTGTTCCGGGGTCAGAGGGAACTGACGAACGTGTGACTAGTCGAGGGAGGAATCGTTTTATGTCGCCTGTCCTCCCTTGACACGAGTTTCCCGGAAGAATGTTTTCCCAGAAGTAGCATTTGGATCTACGCCAATGGACACTGCAGTGAACGCGCCTGGGGTTACACCGCACCACTTGCATCACAAACAAGATTCTGATTTACTGAGATGCAGCCGGGTCTTCGGTTGTAAATGAGTTAAAATCCCACCACATAAAGCATGGAAACCACCAGAATTCCTGGAAAATGCATTCTTTGGCCGCCATAGGAAAGAAACTTTAAAAGATGATAGATTATTACTGCCAAAATGTGCGTGTGTGTGTGTATGTGTGTGTGCGCGCGCCGTATATAGTCCCAGAAAAATGTATACGTGCACTTTGAATAATGATAAAGGCAGTATTTATTAAGATACATTTCATTTTCAAAACTGAGCTATCGGCTGTTAAAGCGTGTACACATTTGGGGGGGACACCCTGTATATTGGAAAAAGATAATAAAGATAATTCATTTTAAATGTAACTTCATGTGCTTGTGTGACATTTTTGTTTCTGGAACCCTATAGTTCTAGGGTATAATGGCTTGACTTTAACTTACCTTTTTTAAAAATATTTTTTTTTATTGTCGATAGCATTACAGATGTCTCCCTCCCCCTCCCTTTACCCCTCTCCTCCCAGATCCTACCCACCCACCCCACCCCCACTTTAACTTATTTCTAAAGTGTTCTGGCCGAAAGTTTTTGACTATTATTCCATGTAGTGGTGATTAAAGTCTTTATCCTGAAACCCTTCATTTCAATTAGTTTCATATCGTTAATGACTCATACCCAAAAATAAATAAATAAATAAAATTTCCACCCAGGCCCATTCCCTCCCACATCCCTAGTTAACACGCCTAAAAATAGAACCTGCCAGATCCCAGCAGATACAACAACGACACAAGTAGCTTAGGTAGCACCGTGCTATCGCCGTACCTTCCACGGTCAGTAGGATGTAAACATCGTCTCCCTTGATGAAGTCTCTGCTCTTCAGCCGCTGGTGGGTGATGAAGGCACTGGTTCCCAAGCCCTGACCTCTTCTGAACTGAGTTCCGTTCGGGAAAGAGGCCACTTTTCCCACTTTGGAAGGCCTGTCCCAGAAATAGCTCCCGTCGTCTGCAAAAGCAATTCATAGGAAGGGGCTGTGTTCAGCATCCGCTCGGCTCTCGGTGCTAGGAAACATGAAACCCAGCTAGGATGGAGCCCCAATAGCTAAATGACGCCGTGGATCTGTGCTGTGTCCCTGCAAGTCGCTGGAGCGCGTCCATTTCTATGCCCCGAGGAAATGAGGCTGCCCGGCAGGGAGGACCACGCTCTGGGTCGCCAGGGGAGGGTACAGGAAGTGTCCCAGGTGGGGAGTCAGATCTGTACTGACCGGCCAGCCTAGAGACCCCCTGCCGGGGACAGTCATTCCTCACGACCTTCTGAGCTGTAGGTCGGCCTGTTGACTGAGTTGAACCCATTTGCTGCTGATCAAGGTTTCAATATTAGCGCAGAGCGACTTATCTTAACTGACTGGCTCACCTACCAGCTGAGTCCTCAGGAGTAGAAGCCAGAGAGAGAGCAGTGCCCTGGAGACGGGTGGCAACCACCCAGCCCGGAGCCATTGTCAGCGTCATTCAGGGAGGAATGTGTCTTTAAAAAAGGAAAGAGCCCTAGCTGGTTTGGCTCAATGGATAGAGCATCAGCCTGTGGACTGAAGGGCCCCAGGTTCGATTCCCGCCAAGGGCATGTGCCTGGATTGCGGGTTTGATCCCCAGTGTGGGGCGTGCAGGAGGCAGCCAATCCATGATTCTCTCTCATCATTGATGTTTCTATCTCTCTCTCCCTCTCCCTTCCTCTCTAAAATCAATAAAATATATTTTTAAATAAATAAAAATTTAAAAGGGAATAAAATTCTGAACATCAAGTCCCTACAGTCTTTTGTGGATGTTATTTTTCCCCCTCGGTCACATAAGTCCATTATTTTCGTGTGTAGAGCTCAGGTTTGGCAATAATATTCACCTGGCCATCATTCCATGTGTCCCTTTATTGGGTTCCCAGGTGGCAAGGGATTATTAAAATGAGAAATGTGATCACTGCACCCTGGCCACGTGGCTCAGTTGGTCGGAGGATCATCCCATGTACCAAAAGGTGTGCGATCAATTCTCAGTTAAGGCACATACCTAGGTTTGCGGGTTCGATCCCGGTCGAGGTGCGTACGGAGGCAACAGATCGATGTTTTTCACTCACATCAATGTTCTCTCTCCCTCTCTCTCTCTCTCTCCCCCCCCCACCTTCTTCTCTCTCTAAAATCAATAAAAACATACCCTCCATCGAGGATTAAAAAAGAAAAAAAAAAGGAATGTGATCTTTGCCTTCTGGATTCTGCTCCTTTTTGAGACTGGAATGGGGGAAATGTCCCCATTGGCAAATCCTCCAGGACTCCATAAAAAGGTGTAATCCACTCCCCCCTTCCAGGCACTCCACGGCGTCTGTTCCTCTACCTTCTGAAAAAGCCACCCCCCTCACAAGAGCTGCCTTGGTTTGGGGGATCCCAGTGGCAATATCAGGGTAGCACAGAGTAGGAGAACTCAGCCGCTGGGAGCCTCTTCATTCCAGGCCTTTCCACAAACTTCGGTGCTCGATCTGGAGTGATTCTCATAACTAATCTCTGTGGCTATTGTCACTGCCCCCGTGTCACTGCCGAGACACTACATACGCTCCAAGATGTTACTGGCTCAAGATCTATTTGCTTAGCTAATGAGAAGCAAACCTTGGGTTTTCACGCAGGCATGTCAGACTCTAAAACCAACATTCCTGGCCCAACACGGGGAATTCAGGAATGGCCATCAAGTCTCAGGAATACAGTCAGTATCGTCTCTGTCTGCCGGCTTCCCTGCTGACATTCCTGCCGCTCTCCTGCCCAGGAATTCTTCCCCCTTTTACCCTCTGCTCCTAAATCTGGGCTCAGAACCCCCTAGGCGCCTGGCTGCGCAGTCATTCCCAAGCCACCCGTCCCTCCACGAGCAAGGACCGTGTGTGAGCAATAGAGGAAAGGAGTCACGAACCGGTGGTCAGAAGTGGGTCTGTAGTTACACTCCGCTGGTTGGACATGCGCTGTCGAATGTCAGGGTTTTGGTCCAGGAGTGTCATCGTGGCTTGTTGCCAAGGACAAGGCCACTCTAATTGATCATCATTGGCTCCAGAGATCAAGTGGAAAAATATCCCTGCGTTAGTCGGATGGCTTAGAGTCAAGGAAATCTGAAAGGCATAACCTTTAGGGGAGTAAAACGGAGGGCTGTAGAGAGTTCCATCGGGGCTGCCCATCAGCTGTGTGAAATTCCTTATGCGCCAGATATGATGAGGGCACCGTGTTTCCGAAAGATTGATGTCGTCAATGGACAGGCCACCCAGCGACGCACCAGCACCTCTGACCCCTCCAAACACCACCCGGAATTTGTTGGTTACTTTCAGCGTTACGTGGTAAAGTTGCCAGCTCCCGGTGGGAATATCTGCAAAACACACGTCATTACTGCAGAGAAGACACAGGACAATGGACGCCTGCACGTCAACGTGAGAGCGCTACCCTTCGTGGATGAATGCTCATCCTAGGACTACCCATTCCCACAGGTCTGCGGTCTGGCTTTCCCACTCCTCCAGCCCCCGTCCTTTCACTTCCATATATTTCTGTGGGGTCGGACTCCTCTCCGTAATATTCGTATGTGTATCTAGTTGTTTCTCAAATAGGTTACCCTTTCCCAGAGATGGGTGAGCAAACAACAGCATCAAACTCATGAGTACTCCATGCCCTACGCAGGGGTGATCTTCCATTCTGTGTGAATTCTATGTTAATTACACAGCCAAGTGAGCCCAATGGTCTACACTTGTACGCACGATTCCTGTGATCCCCAACCAAAGCCTCCTTTAATATACTTACACTCTGCTTGGAACACTGCCTTTACAGGGAACGCTTTCAGCCAACTTCTCAGCAGTGTTCAACAGCACTCCACCAAACGCTACAGAGCCCACATCCTACAATTTACTTCTTAATCACACCAGTGACTCAACCTTATAGATATCTATCTACTATTTCATACCGTCTCCTCTCTCCCCAACTGCACTCCCCTCCACTGTTTTCCCCACCCCCGGCTGGCCGCATGGCTAGGCGGGTCCTGTCTTATTTTCCTGTATCACATACCCAAGTAAGAAAGAGCACATTTTTTCAGGAGCCCCCAGGGAGAGAACAGCTCAATTTATGTGAAACTCAAAATTAACACAACAATTTGAGATTTAAGTATATTGGCACTTAATGAGAAACACAATTGCTTGAAAATAACTTAGAAATATCCAAATTACAGAAAATGCCATTTTCCATGGATGGACTCTAGATTGAGCAGAAACCTTTCACAAGAGCTTCCACTTTATTATTATAGTACTATCTGTTTAAATTCTGCACTCCTAGAAGAGATCAACCAAAGAACTTTTATACTCATATGCATAGCCATGGACACAGGCAATAGGGTAGTGAAGACCTGGGGGAGGTGTGGGTAGGGGCTGAGAGGTAAAGGGGGGAAATGGAAGATATCTGTAATACTATCTTATATACTAAGAGAGGAATATGCTAATTATCCATTATGCCATAAGCCGTAATGACCAACCGCATAACGACTGGATCATGGATCTGCAGGAGGGTGGGGCAGCGAACTACAAGTGGGTAGAGGAGAGCTACAGGATGGTGCAGGGCAGCAAGCTATGAGGTGGGGAAGGGGGAGGAGGGGGAGGAGCTTCAGGAGGGGGCAGGGCAGCAAGCTATGGGGGGGCAGGGGGAGCTACAGGAGGGCGGCAGAGAGCTACTGGTGCATGAATTCATGCACAGGGCTACTAGTCAACAATAAAAATATATTTTAAAAATTAATCAATTCTGGACTCGTGAACAAGTTTTTAAGTACCTTCTGTGCTATTGCGTATCAGTGATAACAGCACAGATTGCAAATGGAAAGGCATATCTGTATCTTATATATGTGCTGTGTATTGTATTATATATACTTGCATATAAGGTAGGTATACAATGTGTGGTATGTGTATATGTGAAGTGAGATTGAGATCCTCACTGTAGGTGTTCACAGGGAAACCATCATTGTTTTCAGATGGTTTTTCCTAGTTGGCGGCGGGGGTGGGGGGGGGGGGGGAGGAGGCGTGCATGACCTGTAGAATACTACGGATCGATTTTACAGTAGGTTTTACTCAATTCATTCAAACCAGGAGGCCAGCATGTGGGCAGTCACATAGTTGCCAGCCCTGCAGGAACCCTTCCCAACCCTCGGCTTTCATAGGGGATCGGCATGCTCCCTTCTGGCCGTGATTGGAATGATGGCGGGTGCCCATCATGGCGTTGCCCTCACTCCACAGAGGAATTGCCACAGAAGTTCCATTAACCAAGTCTTAAACATCAGAACCCTTCCGTGGGACTTATTTGTAAGCTAGAAAGCAGAGGCGAGTCCCCTTCCCAGTCCGATGTGGTAAGAAGTGAAACAGCCACAGCCCCAGGTTCGTGGACAAAGCCCCGTGAGGCAGACACAGGAGAGGCGCCCAGCCACGTTCAGGGACAGGTCCCATCCCGCTGAGGCCACGCCACAGCTCAGCCACACCGAGCCGGGGACGCTTCCCATGTTGCCGAAGCTGGCTTCCATTCCTTGCCAAGAACTGGCCTCCTCCGTGCCGGAGACTGAGCTATGGTTTCTTAGGGGAGTCACACACAAAGCATAGAGGCCTCTCGTCGTAGCTTCCTTCCCACGGCACAGCCCCACAGGAGCAGCTGCTCAGCTGAAAAGCAATGACCCCGAGCCCCTGCCCTCCTGTAGGTGGTACATGGAGCAGAGTTTAGATTGCCTCCCTCTGATCCACACAGGGAGGATGTGGGCACGGTACCTTTTATTTCTTCCACCAGGGTCACAGTTCCATTCTTGGAGCCTGCAGAATACTCGCGGATGTAAATGTTCAGCTGGTCACTTTCACCCCCACTGCTGTATAAATAGAACTGCAGGCACTGAAACCCTCGCTTCGGGTACAGGGTCCTACTCTCCAGCACCGCCGTGGCCCCCGCGTTCACAGCGCTGCTGTCGAAGTGCATGAAGAAGCCAGCGCCTGGGACAAGGGTAACAGCAGACGTGAGAGAGAGCAGCTGCTGGGTCTAGGAAGCATGTCTGTGGCTCCAGAGTTCCCCTCACTCCCCCACGGTGTGCAGGGCATTGACATGCAGTTCCGGGAGCAGGGAGTTTATGAAAGAGACGGCATCAGGCCTCCTTTCCTTTCTACAGATGCTAGCTTTCAAAAATGGAAAAATGTGTCACCTACCAGGCCTATTCTCTCTCTCTTGCTCTCTCTCTGTCTACTCTTCCCTCCTTTTCTTCCCTGTTCCTTCTGGCCTATGTAGGACGACTATCCACTGTCCAAATCTGCACTTAAAATGAAAACCAGCCCAGTCAGCATGGCTCTGTGGTTGAGTGTCATCCTACGAACCAGGAGGTCATGGTTCGATTCCCAGGTTGCGGGCTCGATCCCCAGTGGGAGACGTGCAGGAGGCAGCCGATCAGTGATTCCCTCTCATCATTGATGTTTCTATCTCTCTCTCCCTCTCCCTTCCTATCTGAAATCAATAAAAATGTATTTAAAATACATCCTATCTAATAAAGAGGGGATATGCTAATTGACCCTCATGCCATCGCAAAGATGGCGGCGCCCACAGCCAATAAGGAGGGAATATGCTAATTGACTGCCCCACCCTCAAAGATGGCAGCGCCCATAGCCAATAAGGAGAAAATATGCTAATTAACTGTCCCACCCTCAAAGATGGCAGTGCCCACAGCCACAAGATGGCAGCTCCCAGTCCCCTCAGCCCCCCAGCCTCCCAGGGCCAGTCCAAGGCGCAGGCAAGCCTTGGATGGCGGCCGCCCAGCTGCCCAGGGTTGGCCCAAGGTGCAGGCAAGCCTCGGATGGTGGCTGCCCAGCCAACCAGGGCCACCTGAGGCTCAGGTAACCAGGGCCGGCCGAGGCTTGCTCTGCCGGCAGTGGCAGCAGCAGAGGTGTGATGGGGCGTCGCCTTCCCGATTGCCAGGTTGCCTCCTGCCCCTGAAAGCTCACGGACTGTGAGAGGGAGCAGGCCGGGCTGAGGGCCCCGACTCCAGTGCATGAATTTTCATGCACCAGGCCTCTAGTAAATAAATAAAATGAAAACTATTTTCATTAAAATATATTTGACGTATAGCATTGTGTAAATGCAAGGTGCACAACATGTTAATTGGTACATTTATGTATTGTAATAGGATTGCCATTGCAGCGATACCAGCACCTGTGTCATGTTACCTAATACCATGGTCGGCAAACTGCAGCTCGCGAGCCACATGTGGCTCTTTGGCCCCTTGAGTGTGGCTCTTCCACAAAATACACAGCCTGGGCAAGTCTATGTTGAAGAAGTGGCGTTAGAAGAAGTTTAAGTTTAAAAAATTTTGTTCTCAAAAGAAATTTCAATCATTGTACTGTTGATATTTGGCTCTGTTGACTAATGAGTTTGCCGACCACGGGCCTAATAATTATTGCTTCCTAGTGGTTGGAATAGTTAAGTTCTAGCCTTTTAGCAAGCTTGATGATGATAATACAATACTGTTGTCCATACTCATTGTGCTGCACAGGAGAGCTCCAGGGCTTACTAACTACTTGTTGCAAGTTTGTACCCTTAAAAAACACCTGTCTCTCTCCAATCCCACCCATCCAGAAATGGGGAGCCCTTCGCCCTTGGAGGCCCACTCCCCGCCTAGACCAGCTGAGCTGCAAGCAGTGCCTCTGGGCTATGAAGTCTACTTTCACCTATTTGCTGACAGAGATGAGCAAATAAATGAAAAATTGGTACTTGTGGCCAAAAAAGAAGCCCATTTAATTCAAAAGAAAGTTATAATAGAAAAATATACTTATGTGAATAAAATTAAATAAATTGCACTCTCTACCTTTAAGTATTTTTGTAATGGCAGCGTGCAGTCACGGCCAGCTGACATCCTGACGCTCGCTGACTACTCCCCGGCCCAGTGCTGCTCCCTAGCAAGTCACTTGTGTCCTGCAAGCTTCGAGGAAACAGCTCACTCCAAAGATGGGGTGCCCCAGGAGAGACCACCTCTCC
The DNA here is from genome assembly GCA_026230045.1 of Corynorhinus townsendii. Classification (NCBI taxonomy): domain Eukaryota; kingdom Metazoa; phylum Chordata; class Mammalia; order Chiroptera; family Vespertilionidae; genus Corynorhinus; species Corynorhinus townsendii. The sequence continues at coordinate 5,280,399 of JAPDVU010000007.1, read as the reverse complement.
TGCGTGGGTGCCTAGATGAGGGGGTACAGGCTTCGCAGAGCCCAGCTCAGACTCAGGAAGTAAAGCAAGCTCAGACCACAAGCAGAGAGTTAGCTATGTCCTTATGGCACCGATCTGAGTCCGTGGCAGCAGCCTGTGGGCTCTCGTGAATAATTCAGATAGGAGTTAGAGAGAGACGATCCCAGTCTCTCCCAGCCAAGGACAAGGCTAGAAGCGCCGAGTGGGAGTGAGCCTAGACGCCCTCCCTCCGGGTACCTGCGCACTGGCCCATGTTGGAGTGGTCGCTCTCTGGCCCCCTGGGCACCTGGGACACCCGCTGCCAGTCAGCACTGTCGCCTGGGCCTTGGATCATACCGCACACGTTTTCCAGCTCGAAATTGCACGAGTCCATGAAGCTCAGGGAAGAGGCTACAAAAGCAAAGAACAATTCTTGACACTCACACATCATGATAATCTAAGCAACAGAAATAGAGCTTAGTCCCGCCGGCGTGGCTCAGTGGTTGAGCAGAGACCTATGAACCAGGAGGTCCCCCTTGGATTCCCAGTCAGGGCACATGCCTAGGTTGTGGGCTCGATCCCAGTAGGGGGCATGCAACAGGCAGCTGATCAATGATTCTCTCTCATCATGATGTTTCTCCCTCTCCCTCTTCTCTCTGAAATCAATTTTTTAAAAATTAAAAAAAAAAAATGGAGCTTATCACAGAAGTCCTGGGGATGCCAGGAGGGCATTGAAGGAGGCACCTCGGCCCTAGCAGGTCTGGCTCAGTGGACAGAGCGTAGGCCTGCGGACTGAAGGGTCTGGGGTTCAATTCCAGTCAAGGGCACATGCCTGGGCCTCACGCTCGATCCCCAGCGGGGCATGCAGAGGCAGGCAATCGGTGATTCTCTCTCATCATTGGTGTTTCTATCTCTCTCTCCCTCTCCCTTCCTGTCTGAATAATCAATAAAAGCGTATTTAAAAATAAAGTAATAAAATAAGTAAAGAAAGGAGGCGCCTCCCTGTTCCGGCTGGCGGGGGCTCGCAGACGCCTGGATGTCTGCAGGACCAAGACAGGACCAGCTCCGTGGGTCTGAATACACCGCCTGGCCCAAGTCTCTTCATGAAACTGTCTGACTATAGCAACGAGTCTACACTCCTCGCCTCCTCAGATTACCAAGCCGGCACCCACGTTATCTGGTCCCGTGTAGATGATGACTGCGCCTCATTTGGGCGGAAACGAGTTTGGAAGATCAAACCGGTCCCCATGCGCATTAGTGACGGCTCAGACAGCGGCGTGGGCATGTTCCTGCCAGACCCAACTTATTTTGACATCTGAGAGCCAGGCTGCGTGAGAAGCAAAATGCTGCCTCCAGATGGCAGATTGGGATTTGGGTGCTTTAAAAAATAAAAAATGAAAATCAAGCTTTTATCCTTGCCGAAAGCTCAGTCATGCTCAGCAAAAGGGCACCGAACGTAACTTTCCCCCGTGGAGCAGAGAGAGACAGAAGTCCCCACGGAGCCGGTCGCTTACAGCAGTTGTACAGCCGGTTCAGCTTGAGGAGGTCAGAGTCGCTGAAGTCCATTCGCTGGCCGATCACATCCATGAAGTCCGGGATCCTCGTTACAATTGTGGGTTCCGTTCCGTTTCTGAAGGCGGTTTTGCTGTAGTGCATGACTGACGTGTAATCATAGGGAACATTCAGAGAGTCCGAGATTTGGTCATTATAGGTCTGAAAATTGTTCTCTTTGCCTGAATGGTGGGTAAAAAACTGTTTAAATTACTTGATGTTCACGGAATTCCATTTACTTTACTCTGAACGCTGTTAGTTTAGGAATGGAGACTGCAGTAAACACACGGCAACCTCTGCTATAACTGCAGCACGTTATTTCGGGGGCGTTTCATGCATCCTGTCCCAGAATGCAGTAGTCAAGCTCAGAACTGGGATGCCAGCCACCGCGCTGAGCATGTCTAAGTTTTCATTACAGCCCAAAGTTAGCTCGTAGCATTGGGCCCACGCTTCTGAGACCTGCACAGGGAAAGGAGGGTTCTAGAAGGTGCTGTGCAAACAGGCAGGTTCGTTGGCAGGCGGTGACGGGAGGGTGGGGCATGCGCAGCGGGTGGAGGTGAACGTGAGAGGATTTGGGAGGTGCGGTGGGATGGGACCTAGGGGTTATAATGCAGAGTCACTAGAGAGGAGGCACACAGTCAGAGGGTTCGTGGTTCCTGGAATATGTGTAGCTGTTTTGTAAACGAATACATTTAGAGAAGATACCAAGCTGTTTAGCATCACCCATGGGCAACCGATTGCAACCTGAAATCAAATGGCTTTGTGGGCACGATGAGGTAGATAGATCTGCTGTCCAAAGCACATACATGTGTTGTCAAATCTAGACAGAAGTTTCTGCCAACAATGAGACGCCAGCGCCCTAAAGACTGAGGCTATGGAGTAAAGGTAAGCACTGCTCTTGCTATAGAAATCCTTTGGTCTCTGCTGGCCTTACCAAGTTGAGATCAGGACATGAGGAAGAGGGCGTGGGAAGGAGCAGGAGCTGTGGTGTTAAGATTATGATGTCAGCCCTAACCGGTTTGGCTCAGTGGATAGAGCGTCAGCCTGCGGACTGAAGGGTCCCAGGTTCGATTCCGGTCAAGGGCACGTACCTGGGTTGCGGGCACATCCCCAGTAGGAGGCGTGCAGGAGGCAGCTGATCGATGTCTCTCTCTCATCGATGTTTCTAACTCTCTATCCCTCTCTCTTCCTCTCTGTAAAAAATCAATAAAATATATTTTTAAAAAATAAAAATAAATAAATAAATATGTGCATGTGTGTGCGTGCATATAAATGTCCACTCAGTCAGAACCATCTAAGAGCCGCTGCCAGCAAGTCGGGCCTGTATGGCCTGGCAGGTCCCTTCAGTCTCAGGGTCCCGGCCCAAAGCTCAGACAGGAGAAGTACCACATGCTCCTGTGCGTTCATAAATACATTCATAAGTAAACGTCACTTCGCGTTCAGCGGCCGGCTGGTCTTGCCAGTAAGTGATGGTGCCGAGAAGGGAGGAAAGGGAACGTCCGTGTCCATCACACTGCCCTCCGAGTTTCTCTCCCCGGAGGTGCACATGGCCCGTTCTCCACGTTTTCCCAGCAACACGGCTCTCAGAACTTCCCCAAGGGCCGGTTCCAGGTGCCCCTTCCCGGCCAAGGCCACTGCCCTGGGCCCTCTCCTGGGATCATAGGCTGCACTTCCAGGAGGCAGCTGATCGATGTTTCTCTCTCATCGATGTTTCTAACTCTCTGTCCCTCTCCCTTCCTCTCTGTAAAAAAATCAATAAAGTATATATTTTTTTAAAAGATTATGATGTCAGCCAGGACAGCGTGGCTCAGTGGTTGAGCATCGATCTATAAATGTGGAGGTCACGGTTTGATTCCCGGTCAGGGCACATGCCCAGGTTGTGGGCTCGATCCCCAGTAGGGGGAGTATAGGAAGCAGCTGATCAATGACTCTCTCTCATCATTGATGTTTCTATCTTTCTCTCCTTCTCCCTCTTTGAAATCAATAAAAATATCTTTTTTAAAAAAGATTATGATGTCATAGGCCTCGGTGGGATGACAGAGCAGGCCTCACAGTGCCCCACACGACAGCAATGCTGAACTACGGAGGCCGCTGTCACGGTGGGAACACGTGAAGAGCCTGAGCTCTGGCCGGACCTGGTGTGAGAACCTTCCAGAGTTGGAACACAAGGTCACAGGAGTTCAGGCTGTCCAACCACCACAGTGTTCCCTCATGTGGGTTCCATGGGTCCGTAAATCCAAACAGTCCACAAAAAGAAAACACAAAAAGACCGGGAATCACGCCACTTTCGGAAACGCTCCGGCCTCGGAGATTCACAATTCATGTTCGTCGAACAAAGACTCGGGACAGCACAGCAGTGTACGTGACTGTTCGTTCCATTTCTTTTAACCTAGGATCTCGCAGACTCATGTGGCCACGGGTCCCTTTTCACTCAACGCCCGGGAGCACATTGGTGAACGGTGCTCCGTAACGCGTGCTTCAGGAAACGTGAGCTTCTCAGATCATGTCCAGCTCAAACGTGTGAAGGGGTATTGCTGTGCCCCAACAGCCTGCAACTAACTCACTGAGTTAGAGCTAAGTGAAGTAAGACATCAGAACACCCGCGTTTTCCCACTGTGGACGGTGGGCACCGATGGCCGGAGAGGGCACGATGCTCAGATTCAGTCCGTAACGAACTAACAACGTAAGAAAACCAGAGAAATATACCTGACTGAATTCTGTCCCAAATGATGCTGACATAGTCATCCCGGTCAGAGCGCGACTGCTCGTGCCAGAACCCCAGGGCGTGGAGGAACTCGTGTTGAATCGTTGCTATTCTGTCGCAGTTTTCCCCAATGGAGAGGTTTTGCTTCCCAGCGCGCCTGTTTCCTATCGAAGACCAGCAGCTTACAGGAGAGTTCGCAAAAGAGAGGAGAGAGGGTGTTATAACGATGCAGGTGGAGGTCTCAGGTCAAGATCCCCAGTTGCTAATCTGCTTAGTTACCCACCGGGATCCTTCACAATGGAGGGACCTGAGCACAAGTCACTGCTCTCCTAATCCTGGTGAGCTACGAACAGTGTTCCCACCAGGTGATCTCTGGGGAACTTGGCCTGACGCCGAAAAGAACATAGGAGCGAGTCATCCCACGTCAGCCGCCTCCTGATTTTTCCTGGAAGTGTCCAGGCGTTTTAGGTGGTCCTTGCTCTGCCGATGACCATTCATAAGGGTCTCATAGGTACAGCAACCACTCAGAATTGCTGCGCTCCAAGCTAATAGCACTGTCACCTTCTTAACTCAGGCAGTAGGAGTCATTAGGCAAAAATAAATTTAAACACACACACACACACACACACACACACACACACACTCTCGTGTTTTACTTGAAGAGGAACATAAGAAGTAGCTGAAGTTCACAAAGTTGTGAGATGGATGCCATGCAATCCCACCCTCCTTATCCAAAAAAAAAAAAAAAAAAAAAAGGTTGGCAGACTGCTTGCATGTATGAAAATATTATTTTATGGCTAGAAGAACTAGGTCCAGCTGTCTTTTACTCTCCAACAAACAGGGAAGGAAGCCCCACCCTCGCTCAAGGTCAGGGCCTAGGGCAATTGCTGTGATATAATGTCCCAGCCACACAGTTCTCATGAACACCCTCAGAGAACACTCTGCACGTACCCACTGCCCTTGAACACTGATATATAGTTCGTTTCTCCAGTCCAAGGCTTGAAGTCAATGCATGTTTTTAAGCGGTAGCGTTCAAATGCGTTGAGGATAACTCCCTTAGCATTCATTTCTGAGGGAAGAAAACAAACAAAAATATGTAGCTCATTAATATAAACAAGAGTTACATCCCTATGACATCTCATCAACATTAAAACGAAATGACGTGGGACAAAACTACCTTCTTCGAGGGTCTGCCCTGGTCCCTTATTTCACCCGATATTCCTATCTATGCCAATTCCTGAAAGTTGCTCCCCAGGCTGAATTTCACCCTTGGCCACCCTACCCAATACCACCTTCTTGGGTCATTCAATCAGATCCACTCTCTGTGGAGTACCTGTTACATGCAAGGCACCATGAAAGATGCTCATTCATGCCCACGGCTTCAACCTTTTCCTACATCCAAATAACTCCCAAATATTTCTCTCTCTGAGTGACCAGGCTATCCACCAACACTTTCCATGATATCTCTACCACAGTGAGCCTGATGCCTTTCAAATTCTGCATTCCAAAAACTAATTTCCACCACACTTCTCTATCCCACCCACTTTAAGACGTATTCCTTATTCTTGTTAGAGGTGCTACGGTTCATCAAGTTGGGTAAACCCTGGACATTAGCATCCCTTTACCTGGGCCTACCTTTTTGACCTCTTGCTGCCAATCACTAAATCCAACAATTGCCTCCTACATGTCTTAGATGTATCCATTCTTGTCTAGCCTTACTTAGGGAATCTTGGCTCAAAAACTCTTCGGTCGTTCCCTCCATGTCTCCCACAGCCTGCCAGCTGATCTCCCTGCTTTCATGTTGCCCCATCAATAATACATTTCTATACTGCCACAAAGGGGTGACCATCTTCTTCCACAAAAACTTTTGGCGGCTCCACGTTATCATCAGTATAGACATTCCCAGTCCAGATCCTGCCTACCTGTCCAACCTCACTATCTCCTTCCTTCCCGTCTACATTCCAGCTAAGGACGGTTGTTTTTCCCTTCCCCATGCCTTTGCACCTGGGCCTAGGGCACCCTTCCCTAGAGGCACCTCGCCTGGGAAATGCTGTAGGTGTCGTCGTGGTGGGTGAAAAGCACTTCATGCAAAGAAATGAATGTCTCTTGATGAACAGAACGCACACTCAATTTCCATCTCACTTGTCCCCCCTTCCCAGCACCCATGAATGGTGTACAACTTGCACACCCTTCACTCGCCCCTGCTGCTTACTGCCACCTGTTCCCTAACGTTCATGCTTTTATATGTAGGTGGCTCACATAGCTCTTTGAACATATGACTAATCATTACGACTATTCCCTTCTATTGTAATTAGTTTTTGGTTTATCTGAATATCCACCGAAATGTATGATCTGTAAGGAAAAGTGTCTAAACTGATGCCGGTCAGTGATATCATTTTCACTAGTCCATACACAGAATGAGCATCGGCCCTGCTGGCATGGCTCAGTGGTTGAGCGTCGACTTATGAACCAGGAGGTGATGGTTCGATTCCCGGTCAGGGCTCATGCCCAGGTGGCGGGCTCGGTACCCAGTGTAGGGAGTGCAGGAGGCAGCCAATCAATGATTCGCTCTCATCATTGATGTTTCCATCTATCTCTCTCCCTTTATCTCTGAAATCAATAAAAATATATTAAAAAATAAGATAAAGACCATGTTTTAGAGTGGCCCTTTACAATTAAATTTCTTCTATAGAAAAGCTATCCTTGCCCTAACTGGTTTGGCTCAGTGGATAGAGCATCAGCCTGCAGACTGAAGGGTCCCAGGTTTGATTTCAGTCAAGGGCATGAACCTTGGTTATAGGCATATCCCCAGTAAGGAGTGTGCAGGAGGCAGCTGATCGATGTTTCTCTCTCATCGATGTTTCTAACTCTCTATCCCTCTCCCTTCCTCTCTGTAAAAAAAATCAATAAAATATATATATTTTTAAAAAGCTATCCTTGGATTTGGATTAGATTTTTCTGACTTTTTACTATTAAAACACTATTTCTTTTATGAAAGGGGGGGTGATAAAAGATAGTGGATTCTTCTTTAAGCTCCTGACTTGGCAAAATGAAACGTTGGTAAAGCAATGCCAATTCCTAGAGTTTTATTTGTTTGGCGGTTTTGGTTGTTACTCATATGTGAATCTGAACATATGGAAAACCACAGCTTCACAATAAAGACTAGCTCCCTAATCTTCATGTCCCTAGAATGGAATAATCCAGCACAGAGGAGGCACTCCATAAATGTGGTTAAATTAATTCCTTTATTGTCCAAGGCTCAACAAATATTTCAGACAAAGTCACTTAGGTTCTTTTTATTGTCCACTTTGCTTATTTTTTTAAGTAACTTTACATACCTACAGAAAGCAACCAACAAAAAGCCGTTAAAAACCATAATTGCATGCCCTTAGAAATACTGTGATCACATTCTCTCAGGAAGATACAAGTTACGGACACTCCAAGGTGTATACTAACCCAAGCTATCTTCTAGAACATATGGAATGGTATGAGGCCATCTATAGTTTTTTCCAATGATGGAATTTTTGCCTTGTACCTGTAAAACATAAATGTGAAAAAGGTAATTAAATGAATCAGGCAAAAATTTACGAAACAACAAATAGTTAATCTAGCAATAAATGAAGTTTTAAACTTTCCCAACCAGTTAAAACAAACTATGTGTGCACACATGTGCCTGTGTGTGTACCTCTGTTTTTATCATATTAGAACAAAGTTTCTAGGAGGAAATTTCTATCACTAATTTTGTTTATAGAGTTGAAAAGGAAATCATGCAAAACCATGTAAAGAATGATTGTTATAAAACTGAACTATAAATATTGGTAGACTTATAAACTAGTTTCCTGTACAAGAGACTAGTGGCCCCATGCACGAAATTCATGCACATTAAAAGGGAATTAATTAGAGGAAATATTTTAATATTGCTATTTGCCCTTTCTCTATAATAGAAGTGTCAGAGGTGAAATAAAATTAGTAAAATATATATGAAAATCTTCCTCCTGTCAGAGTCTGGGGCACGCTGCGTGCCCCAGAGTCAAGTCCCCACCCACCCGCATGCACTTCAAAACCGTACCACACCCAGACCCGGCCAGCCCCACCCCTGTCAAGCCCTGCTGGGCGGGGGCTGCAGCCTCAGGTCCCCCGGCCCGGCGCCAGGGCAGGGGGCGTGGCCTGAGGTTCCCCATCAAGCCCCACCGGGTGGGGGGCACAGCCTCAGGTCCCCCACCCCGGCCCGGCACCATGCAGCCTCAGGTCCCTGCTAATCACTCATTACAGCTTGTTACAGCTCGTTATGGGAACCCCGCCTCCGCTGTGGGCGCAACCATCTTATGATGGTGTGAGGGTCAGTTTGCATATCACCTCTTTATTATATGGGATTACAATTATACAAAAAGGAAGTGGTAGCAAGACCTCAATAACCTTGATCTCACAGAGTCAGAAAAAGTTACATGTACTGGGGCAACATTTTGAAAAAATTTTAAACAACTTGAAATTTTTATAGTAAAGAACTAATTTCGCCCATGCATTCTTCCAGTCAATGGAATGAGCACTGCTCTAGGGAACAGGGGTTCGCTGGTAACAAAACTGCCAAGGTCTTTACCTTCACGGAGCTAATATCTAGCGGAAGAGACAAGTCGGATGTAAGGAAACAAATGAAGATTAAACCAGCTGCATTTAATTGTAGTGGAGGAAATTTTTTTTCAGAAAGAGGGGTGTGGGTAAAAGCAAAGGGATGGGGGAGTATGTTAGATAAGAGGTCAGGCCAGGAGTCTTTGAAAGGAGGACATTTAAGGTGGAACAGGAATGATAAGAAGGAGCCAGGATTGAAAGGAACCAGTGGTCGCCCTGGTTCTGACGTGGGAATATGCTGGGTATGTTTTGAGGATGATTTGAGGCCGAGGCCCTACTGAGTTAGGACAGAAAAGAAATGAGATAAGAGAGGAGGACAGGGAGGGGAGGGGAGAAGAGGAGAAATGAGAGGAGAACTAGGCAGGAGTTAAATTATGCGAGGTCTTGAAGACTATGGGTAAACTTGGATATTATTCTAAATGCAATAGGAAGCTATTGAAGTTTCAATCCAGGAAGTGAAATAGTGTCATTGAGTTTTCCCCTTAGAGAAGGGCAATATTTGAAATAGAAAGACAAGTTAGGAGAAAAGTGGATTCTTTGAGTTAGAAGTTGGAGATAGCAATGACAGAACTTGCTGAAGGACTGGGTAGTGGGGTGAGGGAAAGAGAAGAAGCAAAGGCGACTCCTGGATTTTTTACTTATTCAGTGGCAGGGGGTGAAGGTGTAGTAAGGACTTCACTACGAGGAGACTCCGTGCAAAGTTTGGAAGGACCTCTACTTGGCCACACTACTGTTAGCTGTCAGGGTAGAAGTCACAGGACCTATCTCTATGGTAAAAAGCCCGGTTCACTGAAGATATAGAAATTTAGTTTAGCTTTGCTTCAACTACATTGGATCAGTGAGGTCCTATTTAAACATGAAAATATTGTTCCAATAATGAAAATCAAAAACATCAGTAAGACCGAGGCACCCTGGTGAGGGATCGTGGCGTTAACCACACAGAAGTCTGAGTAACAGATCATGAAGACACGGGTTTATGAGTTCCTTGCAGTACAATGCACTCATTGAACAAATGCGTCACTGTGATTCTGTGCGCGTAGAGATAATTGGGTTTAACTGAGCCCAGGCTTGCCAATCATTCTCAGATATTCTGTTTTTTAGCTTCCAGTGATTAATAGAAGAGTCTTCCTTGCATTGTCTCAACTCACCCCGTCAAGTCTGATGTCTCCCTCAAAAAGATCCAGTCCCAAAGCTAAGAGGAAAGATAAAAATTCATGTTAGCAAATTTGCTCCAACTCCTCACTTAATAGAAGGTGTTAAAAAAATCCACAAACCTTCATTGATATCAAATATATCCTGGTCAATTCCACCATCTACATCTTTCACTGAAATAAAGAAAAACACATTAAACATTATGTTTATGAAAGAAGAAATCTTTATCAATTATTAGATTAGAAGTGAGCAAGATTCTAATCAGATGAGTGATTACTTGGCTCTGAATTAATACATATACATTGATTGATTGATTGATTGGTTGATTGGTTGGTTGGTTGAGAACCTCTCATGAACCAGGCTTGAGGCTATGGAGCTTTTGCATATATGATCTTGTCTTATTTGTGTCCCTTGAATCCCTAATGACTTCAAGAATAGGAAATTCATTACTTCATATAATATTAAACTCAATTTGGAAGACTAAGTAGCAGAATCAATGAAATAGAAAGCAAATGTTTAAATTTGGTCAAACCAGTTCCATCTACGCATATACGTATATTCTTTGCAGTAGCATATCTTGGAACTCTCAGGCAAAATGCCTAACTTAAATTTAAATTTATCTTTTAAATTGCAAAGAGGTGAATAGCATGGCCAAAGCTCTCAGGGCACAACTGAATAGGATGTTCATGTGACCTGACACAAAGTAGCTAAGGTAACAGTAGCAAGCATTTGCGGATGTCTGTGTGTCAGGCACTGTGTTTGGCCTCGCCTACTCCTCCATCTGTTTTTCTGCTGAGTATGTAGAACCCTGGACCAGGAAATAAAGTGTTCCTCAATGAATCAAGAGAAGGCAGTATTTGATCAAAGTTCAAAGCAATTATGCATGTACTTAGCATAAAATGTGTCCCAAGTTCTTCTGTTCTGCTGTTCTATTACACACATAACCTTCTTTTCATTTAACTTAGAGCAAATCTCAAAATGCACTCACCAAAATTTTCTGGAGTTGGCTGGGAAATAAACACATAAAAGAAGATATTATTATGATGCCCATGATTTAATGGTCTTCTGGGTTCCAATTTATATCTAGCCATTTGGGGAGGGGCGGCGGGTTCCATTAATACTACGAATTACTTTCTGACATTTATCTAAGACAGGTAAATTGGAGTCTAAGATGGCTTTCTGACCAAAGGGTCTTCCCATTTCATATAAAAAAATAAAACTTCCTGCCCGGTCGGCATGGCTCAGTGGTTAAGCGTCAACCTACGAACCAGGAGGTCACGGTTCAATTCCCGGTCAGGGCACATGCCCAGGTTATGGGCTCGATCCCCAGTGTGGGGCATACAGGAGGCAGCTGATCAATGATTCTCTCTCATCATTGATGTTTTTCTCTCTCTCTCTCCCTCTCTGAAATCCATAAAAAATATTTTTTTTTTAAAACTTCCTGTTATAGGAAAGAAACTAGAAATCAACTTCATAGATTGGCGAGAAGGCAGAACATAGGGCTCCAGCCCTGAAATGTGTTTACTTTTATCACAAATTTCCAAAGAATTCATGGAGTCGTGTTTGGAAACCCTACAAATTTATTCCCAACATTGAAATATTATTATAATGTATAACAATCTTTTAAAAATAAATTTTATTGAAGACCTCATTAATTATGGCTTACTTTCCTATTTCACTCAAGACGCTTCCTTCAAAGACAATACCAAATGTTTAAGAAAAAAGCCTATGGGTATAGATAGGATTGTTATTAAAAACAAACAAACTTCTGAAGATAGAAGCAGCCCAATGAAACCTAGACTATTAGGTAAATTAGGTAACCCTGAGAAATGCCTCGTGCGCTCTAATATGAAATCTCAGGGGCCGATAGATGGCAGATCTGGGTTATAGCTCTGATTCCACCAACTACTAGGAAGGCCGTTCCCCTTCCTGACGCTCCGTTAAACCCGGTCACGGCTGCTCTGCAGGGCATTGGGAGGCTTCCATGATGTCACATGAAAGCGCTCTTTAAACTAGAACAAAATGTCACCCAAACGTAAGGAACAATTTTGTGTAAATACAGGTTCCATATCTAACTTCTAGCTTCCTGCGGAGCCTGTGGTCAGAGTGGCGATGAGTGCGATGGATGGTGTCCGTCCTCACTGACAGTCACAGGCGCTGTGGTGTCTCACCCTTCAGCCACACAGACAGACACATGCAAGCATTTCTACTAAACAAACTTTCTGTCCTGATTGCAGTTTGAAGGCTGACCAGTGGTTTCTCCTGTTCTCAGCGCTGCCGCTGCTACTCACGAACATTAGCATATTATAGTAACTGTTGTTTTACATGACAGCTAGAGGCTGCCCACGCATTTGGAACTTCACTTACAACCTCGGGCTGGGTGATGGTACAACCTGCCTGTGGCTCAGAGGCCTGGTCTCAGTTCATGAGGGAGCGGCCGGGAAATCCCACGTTGCCCCATTTCCTAAGCGTTCCCTGCGCCCTGACAGGCACCATTCCCTCCATGCGCCTCACCTCCTGGGCCAGCCATCTGATGTCATTCAGCAATAAAAACGGCATGATTCTCCCATTTCCCGCTTCCCATCTCATCAGAAGAAAACGTTACGTAACAGCGAAACAGAGAGAAACCTAGCGTTAGGTCCATGTCTCTGACTCCCCAGACCCCGCCCGCCCCTGCTCGCCAAAAGGAAACGCTCATTCCATTAACACGTCAACATTCCTATAAAACAGAAAGCGAACACGTTTTTCTTTAGCAAATGGTATCAACTGCCCAGATCTTTCTAATTGTCTTCTTACCAGGCCGGACGCCACGAGGCAGGAGGCAGCGAGCAGCAACCAAGGCAGGACCCATGAGTCCATGCTGTCACTGGCAGCTGGAAGTTGCAAACTATGCGATTGAGAATAGCACTTACCTTTTAAAAGGCAAACATCATAACTTCTAGCCTTTGATCCATCTTGCAGGCCAGCTCACTGCAAGGAGTTAAAGTCCAGTATCCCTCACACGGCCCATGGAATTGATTGCTTGGCTGGTTTTTTTCTGTGTGTGTCAACATTCGAGAGTCAAGTGCCTGGCTGAGACCTGTTCCTGAAGTAAGTTCTCGGATGTATACTTGCTGGTGCTCCCAGACTCATGAGTGCCTATTGAGCGAAAGACAATGTCCAATTACTTCTTCATCTCGGTCTTTCAAACAGGACACATTGGTGCGGCTCCTCCTGCCCGTTCAGCCCTGTGCTGCTTCAATCCGTCCAGTGTGTCCACAGCTTTTCATTGTTCATTCACTTAATAAAAATGTATTGAGCCACCAAATCCATTAACGTGCTAGACATCTGGCCCATGTGCAATCCAGGTAAACAGTAGCCCAATAGCAACGTATTTCACTCCTGAACATTCCCATTGAGAAAACTCAGGTGGGACTTCAGGTAAAGAGGCCAGAGCTGGTTGCTGGTTTTCCAATAAACTGACATTCCCAATCCGTCTCTCAGTTCTGCCTCACTTTTTCCTTCTTTCCTTGGGATAACTTCCCTTTAGGAACAACCTACACTAACTCAGTTCCTACAGTTTCCCTCTCAACTTACTGTGGGGCAGGTTACATTTTTTAAGTACTATTTTCCCCCACAGTATTTCTTTCCTACTCAAGCTGGCCCGAGCCCATCCCACGCTAACTGAAAGGATGTAGGAAGACATGTAACAGGGCCAGAGGGCATGGAGGCTGCTTTGTGAACACAAGAAGTCGTTCCCACCCGCTGAGGGTGAAGGGGTGTTAAATGCTGTGTGTGGATCAAGTCCCCGCTTGCTCCCTGGGATCCCCAAGACAGTTTATGGGACCCAAGCCCCGGAGGCCTATTTCCTGGCTAGAGCCGCCAGGAAACAGTACAGAAGAACAGACCTTGGGCAGCCAACGTACTCCTGTGGGGCCAAGAGTGGAACAGAGGTGCCAGAGGAAGCCCCCAGGCCTCGAGGGCCATGGGTGCGCAATTAAGAAAGCCTCCATCACATTTTTTAAAAATATGTTTTTTATTGATTTTAGGGAGGAAGAATTGGGGGGAGAGAAAGAGAGAGAGAGAGAGAGACATCGATGCATCAACATCAATCGGCTGCCTCCTACACACCCCATGCTGCGGATTGAGCCCACAATCGGGCATGTGCCCTGACCAGGAATTCCTGACCAGGAATCGAACTGGCTACCTCTTGGTGCATGGGTTGAGGCTCAACCACTGAGCCACACTGGGCTACAGGAGCAGGTAAATCAGCTTGCCATTTAAATCAACAGTAAGGACCCAATCTGATCAGTGTAATGTTTTTTTTAAAGGCATCACCAAGTGCCAAGGTCAGGCAGTGAGATGCAAGCATAGAGTCTCTGTCTGGATTGAGGAAGCCAGTGGAAAAGAGAAGATGGTCTCTCGGGCCAGTCCAAGTGGAGAAGACGCCGGAGAGCCTTGTTTGACGAGGTTTGCCGCTCACCAAAGTGCCTGATGAGCCTGGGGGGACGGGTGCGGGGGGGGGGTGGGGGGCGGGCGGGCAGGGAGGCCTATCATTCTGAACCACAACCCTCGCCCCGGGTGGAGAAGAGAGTCATGGCACCTGTGTCGTGAGCATCGGATTTTCAGTTCCCACCGCGGTGGTGAGAGCAGCAGCATCCGGGACCCTCTGGGTATAGAAGAATGATGCCCACATATCCTGTGACCACGGGGCCTGCTGTGACTGTGCCGCTGTGGGTTCTGGGCACTCCAGTCACCGACGTTGCTCTGTGTGAGCAGAAGGGCAGGGGGTGCATGGACTAGGGGAGACGGGGTTCTCTGCAGCGTTGGGTGAGAATAAAAGGCAAAGAACCACATTTGCTCCAAGTGTCATTACTTAAGCCTCTCGTCAGTGTTTCCATGGAATTGGCTCCCCAGATGGGACTCTGGAGGGTGACAGAGAAAGAACAACACCTCAGGGATGCAGCAGATCAAGTCGTCACTGCTTCCTGACAAGCAGTCAGGAAGTACAGACCACTGCTCCATTTCATCTGAGGGAGGAGAGAGGAAAAAAGAAATAATGAGCCGTCACGGGAAGAAGTGTCATCTTGCATGGGGACATCTTACACGGGAATTTTACCACCAAGCATTGCACGTCCCGGTCAGAGGACCAGGAGCTAAGAAGAACCTGCACATTTCACCAATTGGCCCTCAAACCAGCCCAGAGAGTGAAACGGCACGATTTGCTTTACTTATCCTAGAAATTTCTGAGGACGGCTTTGTGATAGACGGTCCCCGGTGCTAATGTAGATACCTCCCATATGAGGTATGAACAAGGAGATGCATTGCACATTGATGCCTTTACAGCACAGTGTCACTATTCAATAATGTAGGGTTGTGTTTCGATGGGTGGGTGGATGGATGGATGGATGGTTGGATGGATGGATGGATGATGGATGGATGGATGGATGGGAAGGTTAGTGGTAGTTTGGTGTGAAATGTGAACTGTAGAGCTAAAAAGAAAAGAAAATTCAGGGGAAAAAATTAAAAGCTTTTAAGGAAGGGTATGAGACCTGCTTGGGGGTCATTTGCCCAGAGAAGCGAGTGTACAGTTCAGTCATAGCTCTGGCCTTGGACTGGAGATGGGGAATCACTTTGAACATCTCTAATACTCAAGGCCACTTACTTTCTGTCTAACCAATACTACACCAGGCCCTGGTCGGCTTGGCTCAGTGGATAGAGCTTCAGCCTGCAGACTAAAGGGTCCTGGGTTTGATTCCCAGTCAAGGGCACATGCCCAGGTATCAGGTTCCATTCCCAGTAGGGGGTATGCAGGAGGCAGCTGATCAATGATTCTTCCTTCCTCTCTGAAATCAATAAAAACATATTAGAAAAAAAAGAAAAAAGAAGTACAGCTTGGCCTGACCGGTGTGGCTCAGTGGTTGAGCATTGACCTATGAACCAGAAGGTCACGGTTCAATTCCCGGTCAGGGCACATGCCCGGGTTGCAGGCTCAATCCCCAGTGTGGGGCGTGCAGGAGGCAGCCGATCAATGATTCTCTCTCATCATTGATGTTTCTCTCTCTCTCTCGCTCCCTCTCCCTTCCTCTCTGACATCAATAAAAAATTATAAAAAAATTTTAAAAGGCTCAGCCTCCACCAGGTCACTACCCCCTTCAAAGACCCTCCATGTCCATGTCCCTGAGGTGAAGAAGAGCTTGAGCATGGCTCCCAGGAGCCCTCCTGCTCCACCCCATCTGCATCCATCCTCTCCAGCCACACCCCCAGGAGCAGCTATCCGTCCATTCCTCACACCTGCTGACCTGTCTCCCAGCGCCAGGAATGCTTCCCTCCTGTTGGTATCTGGGTATGACTCACCTTCCAGAGTCCAGGTCAAGGTCAGCCTCCTCTACGACAGCCGACTCGAAACCAACAGTGGTCTCCCCCTCCTCTGAGCTCCCACCGAATCCTACACATTGTTGAATGTTTTTAGGGACAAGTGACCTCCCCCCACTAGTTATAAGTTCCTCGAAGGCAGAAGTACACAGTACCTGTTGCCCTACACGCATAGCTTTTCTTAGACCAGCGTGGGTCTGAGGAAAGGTGACTTTGCTAACATGTAGTTTTGATTTGTTATATACTTAACAAAAGCTATGTTTTATGTAGTATGCAAATGGCTTACCATAAATAACAGGTCCTTTGCCTTCCTTCAGTACCTCCACGTCCGCAGGGTCTGTGGTTGCCTTTGGGCCGTCTGCTTGGCGGGCTGGCCTTGGAATCAGTCTTCATGAAGCACCTGCTCTGTTCAGGGAACTGGAAACACGGCGTTCAAACAGCATGCCGGTGCTCAGTAAACGTGGCCTTGCAGCAGCCACCTTCAGGACACCCTTATTCTCCCCAGCGTGTCAATGTGTGAAGACCTGGAGTTCAAATCACTAGAAGGACATGTGGACGTGGTGACAGTTTGGATCAAAATTGAGGAGAGGCCCAGCCAGCATGGCTCAGTGGCTGAGTATCGGCCAATGAACCAGGAGGTCACAGTTCAATTCTGGTCAAGGGTACATGCCCAGGTGGCGGGCTTGATTCCCAGTGTGGGGTGTGCAGGAGGCAGCCAATCAATGATTCTCTCTCATCACTGATGTTTCTATCCCTCTCTCCCTCTCCCTTGCTCTCTGAAATCAATTAAACAAAGTTTTTAATTGAAAAAAAAATTGAGGAGGGGCCCCTGGAATTCAGGGTCCATGAAACCCAGCAGCTGCGCTCTGAGACAGGGAAGAAAGGTGGCGTTCTCTTTCTCCATTGTGGCAACTTGCTCCCTGCGCTATGTTTAATAGTGTATGGCCCTCTGTGACCCTCTACACTACATTGAGTGTTTGCTCTGCTGCTAAGTCTGCCCCTTCCCTTCCCTTCGTTTCCAAGCATATATGGAGCACCTACTGTGTCCCCGGCATGGTAGACAGCTCTGACTCCCTGACTTAAGAGCATCCTATGTAATAAAGAGAAAATATGCAAATTGACCGTCACACAGTGACAAAGCTGGTAGCGCCCATAGCCACAAGATGACAGTGCCCAGTCCCCTCAGTCACGCCGGAGTCCCCAGCCCTTTAGCCCAGCCGGGGGAAGTGGGGGGTTAGGTGGCAGGTGCACGGTGCAGCCAGACCTGCCCTCAGCCGCCCAGCCGCCCAGGGCCGGCCCGAGGCACAGGCAAGTCTCAAATGGCGGCTGCCCAGCCGACACCCGAGGTGCAGGCAAGTCTTGGATGGTGGCTGCCCAGCCGCCCAAGGCCGCCCGAGGTTCGGGTTACCAGAGCCAGCTGAGGCTTGCGCTGCTGGCAGTGGCAGCAGCAGAGGTGTGATGTGGGCATCGCCTTCCCCTGATCACCAGGTCGCCTCCTGCCCCTGAGGGCTCCCGGACTGTGAGAGGGGGCAGGCCGAGCTGAATTTTCATGCCCTGGGCCCCTAGTGTGTTACATATTTTTACAAGATATAAAATACACGTTATATATAACATTTAAAAAATTACATATGTATAGCCCTAACTGGTTTGGCTCAGTGGATAGAGCATCAGGCCTCGGACTGAAAGGTCCCGGGTTCAATTCCGGTCAAGGGCATGTACCTTGGCTGCGAGCTCCATCCCCAGTAGGGGGTGTGCAGGAGGCAGCTGATTGCTGTTTCTAACTCTCCACCCCTCTTCCTTTCTCTCTTTAAAAAATCAATAAGAATGTATTTTTTTTAAACATATTTTTATGGATTTCAGAGAGGAAGGGAGAGGGAGAGAGAGAAACATCAATGAGGAGAGAGAATCATTGACTGGCTGCCTCCTGCACGCCCCCTCCTGGGGACCGAGCTCACAACCAAGGTACATGCCCTTGACCAGAATTGAACCGGGGACCTTTTATTCTGAGGCCTGATGTTCTACCCACTGAGCCAAACTGGCTAGGGCAAGAATACGTTTTTTAAAAATTACATATGTACATTTTTACAAGCATAGTTGAGTCGTATTTACTAAGAGGGTTAGGTTCTAAAGTACATCCATCAGGTGAAAACCAAACAACAGTGAAACCAGCCTCAGGAAGTGCCTGCAGTCTGTGAGGCCCACCTGAGGGGCTGCGCCTGGTTCCCACAGGGGCTTCCGAGGAACGCCCCCAGGGAAGCGTGGCCTCGACGAGGCATTGCTGTGCATGAGCGTGTCCTTGTGTCTGTCCTTTTCCTATGGAAACAAAATCATAAAGATGTGAGCAGCAGGCACTACACATCACGGTCTCTATCATCCTGCCCTGTTCCAGCTGCCCCCAGGTTACCTGCTCTCCCTGCTCCACTCTGCTTACCCTCCCTGCCGTGTGGTCTTTGAATGGTCCATCCCTGTGTCATAGTTCTAAGCTGCCACCTTGTGGCGGTTACATATATGTGGGGTTTTCTAAAATTATTTTTAAGGTTTTTCAATTACAACCAACATACATTATAATATTAGTTTCCGGCGTACACACCAGTGATTAGACGTTACAAAACTTACTAAGTGATCACCCCGATCAATCTCCACCCATCAGACACCATAGTTATTAGAATAATGTTATTTCCCTGTGCTGTACCTCACGTCCCCGTGATGATTCTATTACTACTGATTTGTACTTCTTAATCCCTTCACCTTTCTCACCCACCCCCCAGCCATCCTCCCATCTAGCAACTGTCAAAATATTCTCTGTATCTATGAGTATGTTTCTGTTCTGCTTGTTCATTTTTGTTTCTTAGACTCAATTGTTAACAGATATGTATTTATTGCCATTTTATTGTTCATATTTTGGGGTGTTTATTTTTCTTCTCCTACTTAAAGAGGTCCCTTTAGCATTTTATATAATACTAGAAGCCTGGTGCATGAAATTCATGCACAGGAAGGGGAAATCCCCTCGGCCCAGCCTGCACCCTCTCCAATCCAGGACCTTTCAGGGGATGTCCAACTGCCGCTGGTTTAGCAGTTGGACATCCCTCTCACAATGCAGGACCGCTGGCTCCTAACTGTTCACCTGCCTGCCTGCCTGATCACCCTAACTGCCCCTCCTGCCAACCTGATCACCCCTAACTGCCTCTGCCTGACAACCTAATCACCCCCAACTGCCCCCCCCCGCCGGCCTGGTCACCCCTTACTGCCCCCCCCTTGCCAGCCTGGTCTCCCCCAACTGCCCCCCTCTGCCGACCTGGTCACCCCTAACTGCGCCCCCCCCCCCCGCCAGCCTGATCTTCCTTTACTGACACCACCCCCCAGCCTGGTCTCCCCCATCTACCCTTCTCTGCCAGCCTGGTCACCCCTTACTACCCCCCCACCGGCCTGGTTGCCCCCAATTGCCTCCTCCCCCCTCTCCCTCCCGCTGGCCTAGTCGCCCCACACAGCCTGCTGTTTGGTCATTACTGTTACTGTTACTGTGACAGCATCCCAGATAATTTGCATATTCCTCTATTATTAGTATAGACTAGGGGCCCAGTGCACAAATGTGTGCACCTTGAAAGGAACTGTGGGCCGCGAGGCTGTGGTGGGCACAGGGGCGAGTCTCAGCCCATCCTCCATGCCCCCGCTTGGCCCCTCCCACCATGGCCCCCGGTCTCCTGTCTGCCGGCAGACGTGCTCCTGCTGCTGCCGCTCCCATGCACTGCTGGCGCCGGCCCCGCTCGCACCTGCTAATGGCACAGAGCGATTGGGGCCGGCACCAGCAGTGGGTGCGAGTGGTGGCTGCTGCCCCGATCGCTCCTCAGGAGCAGGGGGAGACGGAGAAACCCTCAGGGGCGATTGGGGCTGGCAGCCGCCGCTCACACCCACTGAAAGCACCAAGTGATTGGGACCAGTGCCGAGAGCCGGTAGCGGGTGCAAGCGGCAGCTCCGGTGCTAGCTCTAGGTGCCAGCACCCAGCGGGACTGCATCGCACAGGAGCAAAGAATTTTCAGTAACCACCAGAGGCTCACCCCAATGACAGTGCCTGCGCCCCCCGCCTTGGTCTGGCGCCCCTGCTCACCTGCTCCATCATCCCGCCACGGCCAATGCCCGCCATGTTTCACACTCTGCCGCCTGCTCCCCACGCCCGCCATATTTAGTGCACGCCCCCTGGTGGTCAGCGCACATCATAGCTACCGGTTGTTCAGTTGTTTGGTCGTCCCACCGTTCGGTCTATTTGCGTGTTAGGGATACACACACACACACACACACACACACACACACACACACACACATACATACTAGTTTGGTGGTGATGAAATCCTTTAGCTTTTTCTTGTCTGGGAAGCTCTTTATCTGTTCTTCGATTCTATCTTTTAGAACTTTGCATGTCACAGGTATGTGTTTTAACCAGCCTTTTTAATGTGATGCTTGCCTCCCTGCCTTTGTAATCTGATGCCATGCCTTGTACCTTCTGCATTTCCATCCCTGCCACTCACTCGCCTGGCATGTAGGAACAAACTTCTACTTTTGTGACAGATCCAGAGTAGAAAGCTGTGCTTCCTTCCCCCGAACTGCCAGTTTCCCTGGGGAGGCTTGTGAGAAGGAACTACAGTACTCGACACCCTTCAGGACAACCTGTCTCCAGCACTTAAAATCCTGGCAGATTTGCACACCACTTCGGGGTGAGACGTGATTATCGTTTTCTCCCAAATGGCCATGTAATTTTTATTTTAAAACCCCAGTGTTCCACGAGCAACAACAAATGCCTTTCAGACGCCTTTACTGAGCGCCTTTTAGCTACTGCCCTGGCAGCCTTGCGAGGGGGGGGGGGAGGGGTGTGTGGGACCCGGGACAACAGCTATAATGCAACCTTCTTACCCAGGGGCCTGGGAGGGAGCGCCCGGCTCTCTCTGAAGGGGTCAGGGATGTCTTCACAGAAGAGTCCAGGCTGGAGCTCAAACCAGAGGCCCGGAGCCTGAGGCTGGGAGGAAGTTAGAACCCCAGGACCAGGGAGAGCCCCACTGTTTGGGGGGCAAAGCAGGCACTCTGCTCCCCAGCCCAGGATCTCACTGTTAACAGACCCACTTAAACTTGCTCAGGATAACTTATTTTTCTCCGAAACAATAGCTTACACTAAACCAAAGGGACTCCTGAGATAGAGTTGGACCAAATACTGCATTACCGGATGTCTGTTCTCTCTTTCCTTAGTAGAATTTTCTCGTTTCAAGATTCTCACTGTAAAGCAGCCCTCTTCTCACAGCCCATCCGTCCCTTGGAGCTGGCCTGGAAACCGGCTGAGACTGATCTCTCCAAGAAATCGCTGAAAAATACACGTTGGTACCTAGTAGGGGAGAGAAAAGGGGAGGAGAGGCGTGGCCCTGCTTTCTCTTCTCCTAGGACTTCACAGGTGTTGCATATACAGTAACAGTAAAGATAACAGGCTGTTTAAGCACTTCCTGTATTAACTCATACAGTCCCCATAATCCATTGAGAAGCTACATAATTTGTCCCAAACCACACAAGCATCAACCTACAGAATCTTCAAAATTAGGTCATTTAACCAAAGAAATTAGGCTTACTTGTTTCAGATGCTCTCAGTGTCCCAGCAAAGATCTGCTTACCCCTTCTTCTGTATCTACTGCAGCCCTTGTAGCTTCTATCAGTAGCATTCGCCTCTATTCCCAGAAAATATCATCCTTGCATACTTATTCAGATCCTGTGTCAACAGAATGCCCTGGGAACAGAAGGCCCGGTCCTGTCCATACATTGGTCAGGTAGGAGCCGTGGAAGGCCATTAGGGCATACCTTCACCTGTCTTTTCTCAGTTATCATGAGGGAAGGACCAACCAGTTTTCCATTTTTACTGAGATTTGGCACCCCCTCCCCCGCCCCCCGCCGACCACCAGCCCCAGGTGCTTCAAAGAACCATGTGCAATACATCTAACCTAACTTTCACGGATATTAAAAAGCAGCTTCACCCTAGCTGTTTGGCTCAGTGAATAGAGCATCAGCCTGCGGACTGAAGGGTCCTGGGTTCAATCCCAGTGAAGGCACATACCTTGGTTGCAGGCTCAATCCCCAGCCCTGGTCAGGCGCGTGCGGGAGGCAACCAATCAACATGTCTCTCTCACATCGATCTCTCCTTCTCCTTTCCACTCCCTCTAAAAACCAATGGAAAAATATCCTTGAGTGAGGATCAACAACAAAAAAGTAGCTTTAAAAGCTACTTTCAAGCTTTTCTGTTCTGGACAAAAGACAAGTTTCTACATTGGTAAGCTGTTGACTAAATTGAAAACTGACATAAAAATCTCAAAACAATGTTAAGCGAAAGTCGTCATTTTTACTGGGTGCTTCCATCTGTATCCTATATAATAAATGCGTAACATGCAAACAACTGAATGGGGGAACAACCAGTAGGTGGGGGGCGGGGCTGGCGAGCAGACGGCACCAGGCCAGCCAAGGCACATGCCAGTGAGCAGAGGGAGGGACAGCGATTGGGGGAGGGCGGCGGCAACCAGTGGTGGCAGAGGGGCAATGGGGGGGCGGGGCCAGCCACTGGCAGGCTGGCACTGTCCCCAGATTGGCCCGCCAGTTGCCTCCTGCAGAGGGAGGCCGGACTGGGGCTTATGCCCACTCCCTGTGGGAAATCCCAAGGGCTCCTGTACGGCGAGAGGGTGCAGGCCGGGCTGAGGGTCCCCCCTCCCCCCGAGTGCACGAATTTTCATGCACCGGGCCTCTAGTGTAGTATAAAAGCAGCAAACAATCTGTGGTACCAGAAGTTAGTGGTGGTGGTGACTTACGACTAAGTAGGAACAAGGGGACCTATGGGGACCCTAATAATGTTTCTTCCCGGATCCGAGCCGATCACAAAGGCTGTGCTATTGTTCACACGGCGCACTTCCGGTATCATGTGCCATTACCTTGCCCATCTAGGAAAATACGAAATTCCCTCCCTCACACCTCAAGCGATTTCTTCTCCTCCATAACCTCCGTAGTATGGTTCTAATTCTCCTGATGACCAGTCCCCTCCATGTTTGTTCCCGTGCTCTGCTCATCTCAAGTTCTCCAACAGTATCCCCTTCACTGCTACACTTGTTTAAGAATCCCTATGACATAGGAAACTGTATGGAAGTTTAGTGCACCTTTTCCAGCCAAGTACACAATGGAACACACATTTCCTTCACTTCAGGGAGGGATTGCAGCTTCTGGCCTCTCTTGGCGCCAGGATTGGACAGTTGCTGTTAGTGGGGGTGAGGCTGTAACATCTATTTTCTTTTAAGTATTTTTACTAGAGGCCCAATGCACAAAATTCGTGCAGGGGGGAGGGGTGTCCCTCAGCTCAGCCTGCACCCTCTTGCAATCCAGGACCCCTCACTCCTAACCACCCACCTCCTCGCTAACCGCTGCCTGCTCACTCCTAACTACCCTCCTGCTCACTCCTTACCACCCACCTTCTCACTCCTTAGCGCTGCCGGAGGTGGGAGAGGCTCCTGCCACTGCCGCTGTGCTCACCAGCTGAGCGGCGCTTCGTTGTGAGAGTGCACTAACCACCAGGGGGCAGCTCCTGCATTGAGCATCTGCCACCTGGTGGTCAGTGCGCATCATAGCGAACGGTCGTCTGGTCATTCTGCCTTAACCGCCGCTGGACTTTTATATATATAGATTTCAGAGAAAGGAGAGGAAGAGAGAAATAGAAACATCAATGATGAGAGGGAATCACTGATTGCTGCCTCCTGCATAGCTGACCAAGCCTGCAACCCAGGCACGTGCCCTTGGCTGGACTCAAACTCAGGACCCTTCAGTCCACAGACCAACCCTCTATCCACTGAGCCAAACCAGCTAGGGCAACATCCATTTTCTTGAGGTCCCCAGGTTATTTTTAACCACTTAATGTAACTCATTCCTGGAATTCCTCTTTTCAAATTGTACTATATAATAAGAAAATTACACTGCACACTAAATCTTATCATGGAATGAGTATTTCATACTTCCGAGTTGTATACTACATGCATGTACATGCTTTCTGGGTCACACCTGTTCTATAAAGACTAAAATGCCACCACCTCCTCAAAGGGTTTATTCTTTTTAGCAGCCAAAAGGATTTCTATAAAAGTTATGATTCACTAAAGATCACACTTACTGAGCAGCCCAGCAGGTATACAACATTGTACCTGGCAATATATTCTTATAGCCAGGATATCTTACTAAAGGGGACTTTCTCTATATAAAAGTATTTATTAACCAATTAACTATCTTTCTGCCTGGTCGCTAATAGGGCTTGAAAAGCTTGATGCATGAATCCTATATAATAAAAGGCTAATATGCAAATCAACCGAACAGCAGAACGACCGGTCACTATGATGCGCACTGACCACCAGGGAACAGACACTTAATGCAGGAGCTGCCCTCTGGTGGTCAGTGCGCTCCCACAGGGGGAGTGCCGCTCGGCCAGAAGCCGGGCTCATGGCTGGAGAGCGCAGCAGCAGCACTAAGGATGTCTGACTAACAGCTTAGGCCCACAAGGGCTCCCGGACTGCAAGAGGCACAGGCCAGGCTGAGGGACCCCCCCTCACCCCGAATGCACCATTTCCAAGCACTGGACCTCTAGTACTTAATAAAATAGCTTTATAAGTTGATAAACATTTGAAATAAAGATAAAATAGGTTTATAAAGTTAAATCCAACATAAAGCATTATCAGTATGTGGTAGCTTTCTCCTATCTACTTTTTAGGTGCAAAATAATAGATTATCTCCTACACATCTTGCAGAGTGGGTTATGAAAATTAAATGTTATCATGTTTGCCTCTAGACAAAATTTTAATTAGACACACAAGTAGGAGAAAACCACTTTTAATTGAAAAATAAAACAATACATCTCAAATAAAACTCTGTTTAACAACATAAACGGTAATTTGTTGAAGAAATAACTTCCCTAGGTGATAGTGTGAAATTTCGGTATGAGTATCAATACAATTTCCCTCCTTTATCCTGACTCAGTTATAAGCATATTAAAAATAAGAACCTTTTCAGGAATTTAAACTGAAAATCTGTAAAGCCTAACCTTATTTCTAATCCACTGACAAGAGGGGAGATTTTAAACAAACATTTCCATACTGAGGAGTTCCCAGATAATAGCAAATAGTCAGTATTTCCTTTATGAAAAAGCTTATATAAAAGACACACAAGACTATTAGTAATACTGAACTAATCCACAAAATTTCAAAACACAATTTCATCAAGATGATATCTACTACAACTTGCCTTTCAAGCTCTCACATCCCCAAATAGTTTAACTTGACATACCGGGAAGTATTAAATTTTGAAAGAAAGTACTAACGTTATTGCTTTAAGTTAGAAAAAAAACTATGGTCAAGTTTCTTATTAAAGAGTTAAACAGCAATTCTTACAATTACACTCATGTAACTGCAGAAAACACTTCCAACACGCAGTAAGTATCACTCTTCTGAATGACAAAGGCATTAGTTCATTAAGATGCATGGCTTTTGGTGACTGTTATTACTCATAAAGTCATTACTGTTTGACTGAGAAAGGTTGTTTACAAAACTCCACTTCCAAAATTAACATTTTTATTAAATCAAGTTAAGAAATGTTCACTGAAGAAAAGTCAACAAGGGTTTTAACAAAACCAAAATATCCCTTTTTATACAATGCATGTATATATTAGCAACTACTTCTGAAATTTTATGTTCTTTTAAAGAAAGCATAAACAATGTATATTAGTATGGAATGTCAGCTAACCCACTCTTTGTCGTTTACTCTGTGATTTGGGCCTTCTAGTACAAGTTACTTTATGATTTTCATTAATGAACACTAAGAATAAACAAACCCAGTCTGACTAAAAAGCAGTGAAACAGAGTGGCTGGAAATGTGTCACCACTTCAGTCATGCACTATCATTGAGAACAAAGAGCACCATATAGACAGGTAATTGAGTGTGTGTATAAACTCAATTTTTAAGGTATAACAGCAGCCAACTAGCCCACTTAGCATTTGGCTGTTACCTTTTAAAAACGTGGTGATATACAAAATGTTAATCAAATCAAGTAAACACTTAAATCCCATATTGCTTATCTATTTTTAAAATCTGAATAGAAATCCTGTATATAAACTGCATGCATGTGTATTACATGTGCATCTTTAGCTTTGCTTGAATTTCTCAACTGAGATCATTAAGCCAAACTTCTCACTTAAATATATATGTAGAACATACAACTGAACCATCAACTGAAAGTTTCTAATAAAAGTTTCATCTTAGCTAGTGAGAAACACTGGCTATTGAAAAATTCTGAAGCCAAAGAGCTGTAAATTCAACTTAATATACTTTAGGCTTATAAATTAGTCAGCCAAACAAACAAGATTTGAAATTAGCAACTGCCCGCCAAAGAAATAAATTTTCCTCTTGATAGTTCCTTCTAATAGCAAAAAAAGAAAGAAGGAAATATCCTTACATTGAGCTTTTACTTTTTAAAGTTAAAATTATTAAAGAAATCTCACTAGTCTTCAAAAATACGAAATGTTATATAAATACCATGTACTTAGAGTTGAATTCTTCCGCTAGAATCTGCATTAAAATTTTTTCCTTTGGATTGTTTCATTAGCACTTCAAGTCTCCGTTCCGCAACTCTGACAACTGGCTCAGATTTGTTAGGTTCATACAACTACATCTTCCTGCACTTGCTACTGTGTTGCCTGTGTCCAATAACGTCCCTGGGAGAAACTGCACCAAATTTCAAAAGCAACGTAAGGAAAAATTCAAGAGTGTGTAATATAAAAAAGATAAAGTACAACAAGAATTCCCTTTTTGCAATTACATTAGTGAAATATAATCCTCTCAATGCTTTTAAAGACAATGTCCTAACATTCATTTTTAACTTTTCCAGAGAAAGAAGTTTTTAGATGGCCCACCTTTATTTTTCAATTTAAAAACTGAAACAATAGACTGAATTACTTTTATTAATATACACATCAAGTTATTGAAATGATGACTGCATGTAGTTTTCTCCTTACAGATGGCACTTGCAGGTACAAAGATGCTCAGGTGTCTATAGCCTTCAGATGTTTACTTGAAAAGATTCTTCAACAGCAGTTTGATACTGGGTTTCCTCATCTAGCTGAAGATTCTAAAAAACAGTAACATTAACATAGCAATAGAAAAATATATTCCACTATTCAATACTATGCCCAATATATTACACATCTTGACACACACTACACATAGCTGAAACAGTTTGTTATAACATATATCCTTTTAAATAAATGAACTATAATAAAAATTAAGTTTAATTATAATTATTTAAGAATAATTGATAATCAGAGAGGATCAGCAGAGAAAGTTGAGAATTAAAAGTGCCTTATGATAAATCATAAATTCAAAGTACAGTTAAGAGTGAACTACAATCACAAATTTTGTGTGATTTCTAGAAAAGAGTAAAATGTCTGAAGGTAAAATAAATATTTTAGAAAAAATAAACATTTATTGAATCAGAGTTAAGTAACAGTTTCTTAACCATCACATGAAGCTAAAAACGATAGCTCACTCAATCTTATACTGCTAATCCTTAACTTTAAAAATTCTACTTGCTGTCGATTACTAATATGTCTATGGGTTTGCTTTAGAATAGGCTTCCACCGACAATCTCAAGTAATGAAAATGACCTATTTCTCTGTGGCAAGGTAAAACAATCTGCCAAATAGATCCAAAGTGGTTCACCAAATATATTTTTGTTTTTCCAGTTACACAGATCTCCAGACACAGTAACCTTTCTTACAATGAGAATTTAAGAATAATCTACAATTACTTCATAAAAATGCTAAAATTGTAAGAGTACACCTAAATTTTACATATGTTTGAATTGTTAAGTGAAATAGTGTGATTAAAAATGCAAATTCCACAAAATAAACACTTATCAAGAATAACTATAATTCTGCCCTGGCCGGGATGGCTCAGTTGGAGTGCCATCCTGTACACCAAAAGGCTGCAGGTTCGATGCCCAGTTTGGGCGTGAACGGGAGGACACCAATCAATGTTTCTTTCTCACATCAATGTTTGTCTCTCTCCCTTCCTCTCTCTCTCAAAATCAATAAAAAAGAAAGAAGAATAGTCATTGTCAGAATTGCACATGCCTGTGTTTAGCTACACTTGAAAACAAGTACAGTACCAGCTATTCTCTGTTGGAATGAATGTTAATTAGGCAAAGTTTTAATTCACTGAAGTGAATAAAATGCAACCTCACGACAGATAAAACGAAGGCCACATCTAATTTTTTAAAAACCGTGACGACACATTGGGGAGGCAGAAACTAACCCCGTTTCGCTTTGGGAACCCATTTTTACATTCCGAAACGTCCCTCACGTACCCTGTAAAAGCAGCCAACCCAGGCCAAAATCTCCAACGTAACCGGCTTTACTTGACAAGTAAGCTCCCTCATTTTAAAAACTGTGCCCACATGCTAGATATATCTATTAGAATGGGTTTAACACACAACTTACACTACAGGAAAAATACACCCTCCTTTATCTGCTGTTATCAACTTCCCTTCTCTAGCAGTTACAGTTTTCCCTAGACAGTCTCCTCTAACTCATTTTGTTGTTCTGAGATTTTGCTCTTCCTCTATTAATTCTCCCTCTAGTACAGGAGGTGGACAGTATATTAAACTTTTTACCACTTCCACAAGCCAAAATTCACTTAAATTATAAAAACAACAGAACTTGCTATATAACCATCTAATATGATACAACAGTTTGCCTCAAAACTCAAGTCTACATTGAGAAAGTTAATTTAACTTTCTTAAACAGTATTTAACTTAATTAAACAGTATTTTCTTAATCTCGAAGAATTCACTTACCACAAATTCTCCATAATCAAACTGATGTCTTTGATTTAGATGACTAACGAAATTTCTAGTAATCTGGCTAGGATCTCCCCAAGGAAGAGACACACAAATAGGACATGTCTATGAGAAACAATGTTTTAAATAAAAAACAATGAAAATAAAACGTTATAATTATTGAAGGTATTAAAACACAAGCTTATATAACTGAAAACACCTACATGAAAAGCATTTCTACAAGCCAAATTCCATGACTAGATCATTTGTCTACCAAATTACCTTAAATAAACTACACGAACACAACACAATGAAAAGAGGATCTTTTACATTCAATTACTTAAATCTCCAATTACACAACTGTTTCAAGAGAAACACCACATCCAGCTTTTAACAATATTAATTTTAATGGTAGTTATCATTAACCAGTATGTAAACTCACTTGAGCCACACAATAACTGTTATATAATTATTATAAGCTTTATTTCACTTATAAATAAAATGAAAGGGTAGTAAACTTTAAATTGTATCCTTAAGGTTTTAAATGAAGTACATCTTAAAAAATGAATGGATGACATACTGAAATGAAATTTAAAAAAACTTTAGTAATTGAACTCTAGCCAAAGTCTATGCTATATTGAACATAATGTAGAAACAAATAAAAATTTGCTAATGCAATACAAAACAAAATCTCTTCAATATGAGGTTTCTCCTAGAGACAGCTTTGGCGCTTCTATTCGTTTATTTAACAGTAACTGACCCTGCTAAGTCTCCCTAAGTACTATGAGAGAGTTTATGGACAGCCTCCATAGTTACTGAGGCATAGTCTTTCATATTTTTGTCCTAGTACATCCACTAAAACTGCTTAGAAACATCTACAATCTTTATTTTATTTATAACATTTCCTTCCATATCAAAATGTACAACTGAAAGGGAAGTATCTCTTCTGGCTCAAGTTTCTCCTGCTTCACCCACAACTGAAGTCACTTACCTGTGGGACTCATGTTCCAAACGAGGGTTGCAGGATTACTAACACAATGTTGAAATCCTGCACTCTATCTCCTTCCCTCACCAAAAAGGTCTCACCACTTTCTTACCCTCAAGATGATGTAAAAAAGATATATATGCACCAAAAAGAGAGTATGATTCCTTTCCTTCCTTGCTGTATGAATTCACATACTAGCTTCTGTAAGGATTCAAATTTAAAACACCTAGTGACTTTATTCTTACATACAGCTTTCACTTGTAGCAGATCCACCTGACCAGGCTGAGCTGACTGCATTCGACACAGACCAAGAAACTGAGCAGCCCCAACAGAGCTGGGTCTTGTTCCTCGGTAGTGAGTCCCCAGTTCACTCTCATTACTTCCCTCTTCTCTAGACTATTCTCCTATATAACACTCACAATAAGCATTTCTCTTTTATAAGTTACTGAAATCTCCTTTTGCTTCAAACCTTTCGTTGTTTGTTGACAAAAATGTACCTTATTGATAATGCCCCTTCCAAATTTAAAACTACCCTCCCTGTTGTTCACATAAAGTGAAATAAATGAACAGCATACTTTAAGCAGAAGGCTGTCTTAAACATATGTACTTACCACAGGAACTATTTGAAATAGGTGATTACTGTTACAGTGATCCAGTAAACGCTGTCTGGTAAAATTTGATTCTTGACACAAGGGACACTTAAAGGTGGGATGCCCAGAACTATAAAACAATTTTAAATGAAGTATACTTAAATTTGAAATCACAAACCAAAACACAGAAATAATGCTCTCCTGTTTTTAAGTCAATTACACTTACGGGGTTTTTTTTAAGTTATAATAATTAGACTATTCAAAGATTCTCTAATTTTTAAAAATAAATGTTTTCGATCAATAATCTACAACAGATGTTCCCAATCTCAGTTTACAGTATCGTTAATGTCTCAGTAATTTTTTTTATGGTGCCTCTAAGCCAAAACAAAAACAAACACAGCTGTTCCATGTACTGAGTAGTTAGAGGGCCAAAGAATTTAATTCAGTCATTCGTGTGAGGCCAACAGATGTCGCTGAATGTACCCGAAAATGTTAATAGCCTGTGGTGGCCCCAATTGGAAGCCCCCTATATAGGAACTTAATTTTGAAAAGACTTTCATCAATATCTTTCATCTATCACAGCCTCTGGGAATCTAAATACAAAATTCCTAGGAAAAAGTGAAAAACGAAAAAGCACTAATTACCAGAATGATCAGTATTTCAAAGAACTTGTATGCATATATGTATAACCCATGGATACAGACAATAGTGTGATGAAGGCGGGGGGGGGGGGGGTAGAAGGGGTCAATAATGAAAAAAAGAGGACATCTATAATACTTCCAACAATAAAAAATAAATAAACACGATGGACCAAAAGAAAAAAAGAAAAAAAAGCATCCTTTCGTGAAAAAAAAACCACACACAACATTTTGAGGATCACGCTTCACTGGGTTGTAATGCCTCTGAATTTCGGCAAGAGACGGTTCAATGTTGACACCCTACCTAAACTATGCGTGGAAGAAACATCATCTTGGTGAAGGAAGAGGGCTAAAGACTTTTCTGTCTTAACGTGATCCCTAAAATCAGCAACTGCATCATTTATTTCTAAACTACATTTATTTCTAAGCTCTAGCATAGCATCTGGTGATTTAAATGAATAAAAAAATTTTAATTTAAAAATCTATTAGTGTAAAGTAATAGATATTATTTAATAAAGTAGCAGGATTTTCAAAAGCTTACCTTGTATTCTCTTGATAAGTTTCTATGTTATCAGATGGAGATGTTTCACTCCTATTACTTAAGAAGCAAAGGGGGTAAAGTTAATACCTCAAGCAATAAAGCACATTATAGATTCATTAACTTGAATTGCTAATGAAGAAGGCTAGTCCAAATATGTTTTAAAAGCCTGAACTTCAAATAGTTCTGAACAACAAAAAGGAGGGCATTAATTATTTTTCAAATAAATTCTGATAAGACTGTTTATTGTGCCTTCAAAATTAATTTATGCAGTTACAAAAGTAGAGAATATAGAATTTTGCCTAATTACCTTAAATCTACAGCATGATAACATTTCCCCAGGTCCTTTAGACTTTAAAATTATGACTACCTCTACCTCTATCCAGGCTAGTCGTATTTGAATGCTAGGATAGACTCAAAAATTCATGAACTTTTCGATTTGTAACTAGGATATGGTTTAAGGTTGTGGCCTCCAAAATAAGAATAGGTTTAAGAAAATATCTCAATGCTCATTTTCCAAAAAAAAAACCTAGGCTCTCCAACAATTAATACATAGAATAACTTGACATCCTCATTCAGACCCCATGCTTGAGACATGTGTCATATGCAATACTGGAGAAATCCTGAGGGAAGCGTGGGCATTCCATACAGGGGCATTACAGAATTCATCAACGAGGTCAATTTTATAAAAACAAGGCCTTTCAATAGCAGAAATGTTAAAACAGAAATGAGATCGCTAGTGAACAAAACAATGCACTACACAAGTTTAAGAGTTGTTAAACTTAAAAGCTGGCTATTCATTTTTCTTTTACAAGAAGACAAGCAGCGCAGCCAGTCCTCTCTACCCAAGAATTTGCATCCACAGATTCAACCAACCATGGATTAAAAATATTCCGGGGGGAAAATCTCAGGAAGTTCCAAAAAGCAAAACCTGAATTTCCCACACACCAATCGGCTGCCTCCTGCAGCCCCTTACCAGGGATTGAGCCCTCAACTCAGGGCAAGTGCCCAACTGGGAATCAAACTGTGACCTCCTAATTGGGGTGGACACTCACCAGCTGGGCTACCATAACAGTTTTAACTGAGGAGTAGGGAAAAGGCCCGACTGCAGTGGAGTGATTAAATTGCAAAAAATTCAGCAATGTGTGAAACAAACTGCTACTAAAAATAAAGTCGTAAGAGACCCTGCTTGGCCTACTGTCTCCTGGGGCCTTACCATTTCATTGTTATGGATACACACAGGGGCGGTAATACTAGAAAGAAAGGGAATGACCCAAAAAAGAGGACAGTGGTTACGCTTGGGCATATGGGACTCAGATGATCCTGGGTTCCAAAGGAGATTGTAAGGTGCTTAAAAGTGCTTAATTTCTTTTGACCTGGGTTTGTGGGTTACTAGGTGTTTATCACTATTTTTTAAACCACACAGGCATTTTGGCCATTCTTCTATATGAAACACATTTCCTAAAATATCTAATGTACAGAAATATGAGACAATATGACACAAATCAAGCCAAACCCTAGTTTTTAAAAAATTGAGACTAAAATAGAACTAAGAATTTACTTGTACCAGGTTTCACTTTTACATGACATTTAATAGTCAGAGTAGAAATCTCAAACAACTCTATTTATTAGGTAGCAAACAAGAAGATTCCAGTTTGTACACTACTGAAAGGAATTTTTTTCTAGTTTTTAAATTTCAGTTGCAAAAGAAAATAGCCTTCAACTATCAAGTCTATTTTTTATCCAAAAACGTGTCAATTTTCCTAAATGATTTTTAAATAACATAAGCTTAAGTATATCATGTCTAATGCATAGAAATCTGAGACAATAAGATACAAATCAAGCCAAACCTTAGTTTTTAAAAAATTGAGACTATGAACAACATAAACTGATGAACAAAAACAGAACCAGAGACATAGAAACGTGAGTGAAGGACGGGGGTGAGGAGGTTAGACAGCAACCAAAGGACTTGTATGCATGCAATGAGCATAACCAATGGACACAGACAGTAGAGGGGTGAGGGCATATGATCAGGGGTCGGGGCGGCCGGGGAGAGGTCAATGAAGAAAAAAGGAGACTCACGTAATACTCTAAATGATAAAGAATTTAGATTTAAAAAAATAATAATAAAAAATTAATAAAATAAAATAAAAATTGAGACTAAAATAGAACTAAGAACTTACTAGTACCAGATCTCACCAGATCATCTGATCTATCAGATGTAATCTTACATGTATCAAACTTCTGAATACACAAATGATACAGTTCTCATATCATTTTACTTTAAATACACACAAACAAAACAAACCTTATCATATAGCTCCCAAAACAATTTCAACTAAAAAATTCTTTTTAAGAATAAATATTGCTTACCTGTTCCCTACTGAATCTTGAGAGATCTGAAAGTTTGGAATGATAGAAGAAACACCATATTCATCTTGATACTTCTTACAAGATTTATAATGATGTCTCATGCGATAGAATTTAATCTGTAAATTATTAAAATTTAATGTGACTTTTATTTAAAATAGAACTCACAAGATTTGAGATACTGTCAAAAGAGAAGATAAAAATAGATAACTATATACGCCATTTAAACAAGAGGTTCTATTTAAGTAAATGGTTTAATTCTTAATTGTTTCTGTCCATTAAGTGCAAATGGAGAAGAGTCCATCAGTCTGTAAACTTACTGCAAAAAATATTAAGAAATAATCTTACACTTGAAACAATACTGCTAATAAAAGATAAATAAAAGTACTATGAGGCTGGCTCACAGTATTGGGCATTTCTTTATTCTTTAACTACTGCAACTCAGCAGAGTTAGAAAGCACTTTAAAAAAATTATGTTTCTCAGTTAACAGTTTTTTCAGTTTCTCAGTGAGGAATAGAGCCAAAAATCTCTCAAGTGTATTTTCCAACTCTACTTCATTGCCCTGTCAGTTAATACCTTTCTCAAAGAGATGGAAACATAGACTGACTTGTGTGAATGCATGAAATAGCAACTGGTTTTACTCACTGACTGTATTAGCAATTTGAAAATTGGCTGCAATAAATCCATAAGGACATAGCTTCACCATTTCACTCCCTCTCCAAATGATAGAACAATAAAATCCCAATTGGAGAATTAATGCCGTTATTTGTTAATACCTGAGTTTCCCACTTGTTCCAAAAAACTTAGGCAAAGTCTTCTGCCAGATGTTTTGTGATTTCTTAGATAAAACACATAAATACACAAGTAAAGTGGGCTGCTAATGATTTCTTAACTACATAAATCCATTTGGCCATTTCTATGTGCAAAATTGCAATGATCCCCTAGCTGGTTTGGCTCAGTGGATAGAGCGTCGGCCTGCGGACTAAAGGGCATGTGCCCAGGTTGCAGGTTTGATCCCCAGTGGGGGCGGTGCACAGGAGGCAGCCTATCAATGATTCTTTCTCTTCATTGATGTTTCTCTCTCTCTCCCTCTCCCATCAGAAAAACTATTTAATGGTTGAATTTGTACCAGAATGGCGTTTAAAGGAGTTAAATGCCAATTTGCTCAATTAGTTCATTTAGTAGATAATAAATGAGTAATTACTTTGAGAAAAAGAAACCATGATAGAAATTATGGCAAAGTCAGAGATTGTATCTTTCAGTCTCTGTTCTCAATAAGTTTATAATCTACTAGAGACCCGGTGCATGAAAGTTCATGCACTGGAGGGGGGTCCCTCAGCCCTGCCTGCCCCCTCTCACAATCCGGGAGCCCTCAGGGGCGGGAGGCGACCCAGCAATCAGGGGAAGGCGATGCCCCCATCACACCTCTGCTGCTGCCACTGCCAGCAGTACAAGCCTCAGCTGGCCCTGGTTACCTGAGCCTCAGGCGGCCCTGGACAACTAGGCAGCCCCCATCCAAGGCTTGCCTGCACCTCAGGCCGGTCCTGGGCGGCTGGGGCGCTAAGGGGACTGGAGGACTCCAAAGGCAGGCACGCGGGGCGGCCGTGCACCTGCCGCCCCCGTGGGGCTGAGGAAACTGGGTGCCGCCATCTTGTGGCTGTGGGCACTGCCATCTTTGAGGGCAGGGCAGTCAATTAGCATATTCCCTCCTTATTGGCTGTGGACACGCCATCTTTGTGATGGTGTGAGGGTCAATTAGCATATTCCCTCTTTATTAGATAGGCCTAGAGGCCCAGCGCACGAATTCGTGCACCAATGGGGTCCTTCGGCCTGGCCTGCGGGATCGGGCCAAAACCAGCTTTCCAACATCCCCTGAGGGTTCCTGATTGCAAGAGGGCGCAGGCCAGGCCAGGGGACCCCACCAGTGCACAATCAGGGCTGGGGAGGGATGCAGGAGGTTGGCCAGCCGGGCAGGGACTGCAGGAGGGCTCCAGGGTGTGTCCAGCCTGTCTTGCTCAGTCCCGCTTGGCCGGACCCCAGCAGCAAGCTAACCTACTGGTCACAGTGTCTGCCCTGTGTGCACATCATAGCAACCAGTCAACTGTCTGCCCCCTGGTGGTTAGTGCACATGATAGTGACTGGTTGAGCAGCCTTAGCATATCATTAGCATATTATGCTTTGATTGGTTGAACAGATGACCAGACACTTAGCTTATTAGGCTTTTATTATATAGAACAGCCATCACTTTTTTTTTTTTTTTTTTTGCATTTTCACCCCAATTCCCAATCTAAACAACTTCTTCCCTTCAAAACAATACCCACCAAAAATATTCAGACAGGAACTTCAAGATAGAAACTTGACTTGCAAGAGCTATTTCACACTCACTGTACCTGTTTTGCACAGCACCTGCAGCTACCAGATAACTTCCTCATGATATTTTCAAGGTCTAAGGCCCGTTCAGGACATGCTCTTTCTCTTCTAGTCACATTTCCACGACAAAGAGGACAATGTATTCCACTTTCTCTCATTGCAGTCAGGAAACATTTTCTACAAAAACTAAACCGACAGTTGTGGCATGTTAACTACAGAAAAAAAGTAGTCTTTTCATTGCTATAATTAAACACAAACAAGCAGTTACAGATATGCATTCATGCTAAATAAATGAGGCAATACACATGTACATAAATCTCAGAATTTTAAAAACTGTATGTACATTTCTCAAGAGTATAAGACTAATCAATGGACTACATGGGAATATAAGAGAAACTACAATCAAGTCTCCTTTATAATTTTTAACATAATATATGAAAAATAAACATTATATCATTTAGTAGCTCTGTGATCTCACACTCCATTCCTTCCCCTTATAAAATGAAAGAATGGACCATAGCAGCTTTTGTCTCAAATTGATGTATATCAAGATGTTGTTCCACGGGATATGAACATGTCTACTACAGAATAGCACACAAAATGATCTGGAAAATTATAGGATAAACAAAGCTAATAAGGTATCTTTTTTTTTTTAATCCTCACCCGAGGATTATTTTTACATTGACTTTTAGAGAGAGTGGAAGGGAGTGGGAGACACAGAGACACACACACACCCACACACCCACACACCCACACACACACACACAGATTGGTTGCCTCCCTCACACACCCTGGCCAGAGCAGGGGATAGAGCCTGCAACCAAGAATCAAACCTGGGACCCTTCAGCCACGGGCCAACGCTCTTATCCTCTGAGCCAAACCGGCTATGGCAATAAGATATCTTCTGCTAAGAAAAATGTAAGTATTGCTCAAACTTATGTGGTTAGGAAATATAAAAATTTCCCACAACAGTGTGCAATAACTCAAAAAATATTTAAGAGCCCTTCCAGCTCTAACCATCTATAACCAACATTACACTAACTAAAACCATATTACTAAAATTTTAACTTATTCTCCCTTAACGCAATGAAATACCAAATTTGATCAATTTACTTTTAGAAAAACAGGTAAAACATTGCCATCTATATCTGAATTCAGAGTAAGTATACAATTACTTACTCAACCCCCTATAAATACAAGTATACCAATTTCCTTCAACTATACTAAATTTGAGAGCTCATAGTGTAATAACAGATTACAGAATCTGAGTTCCCTAACTGTAGCATTGAACAAGTCACTTTTCCCCTCTAAAGTCAATTTCCTATCATAAAATAAAAAAGTATCTATACTTGATAGGGTTGTTCAGAGGATTAAAAAAAGTAATGCAGTAAAATGCTTTTCACAGTATTTTTAAAAATATATTTTTATTGATTTCAGAGAGGGAGAGAGAGAAAGAAACATCAGTGATGAGAGAGAATCATTGACTGGCTGTCTCCTGCACACCCCCTACTAGAGATCGAGC
This sequence comes from Corynorhinus townsendii, assembly GCA_026230045.1. NCBI lineage: Eukaryota > Metazoa > Chordata > Mammalia > Chiroptera > Vespertilionidae > Corynorhinus > Corynorhinus townsendii. Next base: position 5,242,127 of record JAPDVU010000007.1, on the reverse strand, counting down.
GTGCAACCCCGGGCATGTGCCCTTGACCGGAATGGAACCAAGGGCCTTTTGGTCCACAGGCTGACACTATCCACTGAGCCAAACCAGCTAGGGCTTCACAGTATTTTTGACATTTAGGAAAGTACTCAATAAATAGTAGCTAATACCTTTAAAGTATTAGAAGTGACTACCAATTATTAAGACATTAAAAATATTCACTAAAACCAGGAGTAAAAAAATTGTTTAAAAAACTCCACAGAGTAATATTGAGATACCATTTTCCAGTTGTCAAACTAAAAACTAGTTTTAAAAATAATAACAACTAGTGTTAAAGTGCTCCACATACTTAGATAGCAATTTGTCAATCCTTGAAGAGAGGTGTCCCAAAAGTCTGAGTGTGATTTTAAGCTTTAATAACTTCAAAAGTATAAATACTATGAAGTTAAAAAACTAACACTTATAAGTTTAATTATTTAAATTAAAAATTTAAAGTTTAGCCCTAACCGGTTTGGCTCAGTGGATAGAGCATCAGCCTGCAGACTGAAGGGTCCCAGGTTCGATTCTGGTCAAGGGCATGTACCTAGGTTGCAGGCACATTCCCCAGTAGGGGGTGTGCAGGAGGCAGCTGATCGATGTTTCTAACTCTCTATCCCTCTCCCTTCTTTCTGTAAAATGTACTTTTTTTAAAAAATTAAAGTTTAATTGTTTATATGTTTTCTAAACTTTGAATAAATTTTTAATTTAAATTATGTTTCAGTCAGTGTTTGCATTCTTTAATCAGAGGAATTAGAACAAAAACAAAACACTAACTGAATAGGCTAGACCAGTGGTCGGCAAACCGCTCTGTTGACTAATGAGTTTGCCAACCACTAGGATAGAGGGTTAATCACAAGGAGCAACAGCCTGTAATTATTGGAATCAAGAGTCTAGGTCAGTGGTCAGCAAGCTCATTAGTCAACAGAGTGGCAAACTGTGGATCGCGAGCCACATGAGGCTCTTTGGCTCCTTGATTGTGGCTCTTCCACAAAATACCACGGCCTGGGCGAGTCCATTTTGAAGAAGTGGCGTTAGAAGAAGTTTAAAAAATTTGGCTTTCAAAAGAAATTTCAATCGTTGTACTGTTGATATTTGGCTCTGTTGACTAATGAGTTTGCCGACCACTGGGCGACACCAATGATTTTCAACCTTTTTCATCTCATGCACACATAAACTAATTACTAAAATTCTGCGCACCAAAAAAAATTTTTTTTCCTGGTCTGACAAAAAATATAAGCATAATTATGATTCGCTCATACCCGATGGCTATTGTTGAATTGGCTGTTGTCCTTTTTTTATTTGACAATCCCAGGGAATAGAGGTCAATGTCCCTGACCAAAGAGTCTGGTATTGCATGCTCTACAAATTCTTGTGGAGCCCTGGTGAGGTAGCTCAGTGGGTTAGAGCATCATCTTCGGTCTTACCAAAAGAAATTATGTTGAGATCTGACTGAAATTGCATTAGCATTTTTAGAATTATCTGGGGAAGAACTGACATCTTAATTTTACTGTTTTCCCATAAATATGTCAGATCTCTTATGTGTTTCAAAGAAGTTTTTAAATTTCCCTAAAGAAACCTCATAATTTTTATTAGCTTTATTCTAATAAACACTAAATAGTCTAAACTATTGTTCTTGTATCCAGAAACCTCTGTACTATCCTATTGGTTCTAACAGTTTCTCAGTTGTCACACTTAGGTTTTGCGTTAGTGTTATCATCTACAAATTACACTCAGATGTACACACCTGAAACAATACTGTATATTGGTTACAGATGCATTCATGTTTGAAAGTTTAAATTTAAGGAGGTGGGGGAATAAAAAAAAAACTTTATAAATTCATAAGTTTTACTTACAAGCATACACACAAAAGTCCTAAATCAGGCACAATGATATAACAGAAAGGGTATGGAATAGATTTTTGTTTCATTTTTACTGAATGATTTTAGAGAGAGAGGAAAGTAGGGCGAAAGAGGGGAGGAGGGGGGAGGGGAGGGGAAGGGGGAGAAACCAATTTGTTGTTCCACTTATTCATGCATTCGTTGGTTGCTTCTTTTATGTGCCCTGACCCAGGAGTGAACACCTTGGTGTCTGGGGATAATGCTCTGAACCAGCCGTCATCAACCAGTGGTCCACGCAGGTGGGGTCCGACAGGTTGGCGACCACTACTCTACACAACTTTACTACCTACATGGCCAGGCTAGTTCTTTTGTTTTGTTTTGTATCTTAAATCTAATCTTAGCAAACCAAGCAAAACTGGCTTTTAAAACAATTGTCCTATGTGTAATTTCACTTTATATCAGAACACACAGCCAATATATTTCAAAATAAACTACACATAAAATACGCAATTTCTTTAATATTGCTAGCAACTATCCTGAAGAGCACCATGAAGGAAATTTCAAAAATCCACACCTATTCTTTTTTGTTTGTTTGTTTAAATATATTTTTATTGATTTTTACAGAGAGGAAGGGAGAGAGATAGTTAGAAACATCGATGAGAGAGAAACATCGATCAGCCGCCTCCTGCACGCCCCCCACTGGGGATGTGCCCGCAACCCAGGTACATGCCCTTGACCGGAATCGAACCTTTCAGTCCGCAGGCTGACGCTCTATCCACTGAGCCAAACCGGTTTCGCCACAACACCTATTCTGGTCTAAAGTATTTTTAATATATGACCAACAGCTTTTCCGGGTGGCTCAGCTGGTTGGAGTATCAATCCAATGCACTAAGGTTACAGGTTGATGCCCAGTCAGGGCACATACAGAAGGCAACCAGTGAATGCACAGATAGGTGGGACAACTCATCAATGTTTCTCCATCACGCTCTCTCTCTCAAATCAATAAAAAAATAGTAATTACACTGAAAAGCTTTTACACACTTTCCTAAAAGCCAAGTATTTATTTAGCTGAAAATTACTGTTAATTGACTGTGTTCCTTCAGGGACACATCTTTTTTCTTGTGCCTTGCATATAAGCTAAACGTTGAATTAATTTTCACGGAAAAGTAGAAATACCAAAAACTTACATGTAATAAATTGAACAAACTGAACAATAAACTCTCTAAATATTAATTACATTGCTATAGACTACTGACATTGCCAGAAATAATGAAAAACATTCATATAAGAAACTAAAAAAAGTAATCAGGTTTAAAATTAACTTAGGACTTAATATTTATTCAAAATGAAGACCAAGAAAAACATTTCTAGTTAAAATAGACAACATAATAATGCAAAATAAGGGGCTTTATTAAATAGATACTGAAACTTCTTAAAGACTGGCAAAATATAGCTTAGAAAGCAAAAGTGATTGAAAGGTACAAAGGCAATTTACTGGGAGAAAGAGAGACTTTTCAATCAATGATGCTGGAACGCCCAGCAAGCGTGGCTCTGTGACTGAGCCTGGACCTATGAATTCTGGACCTATGAATTCGGAGGTCACAGTTCAATTTCTGGTCAGAAATATCCATTCATTAAAAAAAAAGACAGAAAGAAAAGGCAAGGCCCTGGCCAGGGATTGAACCTGAAACAAGGTATGTGCCCTTGACCAATAATCAAACCAGTGACCCTTTGGTGCTCTGGCCAACGCTCTAACCACTGCTCACATTCAATATTGTTAATTCAACTTACATGCTTTTCAAAATATTACATCTCACCTACACAATATTACACCTGACGACTGTTTCCTTATAATTTTTCTCTTTCTACTGTCACATTCCATCCTGGGTTTTCTTCCTACCTTGTCCATTCCTTCACAGACTGCACTTTTCTTCACTCCGTATTTTAAAATGTATTCTTCAGCACTTTGTTTTATCTAAGCCCTCTGCTTTCAATTTATATACCTCTTTCTGTAGCAACGTCGATATTCAGTTTTAGCTCTGTTTCCCAGACCTACATACACACACCTAACTAACAAACATACATTCATCAAATTTTACTTGATATCCTTACAATGTCAGAAATCTCTTCTCTCCAGTCCCAGTATCATTACCTTGATTCAGGTTCTAATCATTTCCCTCTATGACACAGCAATGGATGGCCTTTTAACTAGTCTCACCAATAACAAGCTGGACCCCGTACTAAAGAGTACCAGCCCTGGCCGGGTAGTTCAGTAGGTTATAGCATCGGCCCAATATGCCAAAATTGTGGGTTCGATCCCTGGACAGAGTGAGTGTGACTCAACTGGCTGAGTATGATACCATGCACTGAGAGGTCGACGGGTTCAGTTCCTGGTCAGGGCACATGCCTGGTTGCAGGCTCAATCCCCAGTAGAGGGTGTGCAGGAGGAAGCCGATCAATGCTTCTCTCTAGCTCCCTCTTCCCTCTCCCTTCATCTCTCTCTAAAATCAATAAAAACATATTTTAAAAAAACAACCAATGAATGCACAAACAAGTAGAATGTTTCTCTCTAAAACTCAATCAGTAAAAAAATAATAATAAATAAATAAATAAGTGGAACAAGAAATCAATGTTTCGCTCGCCCTTCCTCTTTCTAAAAACAAATTACAACAAACAAACGAGTTTTATTTGCATCAGATGAGAACTTACTAAAACTGAAATGCCACTCCCCTGCCAAAATTATTGAATTGGTCCCTATGGCTTGAGGAAAAAGTTCCTGCCAATATCTCTCAGCTCCATCTCCACTACACTCACCCTTGGCTTCAGCCAAACTTTGTAGTCCAGTTTTGTCATCCTCTGTAATAATCCCTGCAGGCCTCTGCATATGCTAGAAACCTCATCCAGGTGGTATTCAGCAAACCCTGAATGCCAAATTTGACCTAAAAGTATTACTTCATCCAGGAAGCCTCCCCTACACTCATAGGCCGATTGAGATGCCCGTTCTCAATGCTCACATCACATTTTCTGCCTGGACCTTTCACAGGAATCACATTCATGTACAGGACTTCTCCATTCGACTACTTGTTAGCAGCCCCCAGGGAAGGAGCACTGTGTACTCCCTGTACCTGACCTACAGAAAGCACGCGACAAACAGGAACTTGTGTGTTGGCAAAGTTAATCAATAAGGAACTTGCTGCTTTGCCTGGAATAGCAGTGGGCAAATCCTCCGCTGTCACTGAAATGGTAATGAAAACTTTCTTTTCCAACAGACCCAGTGCCACAACGCCGTCTTATCGCCTCACCTCTCTCTGCCCACCAATCAAAAGCTGACTCTGGAGCTAACTATACGTTTGTTTAAAGGCACAGGTTTGTCTTTTGCGGAAAAGGAAGAGCAAATCTAGATTATTTAAAACGCAATTCTCTTTCTCCACAACACTCCTTTCATCAATCAGGCACTGTTCCACCATTACCACTCCTTCCAATAAAACTTCTTTCCGCCCTGACCGGTTTGGCTCAGTGGACAGAGTGTCGGCCTGCGGAATGAAGGGTCCCAGGTCCGATTCCGGTCAAGGGCATGTACCTGGTTGCGGGCACGTCCTCAGTGGGAGGTGTGCAGGAGGCAGCTGATCGATGTTTCTAACTATCTCTCTCCCTTCCTCTCTGTAAAAAATCAATAAAATACATATTTTTTTTAAAAAACACAAAAAATCTTCTTTTCCTTCTGCTTTCTTAAATTCATTGTTCAGCCAGAACCTGGAACAAGTGTTGCTGGGGGTTTGGAGGAGGGGGACAGAGAGAGATGGAGGAGGGTGTAAAAACAGTGCTCATTCCTCTTACCAACAAAATCTGCTCTGTATTTATTTCATCTCCATATCTAGTCCCAACACATCCAAGCCCAAGGAGTTGCTTTGAGAAAGGTCCTTAACTCTTTTTCATAGCCTTGAGGTCAAGTCAAATTTCAGTCCGATTTTAAATGCCCCACAAGGGAAGTGGACTTGAGCAGACTGCTTGGAATCTGAGGGGAGCTGGAGATTACAACGAGTTCTCTAAGGTCAAAAACCCAGAGGGCAGCTGAAATTACTCTGTCCAGGAAAAACCTACTTCCTCTCACTCTGCCCTCCATTCCCTCCCTTCCTTCACCCACTGCCAGCACAAGCACAGGAAAGGCATCAAGTCACCATAATGAAGGCTGGCAGATTAAAGGCTGAAAAGCACACTGCGCCCTAGACATCTCAAAATATTTTCCTAACCATCTGCATCTGCTGCTCCAAATAATAAAGGAATTTCGCACTGTCATTCACCTCCCTTCAACAACAAACACAGGAACGGCCTCACTTCTATCACGAAAAGCCACACACGCGTGGCTCCCAGAACAGGAACAGGGCAGGCGGTCCCGTGAAGACTGAAGAGCAGGGAGAGAGGACGGGCGTCAAGAAGCAACGGGAGCCCTGCCTGGCTCCGTGGTTAGAGCGTCAGTCCTCGGACCCAAGGGTCTCGGGTTCGATTCCCGGTCAAAGACCCGTATCTGGGCCCCAGACCCGGTAGGGGGCGCAGGGGCGCGTGTGGGAGGCTCCCAATCACTGTTTCTCTCCCCCTGCTCCCTCCCTTTCATCTCTCTTCCCCCCTTCCTTCCACTCTCTCTAGAAGTCAAGGAGGAAAAAATATCCTCAGGTGAGGATTAAAAGAAAAAAAAGAAGTATAAGTAAAAGAAACAATTGTCACCAAAACCGGTGTGGCTCAGTGGATAGAGCGTCGGCCTGTGGACTGAAGGGTCCCGGGTTCGATTCCGGTCAAGGGCATGGACCTTGGTTGCGGGCACATCCCCAGTGGGGGGTGTGCAGGAGGCAGCTGATGGATGTTTCTCTCTCTCATCGATGTTTCTGACTCTATCCCTCTCCCTTCCTCTCTGTAAAGAAATCAATAAAATATATTTTTAAAAAAAGAAACAATTGTCATGAAATTTCTGATTAATCCAAAATTTAATCCATTCTTTACAAAACTACAGAACCTCCCTCTCCAAAAAAAAAGGGGAGGGGTGGGGTGGGGTGGGGGGGTTGGAGAGAGAAAGCAACGTCTTTAAAAACTTGTTTGATTCTTCTCAGCTACTTGCAAGCACGCAGGGCTCGTGTCTTCTTCTGAAATAAAGATTTCCAGACCTCACCTGCCAGAAATGCTCCGGCAGGTTTGGAAGGGAGCCGGGGAATTGCTGTGTTTACTTAAAAGTTCCCCGGGGGCTCGGGTCGCGGCCAGGCTGTCAGAGCGCCTCCACGCGGCTCCCCCCCGCCTGGCTGCGGCCCGAGCAGCAGGAAAATGACCAAGTTCCCCGTCACCAGGCCGCGCCAGGCGGCACGACACCTCGCCCGGCCCTCCGTGCTCTCCGGCCCCCGGGGTCACTGCCTCCTTTCCAGCCGTCCTGCCTCCTCTCCGCCCTGGTAACGGGCCAGGCACGGGCAGGCGGGTGGCACAAAGGGAAACCACCGCTTCAATGCCCGGAAATCCCGTCCCTCCGAACCGATGAGAGGAGAAAACACCCAGCACCCCGGTGGCTGCGAGGCTCTCCGTGTTACACGGAACAACACCCTCTGAGGGAAAAGCCGGGTCGGAGGCGAGCGGCGGGCTTGGGTCTGGGAAGGACGGGGAGCAGGAAACACCTGGAAGCCGCCGGCGCCCGCGTGGGGCGGGCCGGCCGGCACCCGGGCGCGTGTTGACACCGACACCAGCCTTCACTCACGTTGCTAGGAAACAAAAAGGCTCCCCCTTCCCGGCCGGTCCTCCCGGGCCTGGGGGCGAGAGGGCCTTCGGGCCTGCAGACGCCGCCGGGAAGGGCCTGAGCACTGCCCGGGGGCGCAGCCACGAGGGACCCGGAGACCCGCAGCTCGGGGTGCGGGGCCGGGCGCAGCCGGAGGGCCGAGCTCGGAGGGCGGGCGGGCCGGGCTCCGCCGGGCCGGACCTGGACCGGGCCCGGGCCCTCCGCCCAGGGCGGCGCGCGGACGGGCAGGCCGCGGCGAGCTCGGCTCCTGTCAGGCCGCGGCGGCGGTCCCGAGCCGGGTGCGGGGCCTAGGCGACCCCCGGCGGCGCGCGGAGGAGGGGCGTCCACTCACACGTGCTGACAGGCCGCGGTCCGCACCGGCGTCTTGAGCACCTCCTGGCAGACGGGGCAGTAGAAGTCGTCCTCGGTGTAGGAGGCGGCCGCCGAGGGGTCCTCGGCCATGGCGGGGGCGGGGAATCGCGGCGGCGGCGGCCGAGGTGGCAGTGGCGGCCCGGGCCCGACTCCCTGCGCGAACCCAGAGGGGCGGGGACTCGTGTGAGGAAGCGGCGCGCGCCGGGGGCGGGGCCAGCGGGAGGGCGGGGCCAGCGGGAGGGGCGGGGCCGAACGCGCAGACACTGCGCCGGAGCGCCCGTCCCCACGTGCTCCTCCTCGCGGGCGGGACCGGAAGGCGGGGCGGCCGGGATCGGAGGGCGGGGCGGGGAGGGAGGCGCGGCGGAGGAACCCGCACGGGTTTCTCTTTCACTTCCCCCGGGGCCCCTGTGCGGACAGAGCCTCTCCCCCGCCCGCCATCCCCGCGCTGGGACCCTGGACGTAGCCTCGGCTGCAGCCCCAGCCCTCGATCTGCTTCTCTCCCCGTTCCCTTTTCCCCGCTTTGGGCTTCTATTCCCCACCTGCCCCGGCCGTCGGGTATCCCGCGGCTCCCTCCCCCTCCCAGCACCGCCCCGCCCCTCCACTCCTCGTGTGCACGCCCGTAGGGAGCCCCGCAGCGGCGCCACGATGGAGCCGCCTACCCGCACGTGCGGACGGAGAGAGAGAGAGCTCCCGCGCCCGCCCCGGGCCTGGGCCGCCCGGGCTCCCTTCGCAGCCGAGGCCGGGAGCGGGGTGGCGGGCGCTGTGCGCCTTACTCATCGGCCCGAAACGGGGCCGGGCCCGAGGCTCACGGTGCGCCGGGATCCCTCTGCCCTCTCCTGCCACTCGCCCGTGGCATGGCGCCGCCGGTGGCTGCCCCGCAGGTCCCCGAACCCTGGAGGGCGACAAGCGCGGAGGAGGCGTGGGGAGCGCGCGGTCTCCATAGCAACGGCGCGCGGCGCCTTCCGCGGGTTGTGACGTCGACAGCTGAGGGCCCACCTGTACCTTCCTTCCCCACCTGCTTCCCTAGGGCGGCGGCCTCCATCGCTCACCGCTCCCATCAGTGATACGGGGTTTTCCAGGAATATTTTCTCAGAAACTATCATTTCCCTAAGGTTAACGATGTGGTCCTTTCTATTCGCCCCTGTCATCACGTTTTGGTGTCAAGATGTACGTACCACGGAGCAAGTACTACCCGTTACGGGATGTTCATCCTGAGGGAAAGGGAAAAAGAAGCTCCCGGTTGAGGTGCCTTTTCGCCCCTAACACCATGGCACTGATCAGTCCCGCGGCACGTGCAGTCCTGCACCCACACCTCTTGTTTGGGTTTTTATAGCTCTGAAGACCAGCGGGACAGAGACGTGGATCAAGACATTCACCAACGTTGTTCACTAAATGCTCTTATTTGTTTTTTCTTTTTTTATTGTTTAAAATATTACATATAGTAGTTCATGTATCTCCTTTCTCCCCCCGCCCCCATGGACCTTCCCCCAGCCTCCCCTACCCCCTGTCGCATGTCCTCATTATTTATTTATTTATTTATTTTTGAGAGAGAGAGAGAGAGACAGGAAGAGAAAGAGAAGCATCCATTTGCTGTTCCACTGATGTATGCGTTCCTTGGTTGCTGCTTGTGTGTGCCCGGACTGGGGGCTGAACCATGGCGGGAGGACTCCCCGCTAACCAACTGAGAGCTACCTGGCCAGGGCACGGTTTTATTTTTTTTAACGGGCCCTTAATTTGCAGGTACATCCACTTATTCGGCATAAACATTGTATGTCACCGGACTAACGTGAAGTGTTGACCCCTGTGTTGGCTCTGAACAGCCTATAAAGTCATGCGCTCCCCAACCTTCAGCGCTCCCCTCCGCCTACCACCACGCCTTTCCCCTGCTCTTTCTCTCTGTTCCAACCACATTCCTTGGCACTGGAAAGAATGGACTTTTCCTCTTGCTACTTACTGATGATTGGGCCCTCCCATATGCAAAACCCTCTAATCAAAGCCTCTGGGCCAGGTAATTAGCATCCTAAAGGGGAACATAAATGAATTTAGAACGTTTCCTTCCTTTCTTGACGAAGCCTGGCTCTGTAGTAAGAGCTAGAAAAGCCTGTTTTGCTTGAAGAAGTGATTGGAAGCTGGGGGATGGGATGGAAGGGAGGCTCGTGAGTCACTGCTTACCCTGTGCTATCTTTTTCAAATTGGTACCAGGTGCCGTGTGGACCTGCCGCTGGTTTGCACAAATACTGCTCTGCTAGTCCTTTTCAGCCTTGTCCCTTCTGGAGTGGTCAGTAGTTTGTCCCAAATGACCACGTGTTCATTTGATTCCAGTTGTTAAATATTTTCAACGTTACTCTGGGCCATTACAAAAATAAACCTCTTCAGCGAAGGCATATCATTTAATTGTCCAAGCCTATTTTGGAAACCTTTGTTAATTCTTTTCATTCCTGTCGAAGCAATACTAATTTCTCCTATCCCCCCCCGCACCCAACACAAACACAGACCGATGGATGTCCCAGGCCGAGTAGGAAGGAGAGACGAAGGAAGAAGCCAAGGTATTTCTCCCTCTCCGAGACTGGGACTTAGAGTACGAAATATATATCGGCCTGGCCAGGTAGCTCAGTTGGTTAGAGCATCATCCCGATATGCCAAGGTTTCAGACTCCATCTCTGGTCTGGTTAGTGTGCGTGTGTGTGTGTTGGGTCTTTGTCCCCATTTGGGGGACAGAGCTCCTAAAACCTTTGGAATTTCCTAAGTGATGTGAGTAGTAAATGTGTCTTTTAGGTTAATAAGGTGACTTTTCACCAGAAGAAGCAACCTTGGGATTAAAGGGTTGAAATTTAAGTCCAACACTCAGACCTCCAGGGAAGAGAGGAGCTGGAGACCCAAGTTCAATTAAAAATGGCCGGCCATGTAATGAATGACGCCTGAGTTGTGAAGTCTCCACAGGAGCGTCAAGGACAAGGTCCCAGAGCTTCAGGCTGGGGACCGAAGAGGGTAGGCCGCTCAGAGAGCCAAGAGCTCTGCGCCCTCCCCCACACCTTGACCTGCCCCTCTCTTCGTCCTGCTGTTCCCGGGTAATAAATACCTTTTGTAGGAAACCGTAACCTAGTGAGTAAACCGGTCCCCTGAGTTTGCTAAGCTGCCCTAACAAATAAATTGCACGCAAGGAGCAGATAAGGGGAACCTCTGATCGATCGTCCGTCAGCAGCACAGGTGACAAGCTGGACTTCCAGCTGGAGTTGGCATCGGAAGGGGTGGGGATGGGGGCAGTCTTGTAAGACTGACCCCTACATCTGTGGGATCTGACACTCCCCGTAGGTAGGTAGTGTGAGGATTGCATTGAATTGTAGGACACCCAGGTGGTACCCAAGACTTGCTCGGGGTGTGGGATGCACCTCTTCACCACACAACGGAGGTTGGGAGACAGAATTTTACCCCCTCTCTCTGCTTCTGGCAGTGGCTTCATGTCTTTCAGCTTCTGTCACAGTAAACGCCCTCTTTTGAACTGCTTATTGAGAATTCTACTGTAAAAAAAAAAATTGTTCTTTTATTGATTTCAGAGAGAGTAAGCCGAGAGAAACATCAATGCTGAGAATCATTGATCAGCTGCCTCCTGCACGCCCCCTACTGGGGATCAAGCCCAAACCCCCCGGGGCTGGTGCCCGGACCTCAAATCTAACCCGACCTCCTGGTTCATGGGTCGACATTCAACCGTGGAGCCACAGGAGCCGGGCTCCTGACCCATTTCCCTAACTAAATCAACACCTTCGGAGAGGGGAGGGCAAAGGAGAAACACTGCAAAGGTGTCTCCTCCTCCAAAAGAGCAGGAACGGGGTTGCTTTCCACTGGAAGTGTCCATTCTCTTCACAACTCTGCAGATTGGCACGATGGGAACTTAAAAGTGAGGCAAAGCATAGAAAATAAAGGAATGTACCCTTTTCTAGTCCTACCCCAGTTTGGGACAGTTAAATGTCCACACCTTCATAAATGTCATTATGAATATGCATTCTCACGTTATTGACATTTGATTTTATACCAGCTGTATTTTTATGGACTAGCGGAGCGCTGTCATGTGTAAGCCTATCAGCAGCCCTTCCGACCCTATTTCCTGTGGAATCGAGCTGAAGATAAAAGATCCCTTGCCCCTGCCCCTCCCCTCTCTTTCTCTCTCTGTCTTTCTTCTTCCCTCTTGTTATTTATTCTTTTTCCTTTTTTTCCACCCGTTACTTTACACATTTATTGACATCCTCTGGTCATTGTTCTAACCTGGGCGCATAGCCAGGATAAAGACTAGTAGCCCTGCCCATGAATCCCAGCGCCAGTAGCTCGCTGCTGCCCTCCCGGAGGTCCCTCAGCCCCCACCCCCACCCCTCCCCTCCTAGCTTGCTGCCCTGCTCCCTCCTGTAGCTCTCCGCCGCCCGCTTGTAGCTCGCTGCCCCACCCTCCTGCTGATCCGTGATCCGGTTGTTATGTGGTCGGTCGTTACACTTCACGGCATAACGACCATTTGCATATTACATCTTCATTATATAGGATTAGTTCCAGTGTAAGAGTGGAGGCAAAAGCCTGGCACCAGTTTTAAAAAGCAGACAAAGCCTAATTTTTGGGGGAACTAGAACCCTGCAGCATATATGTAAGCCTTCTTTCTGTGCCTAAAGTTCTGTTATCCCAGCCATTCCTCTCTCAACACCTGCGCGGTCAGTACTTCCTCCGAAGGAGACCATCTAACTCCCTTCCAGCTTGCCTCTCAGGCAATGCCATTTTTCCAATCCCATGCCTCTTTCTTTTATCTTTAATTGAATCTTAATCTTTTCTTTAAAAGTACGTTTTTTATTCATTTCAGAGAGAAAGGGAGAGAGAGGGAGAGATAGAAACATCAATGATGAGAGAGAATCATTGATCAGCTGGCTGCCTGCAGGCCCCACACCGAAACCCGGGCATGTGCCCCAACCGGGAATCGAACCGTGACCTCATGGTTCATAGGTTGATGCTCAACCACGGAGCCATGATGGCTGGGCGAATCTTAATCTTGAACATTGCATAATTCTGCAGCCTTAGACTAAATCATAAAGGTGATTCCTATCAACGATTTCTTTTTGTTTTTAAATGTCCAATTAACAATTTATTTTTTAAATTTTTTTATTGCTTAAAGTATTACAAATATTTAGTACATATGTCTCCTTTTTTTTCCCCCAATTGACCTTCCCCCAGCCTCCCCAACACCCCACCCCCCCACCCCCCGGCACATGCCCTCACCCCCTCCCAGTGTCTTGCATCCACTGGTTATGCTTATATGCATGCATACAAGTCCTTTGCCTATCAACCATTTCTGAGAACCACAATGCAGAACAAATACAACTGCAATGAGAACTTCCATTTCGAACCTGGAGAAAGGAGGCGGAACCAGAGGATACGCCCCATCTGCTGCTGGACAGAGTAAACGAAGCAAAGCAGAGTCTCACGGGCATCATTTAGTTGACTTGGTAGCGGTGAAAATTCTACTACTAACCACTCCGGCTCTCTGATGTTGCCTGCTGGGACTGTTGCTGCTGTCAAAGGAATACCTAAAAGAACGTTAGAGCAGCCGATCCTGTTTGGGGAGAGAGGAGTGGCACAATTCATTTGCAACTCACTTCTTGTTGAAGGTGTTGGGGTGCAAAAGTGGCCTGAGGCTTCCTAAGGAATTAGGACATTCTGCTCATGGATTTTAATAGATCACAGTGCTGTTATACAAGTTGGGCTTTTACTGGGCCTGCAGTTCTAATAGTCACCTGTCTATCGATCTCATTTTAGGAGAACTTCCAACGAGTGAACACCAAAGACTAGGTTATGTCTGTAGGGCTGCTGAGTGGAAAAGCCGAGAATGCAGCTACACCTACAGACTCTCTGTCAGCAGTAACTCTGGGGGCGACATGCACCCCGTTTACCCTGACAAACTTCGTCCCAGAAGATGAATGAAGCAAGTTGGCTGGGCTGCCAGAGAGCTCTTCCCTGTCTTCTAAAACGTCCACCAAACCGAGTTCCAGTTCCGTGCGTGCTGCAAAGGCAGTGTCATCCTGACTGTCAGGAAGGGAGCCGCATTCGGGGTGGCTCGGGGCGTCAGGAGTCCAAATCCTCCTTCAATTCCTTCCCGTTCCAGTGGCCAGGATCTGTCAGCGTTTCAGTTTCACACCCAACGGGAAGTGAATCAGAGAAAGAGACGTCTGCGCCGCAGTCCAGCGAACGCTCACTTACTTGATTTGGACCTCAGCATTCTCAACTCCCAACTCTTCTTCCCCTACCCACGGCCAGCAAAACCGGGCTGGGAGCACGCACATTTCTAGTTGGTACTTGGGGGAAAATCAACATAACCTGATTTATCAGTCTAGGTCAAATCAGGAGACATTTGAACAGACACAGTAATTTGAACTGAGAAAGTTTAATATAAGTAATTTTTAATTTTAGCAGATTGGTATAAGTAGAAAAGTCTAAAGACTGTAGAGTTGAGTGCTCACTATACTAAAATTGAAACAACATAGAGAAGATTAGTAAGGCCCCTATGCAAGGATGACCCCTAAATTTGTGAAGTGTTCCACCATATTACTTTGTCAATAAAAGGAATATAGGGTTGAAAGAAAGTCTCTACTCCCACCATCACTAGGGTGTAGGGGCTTAATCACAAGGAACAGCAGCAGCCTGTAATTATGGGAATGGAGAGTCTAGGTCAGTGGTCGGCAAACTCATTAGTCAAACTCGCGAGCCGCAGTTTGCCGACCACTGGCCTAGACCTAGGCCTTTCTGGGGAGGTCTCTGTGGCTCACTAGATGGTAGAGAAGTCACTGCGGTGCTATGCGGTCAGAACTTGCTGGAAACCAGTCCTCCAGGGTCCCATGGAAAAGGATCTGTTCGCAGAGAAGTATCTCAGGTATTCTGCAAGATACCATCCAGAGGGATGCTGGAGGAAGCCTCTGTCTGCAGGGTGCTGCGGGCCACAGGGCACTGCAGAAGATTGCCAACAGAGGGCACTAGAGAGCAATTGCAGTCCTTTTGCTCCGGCAGTTTCTCTCTAGTGCCCTCTACTGGAAAGTCTTACTGTTGTGCCAGCTGGGAAAGAAAAAGGATGTGAAGGGCCCAGATTCATTTTCACACAGCAGGTAAAAAAGGAGTCAAATTAGAGCTGAGTAAATCTGCTCCCCGTGTAGACCTGGCTAGTGAGAAAAGAATACGCAGAGGAGCTAACAGGAGTAGTTAGATCCATGTGTCAGACATTCATTTTTCTGCTCAACAAGCATGTATGGGCTGAAGGTGTCCCTCCAAAGGTCGTATGTTGCAACCCTCATCCTTAATGGTATTTGGTGATAGGGCCTGT
Source organism: Corynorhinus townsendii (assembly GCA_026230045.1). Taxonomy (NCBI): domain Eukaryota; kingdom Metazoa; phylum Chordata; class Mammalia; order Chiroptera; family Vespertilionidae; genus Corynorhinus; species Corynorhinus townsendii. Next base: position 5,226,811 of record JAPDVU010000007.1, on the reverse strand, counting down.
GCTCCCTGTGTAATCAGCCATTTTTCCAGTCTGTTGTGATGAGGGGTGTCAGGAGCAGCACACGGTGACAGACATGCCATGAGATCCATGTAGCCTGTAACCCTGCAGTGAGAGCAGCTGCCTGGAGAGCAGCCAGGGCCCACAGTGTACCTTAGTTGCATGACAGGATCTGAGGGTTTATAACCGCAGCACGACCTAATCTACCTTGACCAATCTCTTACCATGGTTCACCTTCGCTGAGCCTCTTACCTGGCTACTTTGGGGGCAATGATTAGCCTTAATCAAGACCCATGTGTGTGGCTTTCTGAAACCTGCAGGATTAAAATACCAGATGATTGCCCTAACCCAGTGGTCGGCAAACTCATTAGTCAACAAAGCCAAATATCAACAGTACAACGACTGACATTTCTTTTGAGAGCCAAATTTTTTAAACTTAAACTTCTTCTAACGCCACTTCTTCAAAATAGACTCACCCAGGCCGTGGTATTTTGTGGAAGAGCCACACTCAAGGGGCCAAAGAGACAACCATGGCCCTAACCAGTTTAGCTCAGTGGATAGAGCATCGGCCTTCGGACTCAAGGGTCCCAGGTTCGAGTCCGCTCAGGGGCATGTACCTTGGTTACGGGCACATTCCCAGTGGGAGGTGTGCAGGAGGCAGCTGATTGATGTTTCTCTCTCATCGATGTTTCTCTCTCTCCCTCTCCCTTCCTCTCTGTAAAAAATCAGTAAAATATTTATTTTTAAAAAATAAAATACCAGATGATTGTCCAGTAATAAGATAAAAATGTAAGTATTTCTTAGCCTCAAGGATCTCAGGTACAGGTGTCCCTCTGAATATTTTGTCTTACTTACTTCCATAAAGGTAGCCTAGGTGACAATGCTAAGTCCTCCCAACTCCTCCTGGGTTCCCTCCACCTTGCAGGATGTCACTCGTCATAGGTCATGTCGATAACACCCGTGTTCTGGCCTGTACTCCTTTCATATGTTTTCATATGTTTGAGGGTATCCTGAACTGGGGTATACAGGACAGGTTCAGCCACCTAAAACTGAGTACATATTTAGCAGAGAGTTAGACAAAGAATTCATGTACATGTTACCTGTTAAATTTCAGTGAAGCCCCTTGGGAGCAGAACCAGTAACTCCATGGTGATCAGCATTTCTTTGGCCTAAACCAGGGTTCTCTGCGACACTGTTGACATTTGGGTCACGGTAATTTTCTGCTGTGAGGGGGCCACGCTGGGCATTGTAGAATAGTGAGCAGCATCCTTGGCCTCTACCTATGTCCCTGGCCACTAGTAACCCCAGTTATGACAAAAAAATGTCTCTGGCTATTACCAAACGTTCCCCGAGAGGCCCACGTGAAGGTATATTTTTGTGATAGATACTGCTGAATGACAATTTTAAAAGTTTATCGGTTTGTGTAAAAAATTGATCAAGATCAATATTTAAGAATAGACACAATAGATATTTTAATGAAAGCAATGGTCCTGCCATTCTTTATTTCTCACATTTTTACAGAAGGAAAAAAAAAAACTTGCACATTTTAAATTCTGATCATACAGTTGTGTGTTGTTTTTTTTTGTTTGTTTTTTTGCAGTTGCATAAGGAAAGAATGAACCTCTCAATGGCTTTTTAAAATAACTTCAATGCCTAAAGGTACACATTCAGTAACTGGAGAACTAGTAAGCTCACCTCCACATGAAAGACTGAGCACCCCAGGAACGTAAATGAAGCGACATCGTTGGAGCTGGACCTGTGAGCTGTCTTAACACAGGTTCACAGACTCGAAACCCAACTTCCCACCTGCGTTCAAAGCCCGGGTGGAAGGAACGAGAGGAAAAGCTCCACCGGTCTCCTAGGGTTCGAAGAGTTCAGCCTTGACGAGAAACGTGTGACTCAGCTCTCCCTGAGAAGGCCTTGGGAAAGCTGCATCTGAGGCGCCAGGAACATGACACTGTTAGTAGTCAACAGCTTCAAATCTTGGTCTTCATTTTTTAAAACAATGAAGTATAAGACTTTTTTTTTTATATATAGAAAAGGTTAAAGGCACCGTGAAAGAATGAATATTTGCACTTGACCGTTTTAGAACTCAAAACAATTCAGAAGGCGAAATAATGCAGGCGGCCCGCGCCTGGTGCTTCCTGGAGTTGGCACCCTTGTCCTCAGAGGAATCCAGGGCCCGGGTGCCAATTGCTGCACTGAAGCTCCACGGGTGACTTAAAGCTTTATTTACAACACGGGATTTAAAGGTTGGACACTTTTTCAAGTTTTACAGATTTAAAGATGCCTTTTGTACTGCTCTAAATTAACCAAGATTTACTCTCTGGATAGTACTGATGCTCAGAAATTGTTTTTTTCAGGGACTAAAATTAGATTTTCAGTCTGATGACTACCTCCCTGCTTTTGTGCTTTATTGGATGATTCATCCAGAGTGGAGGAAGAGGTTGTGAAACTAAACAGCTGTTGCTTGCTCCCAGCTGTGAAGCCAACATCTACAAGGAGGACGGAAGGCCCTCATCTTCATCGGCCTTAGGTTGTGCTAATCCCCTTGTAGTGGGCGGCAGGGTCAGAAGCAAGACTTTAAAGAGGAATGGGTAGTTTACTATAGATTTTTTGGACACCATGATTATGTCCACATTTGTGTGTAAGAAACAAAACAGCTTATAATTGATTACAATTTAAAAGCGAACTGCCACCAACTAAAATTTTAACTAGGCTTCATAGCTTCTTTGCTTGCTATCACACAGAAACATTATCCTATGTCCTGGATTCATCCTTAAAGAGTCAGATATGAAAACCAGTCAAACTATCAAATCCGGACTGGTGGCAAGCACTGAACACAGTTACTCGAAGAACTGAGACGAGGGGGAGGACAGGGAGCGCAAATAAAAAACGTTTCATTGTTTTCCTTATGTATTGGTGGTAGTTGTATTAGCACTGTTATTCTGCAGCTGTGGCATGTGCAAGGTAAGGAAAGAAATGAATGTCTGTGTGATACGCTCTCGTGGCCCGGCTTGGAAAACCAGAATTCTCAGGAGAGGAAAAACTGGAAATACAGTTGAAAAAAAAAAGGATTAGATTGTAGTACTCCATTTGACTTGAACGTATCAAAACAAACTCATGGCCCGGCCAGTGTGGCTCAGTGATTGAGCGTCCACCTACGAACCAGGAGGTCATGGTTCCATTCCCCATCAGGACACAGGCCCAGATTGGGGGTTCCATTCCCAGTGTGGGGTGTGCAGGAGGCAGCCTATCAAGCATACTCTCTCATCACTGATGTTTTTCTCTCTCTCTCTCTCTCCCTCCCCCTTCTCTCTGAGATCACTAAAAATATATTTTTAAAAAATAAACTCATGAAGTGTTTTATCTTTAAAAGGCAAAGGTATGTCTCAGCTCCCTCCCAGAAACAATGGTAAGTCTAGTTGCAATGCGTTTAACAGCCCGGAGTACAGCATTGAAATGCCATTTCTCACGGAAAACGACCAGGTTTCTGGGCAAAACGGCCGATTCCAGGTCTGGGGCAGGAAACTTACAAGCTGGGCCTGGGATATTTTGTCACGTGAGACGGCAAGGAGGCTACCAAAGATTGCGAGAGTAGTGTCAAAAGGATTCGGAGGCAACGTGATCAGACAGCCAATGGCCAAAGATGGGACAAGCTGAGCTTTAGCGAGGTAATATTTAAAGTGGAGTAAAGCCTATGAAATATGTGTGAATTCCTAAGTTAGCTCACAATACCGTTTAAACAAGTGATCACTAGATGATGATAGGGAAAAGTTTTTCTTGAAAATTGGTAAACAAAGGGAAAAACTCAAATACTTGTTTTTCTTGTCCTACGTGAACATTACCACTGGTTAACCAAATCACAGATGTGGGGAAACATCTCTTTACAAAAAAAAAGTTCCAAGTAACAAACAAAAGAGAAATGATAGAATTAGAATGTTCTCCAACCCACAGTGAATCACTGGATCTCGGCACCGAGTGTCAAGTTTAGCTGACGTCACAAAAAGACTGAACTGGACAGTCGTGCCAAAGGTCTGCTCCAACCTCTGGACCCATGTGTCAGACAGAGGAACATGCTGACCTGCGCCATGAGTCTGTAATCAGTACAATACAGACAGGGGGAAACGGAATCGTAAGACCAGGCTCCCCAACAGGTAAATGTTAAGAAAAAGAGAGAAGGGGGAACGTGTAAAAAGGGATGTAAAAGATTCATCTCATCACCATTTTAAATGAATAAGATTAAAAAAATAGTGTGTAGAGATACACACTTGGGCAATAAAATGCTAAAGAAATACAAGAAAGTGATCAGTACTGAAATCAAGGCGATGGTTACTTTTGTGGAATTGGGGACGAGCACTGTGAGCTGCGACAGGACACACAGAGGACATCCAGGGCGGCTGACAAGGGTGTTTTCCTACAATAATGTGATGAGCTATAATTTTGTTTGGTTTTCAGTGTTTTTTATAATTTTTCTACAGGGTGAAATAAAAATAACATCAAAGCCCTTTGGGTTTTCCACTAAGAATTATGGATGTGAATACCTCTATTATAAATAACAGCTGATGGTTCTTAAGAACTTGCCTACGTTATAGAAATATTCCTAAACAATAAGCTACAAACATTTGAAAAATAGAATATTAAATTCTTATGTATGCAGTTATAAAAAGTAAAAGAATTCAGCATTCATTCCTAACGTGAAATTAATTTTGTTACGTTATGTTATACAATTTGGTTAAATGGACTTCGTCGACTTCCAGAATTTTCCTTCCCTACCATACAAGGTTATTCATGTTATTCTATTAGTGATTAAAAATGAGCATTGAAACAGAGTTCGTATTTCCTTGCATGTCCACAATTTGTTTCACTTTCCATCTTTTTACATAGACCAAAGACTAGTTATCTTGCCCTACCACAATGGTGTTTATTAATAAGTAGCATTACACATATCGTCATCCAATTTGCAAATAAAGATCCTTCGCCCACAAATCCCAGCCTTAGGTTCTCTTTCACATATTAATGGGCTCACGGAGACTATTTTTGTTTGTTGAGCATCTAAGAAGCTCAGGAATGTAAAACAGATTTGAACCGTCAAGAATAAAAGCAGTTTGAAAATGCAACCGAACTGTGTTGTACATTTTTGCCCATCAAACATTGACAATTCCCCACCAACTGTTCAAGCGGCATCTTAACACATGGTGCAACTGTATGGTCTCCTTCCTTCTCCTTTTCACAACATTACGTGGTGTTTGAGTGACTCACATATTCCAGAAGTGACCGGTCTAATACCCTTCGGATAAGAGCTTCCTCAATTATATTAAAATCCTACAATTAAGAAAAAAGAATTAGAAACATACAATCAGAGGCAGTTTTCAGAAGCTGAGAAGATCCCCGAGTTCAGTGGCCTGTCCAATCTCCCATAAGAAAAACCTGTCAGGGAACCGAGCACTTTCGTTTGGGGCCGGTGCATCTTCTAGTTCATTTGACTGCCTACAAAGTAACCAGTCATTGTCACAGCAAAAGAGCCTTGATTTGGAATTTAAAGTTTTGAATCTGATCTAATGAGTAGTTTTTAATCAACACGACAAACACTGGTCAGAGAGCTAGGTTCCACATAGCATGTCATATAAAGTTAAGACATTTCCATAGGACTCAGCAATCTCGGCACAACTACTGAATATCTATCTGAAAACTGCTGAAAGCAAAACTCTCTCTTTGCCTTCCTGTGGTCAAAATGGCATTCAAAACGTTAAGTCAGCACATTCTGTAAACAAGACAAAAACTATCAAGAGCCCTGTCCTTTGCAACCCATCTCCTCTTCCTTCAAACACTAAAAACAAACAAACAAACAAAAACAAAACAACTCGTAAATCTGTGTTGAAAGTCCATTGTGAAACATCTATCTATATAAAAGCCGAAGTAACCGTTGGACCGTTCAACTGATAGCTATGACGCGCACTGACCACCAGGGGGCAGACACTCAACGCACAGGCATGGAAACATGGAACAGAATGATGAATCTCAGAGGGAAGAGGGCAAGGGGGAGGGCGGGAAGAGATTAACCAAAGATCCTATATGCATACTAGAGGCCCGGTGCACAGATTTGTGCACTGGTGGAGTCTCTTGGCTTTGCCTGGTCTGCGGGGATTGGGCTGAATCCATGCACCGGGCCTCCAACATCCCCCAAGGGGTCCCAGATTGTGAGAGGGCACAGGCCAGGCTGAGGGACCTCACCAGTACACGAATCCGTGCACCGGGCCTCTAATAAAACCATAAAGTCAAATAAATAAAACCCAAAGGAAAGCCATAAAGAGTAGAAGAACATAAGATCTGGGACTTGATACTGGTTGTTTCTTAGGCAATGTATTAACCTTTGAGCTTCAGATATTTCATACCTAAGTGAGGATAATAGAGTACTCCCTTGACAGTAGTTGTTACAAGGAATAAAATGAGATAATATGCATGAAGTGCCTTCCATAGTACTTGGTAGCTGAGGAAACAAACCAACCAAAGAACACTGTTCCAGCCTCACTTCCATATCCAGGAAGATGGTTTTGAGTGGGTGGGATGTCTTCTCATCAAAGTGGCTTCCTCCTTGGATTCATACTTGGAAAGATCTTGAGAAGAACGGACTGAATGTGAACAGCTAGAATAGGTAATGGCTTTTAGAACCTCGGATGGAGCTAAAATAAAGAGGAAGCCCTCCCTCTGTGCTGTGAAACATGCGAACATAGCCCAGAGCCAGGCCCTGTGAGGCCTTGTGTCCTTTGGGGACCAGAGACACCATTTGAGAGGCGGAGCAGAGCCCATGAAGCTCTGGGGTAGACTGTGCAGTCCTTCAAGTGGTCCTCATATTCCCATCTGTTCTCTCCCCACCACCAACTTGCCTGAGACCCCTGCCCACACTGCAAAGCACTTTACCTGCATTCCCTCACTCAGTCCTCCCAAAAGCTTTGGGGAGTAGGTGCTGTTTACTCCCTTCACTTAGCAAATCAACAGAGGCCCAAAGGTCAATGGTCTGCCCAAAGTCACACTGTTGTGACAGAGCTGTTACTTAACTCCAGGCCAGAACCTAAATTCCTTGTGTGGGATCTGGATAATCATAGTGCACAGATCAGAAAGCAAAGAGAGAATTGTCAAATTAACCATTTTCTAACAAATCGTTAACAATTACTAAGTTCTATCTTGAAATAGCGTAAAAAACAATGTCAAGTTATCTGCAAATTCAAACTTAGCCATTAACATTCCTGTATTGAGATGAAAGTTAACAATAAAATATTATGTTTCAGAACATGGCTCTGAGTGATTCCCCCCCTTACAGGCTGAAAGGGGCTCAGGATAACATATTACCCTCCATGACACCACATGGACCGAAGTACAACAAAGGCTACGTTAATGTTTGGCTTGTTATTCTCATTTTGATCATGGGAAATACAGTCATAAGCATTGGGACTATTCATGCAATACCTAACTTTTCTTGCATTTTAAAAAAAAGTCAATATAACGAGATTGGCCATGAGTTGGTAGTTATTGATGTGTAGGTGATGGGTTCTATGGGGGGGTTCGTTATACTATTTGGTCTACTTTGTGTTCATTTAGTATTTTTCATAAAAAAACTTTGTTTAAAAAAAGTTCAATAAATGCATACTGTTTACTACACAGATAATGTTATATCTGTGAACAGCCATTCAATGTACTATAACAGCAACTGGCCCGGCTGGTGTAGCTCAGTGGTTGAGCATTGACCTATGAACCAGGGGGTCACGGTTCAATTCCAGTCAGGGCACATGCGTGAGTTGCAGGCTCAATTCCCAGTGGGGGTTGTGCAGGAGGCAGCTGATAAATGATTCTCTCTTATCATTGATGTTTCTATCTCTCACTCTCTCTTTCTTCCTCTCTGAAATCAATAAAGCCATATTTTTAAAAATAAAATATATAAAAGCAACTGGATGCAGAACAAACTCTCTGAGTCGTTTCATTATTGATGTGATTTCATCTCAGCTATGTAAGTTTTCAGGTTCACAAAAATTATACCTATCCAAAGGGAGGAGTAAAGTAGAAACTAAAATAATTCGAAGGTGAAATCTGGCTCCTTATACAATGGATAATTATATGGATCACACAAAAAATAGTTTTGTGTAAGGCAGATACCTGCTTTAATATTAATAGCCAAATTTACAAAACACTCTATTTTTATGATTTCTTAGTTAATGCTAATACTTAACACTTTGGCTATATATGCATTTTTTCCTCCTTATTCGTTTGGATTAAAAGAGTAAGCTTAACACAGACAGCATGAAGACAGTGTAAAAATAAAACAAATACTTACTAAGAAATCCTCATAGAGCTGAGTGTGACTGACTTGCAAATGTCTTATTAAACTGCCATTGAAGCTGCTTGGGTTCTCAGTAGGTATTAAACGGCAGAGAGGGCAGAACTGGAAACAGACAAGAGCAAGAGTTCAAGAAAGAATTTAAAATAATCACTAATGTCAGAATTAAAAAATCAAAAAGCCAACTACTCAGCCATAAGAACAGATGAAATACTGTCCTTTGTGACAACATGGATGGACCTTAAGATTATGCTAAGCAAAATAAGGCAGTCAGAGAAAGCTAAGAACCATATGATTTCCCTCACACATGGGACATAAGACTGAAACTCATAGACACAGACACCAGTGTGGTGGTTGCCAGAGGGAAGGGGTGGGAGGGAGTAAAGGGTGGAGGGAGCCAGATATATGGCGACAGAAGGTGACCTGACGTTGAGTGGTGGGCCCACAATGCAATGTAAGGATCACGTGTCATAGAAATCTATACCCGAAACCTATATAATCTTACTAATCAATGTCATCCCAATAAACTGTAATTAAAAAAAATAACCATTCAATGAAGTGAAATTTAACTCAACAAATCTATTGGCCATACCTCAGTTTTATGTTTTAAAATTTCATAAACATTAAAACATTAAACAAATAAAATTGCATTTATTCTTGTATACATTTCTTGTATACATATTATTGTATAGCTATTATTTTCATAGTTATTAACTGATTAATTAAACAATTATACAGTTAGTAGATGCACTGTAATGTACTTAATTAGTTGCCTACCTCTTGAAATAAGTTTTTTGTATGTAGATATTTTATTATTACAAATTATATTATCTATAGTGTTTATCTTTTGGGGGGTTATATTCTTAGGATAAATGACCAGAAATGGAGAATCATAGTCAAAGGTTATGAACATTTATGGCTCATAATATCTATCGCTCCAAAGTATTTTTATTACCACCAGCAATAAAGATTATAACACACCAGCATCAGTAATTAGTATTTACATGTATTTCCTAATTTAATAGCTATGAATAGCTCTTGAAAAAAACTGTCATTTTGAAATATTTATAAACTCACAAGAAATTGCAAAAGTATTTCAGAAAGGTCCCACATCCCATCGCACAGTTTTCCCAAATGGTAATATCTTACATAACTATTGCACATTATCAAAATCAGGAAGTTGGCAATTAACTAGACTACAGATCTGCCTTAGGTTTCATGAATTCAGTTTTTACATGAATTCAGTTGTGTGTGTGTGTGTGTGTGTGTGTGTGTGTGTGTGTAGTTCTATGAAATATTATCACACATATAGATTCATATACCCATCAACACAATCAAGATACAAAGTGTCCTGTCATTGAAAAGGAACTTCCTAGTGCTACCCCTTTACTTCCTTCTCTCCCTACCCTGGTGTCCACCGATCTGTTCCCTACCTCTATGTCATCATTTTGAGAATGTTAAATAAATCCAGTTATACAGTATTTAATCCAGTTACACAGCACTTAATCTCACAAGCTGCTAATCTTGAGATTGGCTCTTTAGCACCGAGCAGAATGACCTTGAGACTCATCCAAGTTGTTGCTTGCATCCATAATTCCTTCCTTTTTATTGCTAGTGGTAAGCAGACCATGATATGGATGTACCACAGTTTAACCATTTACTTTCTGAAGGACATTTGTTGTTTCCAGTGGGGCTGTTACAAATAAAACTGCAACAAACATTTGTGTACAGATAGTTGCATAAATGTTTTTATTTTTTTTAAATATTTTTTATTGATTTTTTACAGAGAGGAAGGTAGAGTGATAGTTAGAAACATCGATGAGAGAAACATCGATCAGCTGCCTCCTACACGCCCCCTACTGGGGATGTGCCGGCAACCAAGATATATGTCCTTGACCAGAATCGAACCCGCGACCCTTCAGTCCACAGGCCGACGCTCCTTCAGTCCACAGGCCAACGCTCTATCCACTGAGCCAAACCGTTTAGGACTGCATAAATGTTTTTATTTCTCTAGGATAAATTTCCAAAAATTTGATTGCTGGTCATATGTTGAGTGTTATAGTTAACTTGGGGGTGGGGGGGAGCCTTACCTCACTACTATACAGCAATAAAAATTATAAAACCCCCATTGAAATGAAAAAAGGCAGCGCTCACTATGAATCTAGGAAATGATGAGCAATATGTGTATTCAATGCCCAAGCATGTGGATATATATGAAATAAACTAATAGACTGATTAATAAAGGTAACGACTTTATGCTTTTCTTTTTTGTTTCTTTTTATTTTATATAATTTCTACTTTTCATTTCTAGTGTATTTTCAGATCTCTATTTGCATTATTCAAAAATGTTTTTAACCTAGGATGTGACCATGGTTATTATACTAAAGTTAGATCTTAACTGTGCATTTTGGATATTCTTCGTTGATTATGCCCAGGATGATCTGTAAGAGATAATATCTAATTTCACAAACGAATGAGTGAACGCACATTAGTAATTCTTATCAGTTTCAATTCAACACTTGCACATTTCATTAATGTCAGAGAATTACCATAACCTCGACATAAATTATCCTGTATAATATATCTATAAACAGAAGCCTAGCAAATGAATTTTCTAATATATATTGACTTAGACACTGCAGAAATGTATAGTGACAAAAATCCTTACCACAGGTCTCCTTTCTGATCTGTGATGATTAACACAATGATCCAGCAAGCTGTCTTCATCCAGCTCCTTCTGACAAAATGGACACACACACCTGGAAAGTGCATAGAATAGAACATCACTAAATGATTGGCAATGAGTTAGCAGTCACTGAACTACAGAGGTAAAAAAACAGATCCAGTTTTCAGTCCTCACTCTTTCTGAACTGATATAATTTTTTCCAAGCCTGATGATGGTCTTGGTGCCTAAAGTCTTTCTCTTGAGGGATGTAAATGGGTGTCCTTCTGGTGAGAGGGGAGAGAAACAGCTACAGTACACTCGAAGCACCATTCACTGAGAAACAGCACTAAGTCCATCCACCTGTCCCTGCGTTACTTTGTCATTCTTCCATCCTCCCTTTCCTAATTTTGATTTGGGTGTTATTTGTCCTCCAACTCTTCTAGCACACATATAGGGTGGGGCAAAAGTAGGTTTACAGTTGTTTGTATGGAAAAGAATACAATCCTATATAATAAAGTTAATATGCAAATTGACCCTCATGCCCTCACACAAGATGGCCACCCCCATGTGGTCAAAGATGGCTGCCACAAGATGGCCGGCAGGGGAAGGTAGTTGTGGGCGATCAGGCCTGCAGGGAAGGGCAGTTAGGGGTGACCAGGCCTGAAGGGGAGGGCAGTTGGGGGCAATTGGGCTGGCAGGGGAGGGCAATTGTGGGTGATCAGGCCTGCAGGGGAGGGCAGTTGGGGGCAATCGGGCTGGCAGGGGAGCAGTTAGGCGTCGATCAGGCTGGCAGGGGAGTGGTTAGGGGGTAATCAGATTGGCAGGCAGGCGAGCGGTTGGGAGCCAGCAGTCCCAGATTGTGAGGGATGTCTGACTGCCGGTTTAGGCCCGATCCCACCGGTTTAGATCGGGCTTAAACTGGCAGTCGGACATCCCCGGAGGGGTCCCAGATTGGAGAGGGTGCAGGCTGGGCTGAGGGGACCCCCTCCCCCGTGCACGGATTTCGTGCACCCGGCCTCTAGCAGTTAATAAATAATAATATAAGAATAAACTCTGTGTTTTGGGTACTCACAACTGTAAACCTATTTCCCCCCTCCCTGTGGAACTACAACTGTCAACTCACATAATTAGTATCGAGTGAAGAATGAAAAATGACCTTCAACTACCCTGCTAAGTCTTTACAGCTGGGGGTATTTGTTCCTATATCTGTGCTGCCCAATACGTAGCCATTGGCCATATGTGTCTGTTGGGCATTTGAAATATTGGTAGTCCAAATGAGATATGCCGAAGTATAAAATACACATTGAATTTCAAAGGCTTAATCTAAAAAAAAATGTAAAATATCTCAATAACTTTTACATTGATTACATGTTGAAATAATAGTTTGGCTATATTTGGGTTAAATATATCAAAAATTGATTTTCCTTGCCACTAGAAAAGTTTAAATTACATTATGTGTACTGCATTCTATTTCTATTGGCCAGTGCTGCCTTAAATTCTGAGGGACAACATGGAAACGTGGAATTTTTTGCTCACTTTCCATTATAGATATAACTTCCTACTTTCTAAGACTTGTATCCTAGACAAGCTGCCTGCGTAAGAAATTTAAAAATTTGAATCACGGAGTTAAGTTCTTCTATAAAGCAACAACTTCTATCTTAAATGCAAATATTAATCTATCCCGTAAGATTGATTCATCACCAACCCTTCTCATTTCCTGTTATTTTAATTCTTTACTATTTAATTCTAACTAGCAGAAGAAATTTGGCTTTAAATTAGCTTTTGATATTTTAATTTTTTATAAAGCCTATCAACCTTGCAATCAAATACACACATACTTTCTCAAACCAGTTGCTATCCTTCTCTCCTATTGGCCCTTGTGGCCAATCTAACAGAATCTGGACTCTGCTTATAAATTTAAATTGTGTGCTGTCATGGTATAAAACGAATCCTATAAAACAAGTACATTTGCAAAGCCATGTCCAGTAAAACAAAAGGAATGGAGTGATCATTTAGACTTCCAGGTTAATAAGCATAAGCTACATTTTGAGGGTGTTTTCTTAAAATAAGCAGAACTAACAATTTCCTTCAGAAGAGAGAAAGCAATCACACCCCTGCTGAATCCCACTATTGGATAACTGAGTTTATAAGCACATTTAATGGCTTCAAAGTCACCATTTCTTTCTTTCGTTAGTAATAAAGAAAAGAGAGACTCCAAACTTTGTAATTATTCTGGCTATCCGATAATAATGACCCAGATTTCTTTTCTTTGTTTAAAGAAAAAAAAAGGGGAGAAATCAATATCTTCCATTAAACCTACTAGCAACCCCCACCCATCGTCCAGCCCCCAAAGGTACAGAACATAGATGCTGCGGAGGCCTGTACCTCCTTGTTGGAACATATATGGAGATGTATGGAGATGTGGCTTCCTGCTTTCTGAGGAGAAACCAGCAAAATGAGAGCGAATGAACTGGGAACTGGGCAGTGGTGGTGGAAAAGTAAAGATGAATACCCTTTTTTCTTTTAAAAGATGAATAACCTCTTACTCACGATCTACTTCAGGGCTCTGTTAGTCAGAGAGCAGAGCCTAGCAGCAATGAGCAGTTCTGCATTGTTTGTGGGTCTTCCTTAATATAAATCCATCTGAGGACGTCTCCCTAATCTCTCCAGCGCTCGGTTGGCTCCCTCCATGCAAAGTGTTTAAAGCAGAGAGGGCAAAATTCTTCCATAATGACTGCCATTTAACAAATTGTTACCGCCCGGCCATCGAGGCTCAGTGGTCCAGCGTTGACCCATGACCTAGGAGGTCACGGTTTGATTCCTGGTCAGGGCACATGCCCACATTGCAGGCTTGATCGCCCAGTGGGGCGTGCAGGAGGCAGCCCATCTGTGACTCTCTCTCATCACTGATGTTGCTATCTCTCTCTCCCTCTTCCTTCCTCTCTGAAATCAATAAAAATATATTAAAAAACAAACACTAAACAAACGGTATTATGGTTAAGAGCCAATAACAGGTATTATGGTTAAGAGCCTGCACATAACTACATGCATGTTTCCACAATCAAAATTTGAAATTTCCCGTTAAATTATTTTTTTTCCTTTTCTGTAACATACCATTTAAAAAATTTTTTCAATTACAATTTACATTCAATATTATTTTGTATTAGTTTCAGCATTAAATTCTTTACAGACACAACGAATTTAGCACTAAACTATACTCTATTGAAACAAACCTTGCTGCTGTTTCCCCAAGTTCTTGGAGTGGTCCATATTTATCTATGTACTTCTGACAGGTTCTTATGTGTGCCCTCATCTCGCTGAGGCAAACCTACACAAAAGCAAATTCAAAATAAACTCACTGCTGAAAGGAAGCTCAGTGACGTCTATGTGGCCCGGCTTCATGGCTACTTTCATTATTGCCAATAAGGTCAGAGTGGGGGTCAGCTGCCTTTAAAAGGATTCATTCATGAGAACAGTACAACAAAGCTAGGGCATTATCCAGCATAGACCTACTTTTCAATTCCTCCAACACTTTGAAGACCCAAATGTGGCGTTATTGATTTTGGTTCTTCTAGAAAGCATCTTATTTGTTAAGTGGAAAGACGTAGATGAACTGAAATTTACTTTTTGGGAATGCCATTACCTAAATTGGTGATGGAAAGAAGCGAGTGGGGAAGAAAGGGGGGAGAGGAAAAAGAGAGGAAGAGGGAGGGAAGGGTTTGGAAAAAGTAAAAAAATAGACAGAAAGAAACGTATAATAAATGGATGGATTTTAGGAATATCCATAGTAAGGAAGAAGAAATGCTGTGCCCCGGGAAAAGCTATAAACACCCTGGTTTTCGAAAGTATCTAGCAGCATCACGTGAATTCACAATACGCAGCATACTTAATGGCCCCATTAAGGGCACACATGAAAGGCAGCTCTTGCAGTCCATTTTTATCAAGGCCAAAGAAAGAGCCCTTGTTCCCCCAGATATACATTCAGAGCCCTCACCACGAGGGATCTGTTGCTACATAACACATGTTCCACTCAGTGCTTCCGTAGAAACCCTGGTAAGGTCTGCGCGGAAGGGAGCTTTCCCAGCTGCGGTGGGGCGGCGAGCCACCCTGCTTCACACCGCCCAGGCGGGCCAAGTGAACCCTCCCACGTGACGACACGGTGACACGGTGACACGGTGATCATCGCTTCGCAAAGCACCGGAAACAAAAGCAAGGCCTGGCCTTCCGAATAGCTATGTAAAAGGTGTACAAAGCGGCCCTGATGTAGGTAGCCGCCTTGAAACAGACGGTTACACAGCCTCTAACACCCAACCTTGCCCGTCAGGGCCCTCTCCTCTCTTCACTGCCTGTGTTAAAGGGTTCTTCCTCTTTGTGTCCTTTATCAACCAAGCGAAGGGTTCTTCACACACATTAGGGACCTAGGGACCAGACATGCTGACAAACGAACTGCTAAGTTCGTACAGCGGCCACTCTAGAGACAAAAGCACGTAGGACGATGTAAGAGATGACAGGAGAGACATAAACCGCGGTGGTTGGCCCCGGCCAGCATGGCCCTGTGGTTGAGAGTCGACCTATGAACCAGGAGGTCACAGTTCGATTCCCAGTCAGGGCTCATGCCCAGGTTGTGGGCTCGATCCCCAGTAGGGGGCGTGCAGGAGGCAGCTGATCAATGATTCTCTTATCATTGATGTTTCTATCTCTCCCTCTCCCTTCCTCTCTGAA
The DNA here is from genome assembly GCA_026230045.1 of Corynorhinus townsendii. NCBI lineage: Eukaryota > Metazoa > Chordata > Mammalia > Chiroptera > Vespertilionidae > Corynorhinus > Corynorhinus townsendii. The sequence continues at coordinate 5,211,095 of JAPDVU010000007.1, read as the reverse complement.
ATCAATAAAAACATATTTAAAAATAAATAAATAAACCACTGTGCTTTCTGTAAAGCTGCTTCTAGTCTAATGGAAGGGGGAGAAAGATATACACGTAGACAAGTAGGGAGGAAGCTGATACTGGGCACTGGAATACGGAAGCCGCGCGCCATGGGATGGAGCTCTGGCCTGGATTCTGCAGTGTAAGTAGCATCTAAAATGGCTATAAAAGGAATGGCAGTATCCCTGGCAGGATGAGAAATGAAAAAAGATAGAGATGGATACAAGAAATACCCCAAAGAGAAAATGCAAAATGCAGAAATGGGGGGGGGGGAGGGAGCGGGGAGGGTGAAAAAAGAAAGGGACTTTCCACCCAGAATAATTGAATGTTCTTGTTTCTGACGGACACCAAAGGTGGGATAAAGAATGGGATGACGGCCCTGACCAGTGTGGCTCAGTGGATAGAGCGTCGGCCTGTGGACTCAAGGGTCCCAGGTTCGATTCTGGTCAAGGGCATGTATCTTGGGTTGCAGGCACATCCCCAGTAGGAGGTGTGCAGGAGGCAGCTGATCGATGTTTCTCTCTCATCGATGTTTCTAACTCTCTATCCCTCTCCCTTCCTCTCTGTAAAAAAATCAATAAAATATATTTAAAAAACAAACAAACAATGGGATGATGAAATAATACCCTAAGTTTGACTTGGGACATGTATAAAGTTCATACGATGAAAAAAATATCAAAGTAAAAATAAGCAATAGTCTATTATGATGAGGTGAAATCTTCTGATTTTGAGCATTGCTCATGTTTCAGTCCATGCTAAAAGCTATGTGTTTTCTCATTTACCTTTAAAACCATCCTGTGACACAAGCATTACCTTTTTCCTCATTTTCCAGAGATAAACAAAAATTCGGATTAAAACTCGTCCCCAATCACAAAGAGTAAGTGAGAGAATTAGGATGTTTGACTCCAAAGACCATGCATGTATTCCGCAGCCAGAAGCCATGAAGAGATTACTGAATCTTACATAAATATGAATTAAAAACAGAACTGCACTAAAGCACTTACTATGTGACAGTCACTTTTCAAAGTGCTGGGTACACAGCTGCCAATAAAACAGACACAGTCCTTACCTTCTTGGAACTTAAATCGGGTGGAAATACCTGATATTCAATTAAAAAATCATAAAAGCATAATAATAAGTGGTGAAACGTGTTATAAAGGGGATACAGAGTGCTAAGAGAGACTGTAACAGGCTATAATTTAGGTTAACAATCAAGAAAGATTCTCTAAAGGAATTTAGACCTTCAGGACATAATCTCTCTTTTGATCTTTAGGCTGGTATATCTAGGTATCTTCTACTTAGCTCAGATTTTAACACATCTCAAATTCAACTCCGTGGATTCTGCTCCAAACCTGATCCCCATCTTTACGCCTTCACTACTCATCTCAGAAACCCTGCAGGCACTTCTGACACTAGGCGCTCACTCACCCCCACATGCAGTCAATCACCAATTTCCTATGACTCTCCCTCCTTAACACACCTTGAAAAAAAAGTCTCCTTTCCTACCTAACACTGTCACCCCAATCCAGCTGCCTTACCGGATCCACACTGACAGCCACCGAAGTGGCTTCCCCAGTCCTGCTTTTGCCCTCTCCAAGCCACCGTCCACACACGCGCTGGAGTAACATCCCAAAGGGGTAAGCCCGCTCAAAGGCTTACACGTTCTCTATGCGTCACTGCTGCATTTGAGATAAAATCTAGATAGAATCTTTTGCACGGCCCCCAAGCCCTCGCAAGATCTAACCGTGCTCGCCTAGTATCAAAGGGATGAAAACTGCAACAGGAGGAAGTGATGGAGAGAGAGAAACCCTGCCAAGGCAAGGGCGTAGGTGCCAGGGTGCCCCTGGACTGGATGGCTGCAATAGAGCAGCAGGAATGGAGGCCACCTCACAGGGGGGCACGGGAGTCAGGGGCAGAGAAGGAACGGAGGCAGCCAACGAAAGCACTGGTCCGGAAAACTAGGCGATGGTGGGCATCGCGTGGCTGTTTTCTTGCAGCTCACACCTATGGAACTGGAGAAAGGCCGAGACAATCAACTGTAGGAGGTCGGGGAAGGGTGAGGGCAAAGGGCAGAGGTGAACCGATGAGCTGTGTCACCCTCTTGCCAGCGGTGCACGCTGGTGACCGGGAGCACAGGGCCACTCACCAGGGTGCCGCACTCGGCGCAGTTCTGGGACTCCGATTCCATTCTTTTGGTTACATCCGTGGCTGGCACTCCTTCCGAAGGAAGGTATGCCCGGCAGTAAGGGCAGGTCCACTTATTGCTCTTCAGACTGGTAGCAATGCAGGAACGGCAGAACCTGCCCGAGACACACCAAGGGTACATCACTTTCCCTCCAGGGTATGACGAGGCCACCACCGAGGGTTCACCTGTGGGAACTGCACTGTAGTGGCACCGGGTACACTGGGAGCTGTAGAACCGCATGAAAGGTCCATTTGCACCCGCCACGGCTCCGTCTCTTCCCTCCCCCAGCAGGACTTCGCCGGGGTCACATGTTCTCACCACATGCACTGCCCGCATGTGAGCGAAAGAACACAGACGGAGTGGTGGAGTGGCACTCTAGAAACGGAGTGCACGCGATAACCCCAAGGATAGTTGCTGTATTCTTTCTTTTCCTTAACCCTACTTCACCGACGGTTTTGGGGGAAATAGGTATTTGCTTTGTAGAATTTTGAGTGTCAGGTAAGAAAATAGAACCTGCAGCCCGCTCAGCATGGCTCCGTGGTGGAGCATCGAAACTGAGAGGTCGTAGTTCGATTCCCGGTCAGGGCACAGGCCCGGGTTTTGGGCTCCGTCCCCTGCGTGGGGCATGCAGGAGGCAGCCAATCAATGATTCTCCCTCATCATTGATGTTTCTCTCTCTCTCCCTCTCCTTCCTCTCTGAAATCAACAAAAACATATTTAAAGAAAACCCACAAACCAAAGAACCCCAGGTCTGCTAGGTTTCTACCCCTTCTTCCCCGAGTGTTTGTGCTATTATTATTGTTTGGTAACTCTTCATTTTGATGTAGTTTCAAACTTGATACACTTGTTTTCGGTTTACAAACCTTCGAAACACTTTTTAAAATACCTTAATTCACGTAACCCTAACTAAACCCCTAAGAAAGAGGACCATTTCCATTTGTACATGAGGAAACTGAGGTACACAGAGATGAAGTTATTTCTGCGGGGCCACAGCTATACAAAGTACCTAAACTTGATTGGTCTTAAGCTGGGGTTTTCTGACCCAAACTCAGTAACCTTTCTGTCCGCCACCACAGCTGGCCGATGGAAAGAGCAACCCTTTTGTCGGAGTCCGGAGACCCACGTCCTCCGCCCTCTTTTACTTCTGCCTCAGGTGACTCAGTGTGAGCACGACAGCCAATTCGCCCTTCCTTGCGTTTCTTTGAGTCCCTGAGAACTGGTCCTCAAAATGCAGGCTCTGAAGAGTATTTATTACAAATGGTCCAAATGCTCAACTCCTAACGGATATTTCTAAAATCCAACACCTATGGCTCGGACATGAAGTATGTATTTACATACTAGGGGCCCAGTGCACGAATTCATGCACCTCGAAAGGTACTGTGGGCCACGAGGCCGCTGTGGGCACAGGGGCGGGTTGCGGCCCATCCTCCGCGCCCCTGCCCAGCCCCTCCTGCTGCAGCCCCCGGGAGTCTCCTCTCCCAGCTCCCCCTGCTGCAGCTCTCATGCGCTGATGACGCCGGCCCCTCTCGCATCCGCTGACGGTGCGGAGCATTTGGGGCTGGCGTCAGCAGCAAGTGCAAATGGCAGCTGCTGCCCCGATCGCTCCTCAGGAGCAGGGGGAGATGGAGAAGCCCTCAGGGGTGATGGGGGCCAGCAGCCGCTGCTTGCACTCACTGACGGCGCCAAGTGATCGGGACCGGTGCCAGGCGCTGGTAGCGGTTCCAAGCGGGGCCAGCGCCAGCAGTGGGTGCGTGTGGCGGCTCTAGCACTGGCAGCGGGTGCGAGCAGGACCTTTGCTGGTGGCAGGTGCAAGAGGCGGCTGCTGGCCCGGATCACCCCTCAGGAGCAGGAGGAGGAGAAGCCCTGAGGAGCGATCGGGGCCGTCAGCCACCGCTCACACCTGCTGACAATGCCGAGCGATCAGGGCCAGCACCAGGAGCAGGTGTGAGCACCAGGCAGGACCGCAGCACGCGGGAGCAAAGAATGTTCAGTAACCACCAGAGGCTCACCCCGATGACAGCGACCGGCACCCCGCTTTGGTCTGGCGCCCCCGCTCACCTGCTCCACCATCCCGCCACAGCCGACGCCTGCCGTGTTCTGCGCTCTGCTGCCCGCTGCCGACACCCGCCATGTTCCGCGCGCGCCCCCTGGTGGTCAGTGCATGTCACAGCGACTGGCTGTTCTGCCGTTTGGTCTATTTGCATAATAGGGTTTTATATACATAGAATTTCGGAACAAGCAGATGACACTTTGTTTTTTTTTTTGTCACCCAAAAGCCTTCCTCCTTTTCTCACTAGTGGAGTTTTATGCCAACACAAGCAGGTGCCAAGCCCTGCGGTGGGCACTGATACACATCCTCTCATTTCGTCCTCACGGTAATCCCGAAGTGGGCTCTGCTTTCTCCTCTCCTGACGGATGGTGAACTGAGGTTCAGACAGGGTGCCAGTGTGCCGAGGTCACAGCCAGAGACAGTCGTGCTTTCCTCCTCAAACCGGTTCCAGAGAGGCTCAAAGGTGGCCTTTTTATTCCTCCCAGTGATAAGAGCAGCGAAGTTACACCACTGATACACCTGTACATAAACCAGTGGGCACATTCTAGTGGAATGTGATTTGAAGAGAAAAACATTTTTGAAAATATATTTTTGCCTGGATGGTTGGCTGGAGCATTGTCCTGCGCACCTGAAGGTCACAGGTTCGATTCCCAGTGAGAGTACATACTTAGGAGGTATGTATCTCTCTCACATCAATGTTTCTCTCTCTCTCAAATCAATAAAAACATACAATTACCAAAATTCATCAACCAATACACTATTTTTTTTAAAAAATTTTTATTGCCTTCAACAGGAAGGGAGAGGAAGAGAAAGACAGAAACCTCAATGATGAAAGAATCACGCTTCACACTGGGGATCAAGCCTGCTACCTACACATATGCCCTGACCAGGAATTGAACCTTGACCTCCTGGTTCCTAGGTCAACACTCAACCACCGAGCCATGCCTGCCGGGCTCAACCTATACACTTTGTGTGAATTGTACTGTATCACTTCCATAAAGCTAGAAAACAATACAACAAAACAAAACAAAAAATTCCCAGACAACTACACTGCCTGGAGAAGATCACAGAAATCTATACAGCACAGAACCATTCGGAATCCTGTAGGCCTCCCTCCAACACGGCTCCAGACACATCGTACCTATTCAATAAATTGAAACTAAATTAGTTATGAGAAAATGCCCTGAAGAGAATTTTCTGGGCAGAGCCCAATGTGCCCATTTATACATAGAAGTCTCACCCTAACCGGTTTGGCTCGGTGGATAGAGCGTGGGCCTGCCAACTGAAGGGTCCCAGGTTCAATTGCGGCCAAGGGCATGTACCTGGGTTGTGGGCTCGATCCCCAGTAGCTGATCGATGCTTCTCTCTCATCAATGTTTCTAACTCTCTATCCCTCTCCCTTCCTCTCTGTAAAAATCAATAAAAATAAATTAAAAAGTAAATAGGAGTCTTGTGTCTTCTGGAAGAACCCAAGGGGTAGAAATAGACACAAACCTAAGGAGAGAAGGGACCTCTATTTGTCTGCCCACCCCACTCCACAATGTGGCTCAGAATGACAAACGACAAGTGATATGATGAGAAGTAGGTGAAAGATAGAAGCTGACGGTGGAAGTCAATTGCATGTGTGTGTGTTTTTTAAATTTGTATCTTTATTGAATTTATTAGGGTGGCATTGGTTAATAAAACCAGATAGGTTTCAGAGGTATCATTATTTTTAAAACATTTTACTTATTGATTTGAGATGGGGGGGACATCTCTTTGCTGTTCCACTTACTTGTGACTCCATCGGCTGATTCTTGTACGTGCCCTGACGGGGGATCCAACTGGCATGTACGTGCCCTGACGGGGGATCCAACTGGCATGTACGTGCCCTGACGGGGGATCCAACTGGCATGTACGTGCCCTGACGGGGGATCCAACTGGCATGTACGTGCCCTGACGGGGGATCCAACTGGCATGTACGTGCCCTGACGGGGATCCAATTGGCATGTACGTGCCCTGACGGGGGATCCAATTGGCATGTACGTGCCCTGACGGGGGATCCAATTGGCATGGCGCATTGGGACCACACTCCGACCAACCAAGCTGCCCAGCCAGGGCTCAGGCGTGCAGCCCTGTGACACAGCGCCTACATATCGTGCTGTGTGTTCGCCGCCCCGAGTCAAGTCTCATTCCACTCAACCGCAGGTTTCCTCAGACCCGTTCGATGCTTTCAAAAACTCTGAATGAGTTGCTTCGAAATCAGATTTCACCCGTAAACCCAAATTTCTGGCTTCTCTTGAAAAGCTAACCAAACCTCCTGCAACCCTGGACTCAATTCCCAAATGGCCACACGGGTTGGTGCCCCCTCCTGCGGTGTACGCACCCTCCGAAACCATCTGTACCCCTTGCAGCTCACCCTCCGCTGAATGTATTGCTCTTTGAAGAGATCATTAGGAACTAGATCGCGACTGGGAGAACGCTGAAACCAGCTGGAAACTTAATTTCCCCACTCCTTTTGGCTATCTCACTAGCCCTTTCTGTTTTCCTGAATGAAGTGACTGGCAAAGAACTCGGCAAAGGATTAGAGGAAAAAAGGGAAAGCGTTGCCGAGGCCATTGGGTAAAATTATGTAACCAACCTTAGGAGCTAAAAGAACCCTAAGTATAGGTTTAAAGAGGGAAAAGATGCTGAAACCGGTTTGGCTCAGTGGATAGAGCGTCGGCCTGTGGACTGAAGGGTCCCAGGTTGGATTCCGGTCAAAGGCATGTACGTACCTTGGTTGCGGGCACATCCCCAGTGGGAAGTGTGCAGGAGGCAGCTGATCGATGTTTCTCTCTCATCGATGTTTCTAACTCTCTATCCCTCCCCCTTCATCTCTGTAAAAAATCAATAAAACATATTTAAAAAATAAATAAAGAGGGAAAAGATGCATTATGGCAGTGGTCGGCAAACTCATTAGTCCACAGAGCCAAATATCAACAGGACAACGACTGAAATCTCTTTTGAGAGCCGAGAACCGACTTCTGCGCATGGGCCACGAAGTTTCCATCGCGCTGTACGTGCGCGCCCGCACGTGGTATTTTGTGGAAGAGCCACACTCCGGGGGCCAAAGAGCCGCATGTGGCTCGCAAGCCACAGTGTGCCGACCACTGCTGATTACGGAACCCATGGGGCCTGGGTTAGACAAGCAAAATAAGTTACCCAGAGGTAGTCCCCAAACGGGGTTCTGGAAGCAGCCATTGGCAACACGTGGCTGGTCTAAGGTTTTACTTTTGTTCTCCACACGAGGCTGCCTCACTGTGGGTGTGCTGACAGGGAGCTGATGAAAATCTGGACCGGCTTGGTGAGCTTGAAAATGTGAAGAGCCCAGCCAGTGGGGCTCAGGGTTGAGCATCAATCTATGAACCATGTGATCACTGTTCGATTCCAGGTCAGGACACAGGCCCAGGTTGCGGGCTCAGTCCCCAGGAGGAGGTGTGCAGGAGGCAGCCGATCAGTGAGTATCTCTCATCATTGATGTTTCTCTCTCTCCTTCTCCCTTCTTCTCTGAAATCCATAAAAATATACTTAAAAAGGAAATGGGAACAGACTAAGGGAGCTGCTATTGTTATTCAAAGGGATGATGAGGGTACGGGGCTAAAACGTTCCCATATAGGACAATAACGACACACAGATACACACACCGCTCCTTCTTCACCAACGACATTATTCTTAGAGCACAGCCCTCCAACCATGCACTGCCCGCCCCTCAAGGTTTCCTTCGATGCTTGTGTGCTAAGTTAGATTATACTCAAAGTCCATCCTGGGAATCATCCAACGAGAGACTCTGCACACCTCCTCACTCCATTATGGGTTGGATTTTAAATTTAACCCCTACGACCCATTTTATTTCCTTTAACCTGACATCTTCAAGGGGTGCCTCTCTACACCCCTCGAACCCCGTCCTCAACTTACTGAATCTCACTGTCAATTAGAAGTGGTTGTTTAAGGCTGTGCTCCTCAAACTTCGCAGTGTATACAAATCCCCGGGGGCATTTTGTTAAAAGGCAGGCTCCGATTCATTAGATCTGAGGTGGGGCCCGAGGTACTGCAATGCTGCGGGACCAAGGACCAAGGCTCGAACGAGAATCTGGACAGAAAACGCAATCGGCTACCGTATTTAGGTTCTGTTAGAGAATACATAATTTAATAGGTCGCTAATATTTAATTTGCCTATAAAACCAATGTTGCTAAGGAAACACAGAGCAGTCCAACCGCCGGAAGAGGCAAATTTCAGGCCAGCTTAATTACATCTTTCCGAAATTCTCCGTAATACAGGCACAGAGGAGTAACCCTATAAAAGGAACGGAGTTCAAAAACCATCATGAGACTCACAGCTACTACTCAAACTGCTTATCATCAGCTGGTTGTCCCCACGCGAGGGGTGTTCACCAAAGTATCCAAACTGCATTTTGTTGAAGAGTCATTCATTAATTGACGAATACCTAACCCCTACTAAGTGCCAACCCTTAAAGGAATGGCAACATGGGAGTCGGCATTCCTGTATTAAAAGGATTGGCTCTCAAGAGCTTTTGAACTTTGATGGTACAGAAGACTCCATTCAGCCCATTTTAAGTGACACTTACTCAAGCACTTTGGGAGAAGGAGGCATCCTACAAGCATCTGTTTTTAGCATCCGGAGCCTGGATGCTTCATATCTAAACTGCCAAGTTTCATCTGAAGTCAAATAACAGGTCAAATATTAGGTCAATGATAACTGGGAATCTTAGGGGAACTTCCACAAACTCCCACTACCTCAATTCAACTACCTGCATCTGTGAATGAAAGCGCTGAGGTACATTTCTGGGTCATTTAAAACGCATCGGTTGATGATTCTTAGACTCAGAGAATCACTAATTTGGTGTACGCCTTCTATTGCTTATACTTGTCCACAAATGGAACGTTTTAATCCATTACCTGAGAGCACTTCAGAATTGTCCTCCACTGTTTCATTATTAAGTAAGTTCTGTGCCATAGAGCAATTTAATGCAATCGGATCGATCGAGATGTGGCTCTTTGTACCTTACGGTATTCTGCAGTAAGTACTTAGCTCTGTTAGTGTTAGGGGCGAAAATAGAATATTGGGGACTAGCTATGGTTATGGGAAATACTAATCATGCTGTTAACCATGACTGCTGTGTGCTGGTTAAAGAAAGGACAATCTGCCCTAGCCGGTTTGGCTTAGTGGATAGAGCATCGGCCTGTGAACTAAAGGGTCCCAGGTTCGATTGCGACCAAGGGCACATGCCAGGGTTGCGGGCTCCATCCCCCAGTAGGGGGCGTGCAAGAGGCAGCCAATCAGTGGCTCTCTGTCATCACTGATGTTTCTATATCTCTCCCTCTCCCTTCCTCTCTGAAATCAATAAAAATGGAGGGAAGGAGGGAGGGAGGGAAGGAAGGAAGGAAGGACATTCTAACCTGGCTGGGAGTTGTACGCCCCTGGGACCTGGGAGTCAACCTTGGCATGCGGTCCGGTCCCTTCTCACTCAAGAACTGCCTATTATCATGGAAAGATGCACCACCTCCTTGCCCAAACAATGAAGTCCCACCGCAGCGCACACTGCCTGCTTCCCCTGCCTGGGATCCCTCCTTCCCCACGTAATCTTTGTCCCGCCCTCTATCAGCAGCTGGCTTATGGGGGGCTGCAGAGCAGACATTTGTGGATGACCTGCTGCTCGCCGTGCCGCCGACAGTACTGGAATGGAATCAATGCTCCAGGATGAGTCAACCCTCTCTCTGCTTCATTGGCTCGAGTAGTGAACAAGCAGCGTGGACCCATTGATTGTCCAGTTACATTAGATCCATTCTCGGACCCTTTTAAAGAAACTCCCCGACTGCTCCAGTTCTGGTCTCTTTCTCCCAGTGCCTCTGGAGTGTCTCCCCTTCGCATATCTCCCTCGGGCACTTTCAACAGGCCCAATCCCGAGTTCATCAACTCCCTCCTGAGCTACGCTCTGCTCCCTTATCTGTCACCTGTTGGGGAGTTGCCTGGCACTTCTTTCTCCCCGTGTATCTATCTACCTTATCCAATTGGACAACAAATGTCTTGGAATATTTCTGGATATTTCTTTTAAGTGTAAATCAGATTCCCTTTAAGTTTCATTTGAACAGGTTAACTGCCCAGCCTGTCCTCTCCCCCAGCTCCGGTGATAACAGAAGATAAGACAAAGATAAAATAGCTTCCCCTGCAAGTGTATTTTTACAAATGATGAGAGTGATGTAAATAAAGTCATTTTAAAGTGATAAAACTTTAAAATGGAACTTCTCAAAAATCCACCTTTTGTGGCCCTTTTGGTTTTTCTCCAAAAGAAGTATAGGGATAAGAAATAATAACCCTTTAAGGGCTTTTGCTTAGTGGAATGATTGTGAAGGAAATACAAACTGTGTTTTGAGCCTTTATTATGGGCTCCCTGCACATGTTAAATACTCATAAAGTTCCATGACTCACCCTGTTTTACAAGCGAAACAGATGCAAAGAGATTAAGCCATGTGCTGGTCATCACCCACCGTTTCTACTGTATCACAATACAATTTATAAAGTGCCATAAGGTGCTGTTGCCATGGTTACACTTGCTCGGCTTGAAAATAGGTTTGTTAGTTTAAAAGAGCATAAATGACCTAGTTCAACAAGTTTGGAAGTTAGCTTTAATAGGGGACAATACAGAGGTTTCATTTGCATGTCTTCATTTTTCCAGTTGAAGTTCAATGTAACACAGTAATCGATTTAGGAAGGACAAACGGTGCTTAGGGCACCCACCATCTCCAGGGCAGAAGGGACGCTCATTAACATGTATAGACCGGAAGGGGCCCAAGTGAATTTGCCAAAAGGAGTAATATGGAAATTCTGCCCACAGCCAGAACAATGGGCATAGATTTGTCCAAACAAAGAACAGTCAAGTGAGGAAAGGCCATGGGTTCAGCCCTGGGTATATTTCATGACTGTTTTTCCAGTTGCTGGCTTCCTATTCGCTCTAACAAAGAAAAAGTTGAAACAAGCCTTAACGTTTTGCAAACGCATATTATCCTTTAGCAGAAGCAAAGGCGCGGCAAACCGTAAGTCACAGCTTTCAAACCCAAACCGGGAGAAACAGTCCACGCAGACAACCATCTCCAGGACCCCCCAGCAAAGCTGCAACAGAAATCCTCAAGACTGAATAACCACTGTGCACCTGTGGCCAGCAGTGGAGTTTTAAGGCTAAATTTAAATGGTGCTTAATTTAAATGAGGCGGTCACGGCCCTGAACAAATCCACGGAACGTTACCCTGGTACCCAGCACCGCCTTGGTTTCCCGTGTGGCCTTGGGACACTAAGCCCGTGAGCTACATCTGGACAGCTGGGAAACAACATCCCTGATGAGGCAGAAGTTGCATTAGCCTGGAGTGTCAAGTACAGCGCTGAAACCACAGGCCCTGGGTACAGCTACAGGGAAAAGCCCAGGCCACTCCTCATTTCACCGACGTGTGGGCTGAAGATTTCTCTCCCCAGGGCTCACTGCTGGGCTTCTGCAGCGGTGAAAACCACTTCCCGTGCCTTAGGCTATAGGTGGCGAGGGCCATCTCAGTTCTTTTGCAAGTATTTTGTGCGCTTCCATTTAGAATCTGGTAGTTTTGTTTTGTTTTAAGGGGTAAGCCAAAAGCACTTACTAGCCCCTGGGCTACCGCCCTGGAGCTGCCTCAGACTATGGGTGGTGAGCGGCCCTCCTTTTCTGCTCTTGCTCCAGCCATCCCACTCGCACCCACAGTCACCACGCACCCAGTCACCACGCACCCACACACCCGCGAGAGCGAGCTTCTACGTAAACAAACAAATTCACAGATGCGACTCCGGCTACTGGTTACTCAAGCACATCTTACGAACGTGCCAATTTTACAGAGAGATTCTGTTTTTCAACTCTTCTGAGAAACGAGCAGGGCTGCGTGCCAACAGCGAGTTTGAATTAGGGAGCACGTGGCTTTCCGGTTATTTTTATCCACGCTCTCCAGCGAGGCGCGGCGTGAGGCAGGGAGTCCGTCTCGGGCGGCCGTGGGCCTGGCGCAGCCCTCAAGCCCACACCCCACCCCGCGAGGCGGTTCAACTTGAGCGACTCCAGCAAGTCGCTGGGGCCTCCCGGTGTCCCTGGGAATCTTGGAGGGGGGTGTCAGCCTTAGGAGAGGGGGGCGGGGCCGGGGGGTGGAAGGACAGTCTGCACAGGTGCGGGTTTGCACGCGTGGAGCCCCCGCGGGCGTCAGGAGCGTGGCACACGCACAGCCAGGAAAACAAACCTCACCCCGGCGTTTGGGGGAACGCACCACCGCTTACGGGCGCGCAGCGGGGGTGACCGTGCCCTCCCGGGGGCCCACTGCCCGGGGCCAAGGCGGTGCTCCTTCTCCTGCCCGGATGCTCCCGCCAGGATCCCCCTCCCCAGCCAGCTGGCAGCCCTGGCTCTTTGCGGGTTCCCCGCCCGAGATCCCACCCCTGGGGCTCCGCACCTGTGCGTCGGAGGAAGCAGCTCTAGGAGCTGTTTCTACTGTTTTTTTTCCTCCTGAAATCCGGTGTCACCTTCCGACCCGGAATTTTTTCCCGTGGGCCGCCCCCGACGGGTCCAGGTTACTCCCTGCCGCCTCCTGGCCGCCCCCTCCCCAAGCCCTCGGCTCGCTCGGCATCGCCCGCCCCCGGGGTGGGCACGCCAGCCGGGCTCTCGGGCACTCACACGTGGCCGCAGCGGGTCCGCACGGGCTGGTGCAGCACCTCGAGGCACACGGAGCAGTCGAAGGACGTGACGGGCAGCTCGGGGTCCCGCCTGCGCTCCAGGGCCCGCGGGGTGGCCGAGGCGGGCACGGACTTGCCGCTGTCGCTGCTCAGCACGGAGCCCATCGCCGCGCCTCCCGCCCAGCCCGCTGCCGAGAGCTCCGCGCCGCGGCGGGGGGTTTTGTTGTCCCGCGGGAGGAAGGAAGTCCCGGCCCAGCCGCGATCGCCGCCTCCCAGCGCGCCCAGCGCCCGCCGCCGTCTCCCGTGCAGCCCAGCCCCGGGCCGGCGGGCGAGGTGCGCGCTGCGAGTCTGGAGCTGCCTCTCGGGGCGGCCCGGGAGGAGGCGGAGGCGGGGGCGGGGGCGGGGGCGGGGGCGGGGGCGGGGGCGGCGGCGCGCCGTGCAGGATGCAGCGCCTCAGGGTCCTGCGGGGATTGAAACCTGAAACTGCAACTGCAGAGCCTTCGGCTCAGGCGGACCAGGATCAGCAGAGAACCTTCCAGGCCCTTCTCCCGGGGCAAGTTCAGGAACGAGCAGGCCTGGTCACGCTTTATGGGAATCAGCGAACATCTACTTGTAAGGGCAGAGCGTGGGGCGGGGGGGGGGGGGGGTCCCCAGGGGGTCCCCATCCACCCTGCGCTCTTGTAACCCTAACAGGCTAAAAGATGCTCGGTGGCTGAGCATCTCCTAAAACAGCGCTCAGCACCACTTCAGTCATCGCATCAGCACTCCGTCCGTCTGTCCGTGGAGGGGTAGCTTGGAGGAGGGGACCGAGTTCTGAAGACCAGCGCTGGGATGCCAACACTAAAAGAGTAGCTGCATGCCAAGTTCTTCCATCCCCACTGCTTCGGCTCAGGATCTCCTGCTGTTGTTCGTGTTCCCCGCCCCATTCTCTTTGAAACATAACCAAAAATATAACTTATTAATACGGTTTACTTAGTGCCTACTGTATGCCAGACTCTATTCTGGTGATGGGGACCCAGTTCCCAACAAACAAAATCCAGCTTTCACAGGATTTCCTAAAAAAATAAAATTTATTTTGAGATAATTATAGTTCCACATGTTTACTAAGAAGTAATTCAGCCCTGACGGGTTTGGCTCAGTGGACAGAGCGTCAGCCTACAGACTGAAGGGTCCCAAGTTTGATTCCGGTCAAGGGCATGTACCTTGGTTGCAGGCACATCCCCAGTGGGGGGTGTGCAAGAGGTAGCTGATCGATGTTTCTCTCTCTCATCGATGTTTCTAACTCTCTGTCCCTCTCCCTGCCTCTCTGTAAAAAAATCAACAAAATATATTTTTAAAAAAGAAATAATTCATAATACATACAATACTATGTAATACAATGATACATATAAATACAAAATAATCCCATAAGCTTCATCCAGTTTCCCCAGACTTGAATTTTAATGAGAAGATACAAGTAATCGACAAATAAGTAAATGAGCAAGATCATTTCAGATAAAAAGAGCCATGAAGAAGATAGACCAGGGAGAGAGGGTGGGAGAAGGATAAGAAGGTCAGAGAGGACTTTTGGGATGTGATATTGGAGCAGCATCATGAATAATGAAAAGGAGAAAGCCATTCAAAGATTTAGGGACAAAGCTAGCTAAGCACTGGGTACAGCGAGTGAGGCAAGAACGAAAAACAGAAAGGAGGGGTGTGGAGTTGGTGCACGGGGGACCAGAGGTGTAGATGGGATGAGAAGAGGTAGGAAATAGGCCTGATCATATCCAGTTTTACAGACCTGGACCAAGCGTTTGGGTTTTATTCCAGGTGCGATGATTTGATTTAGTCTGGCTGCTATGGGGTGCCAAAAAAGACAGGAACAAAATGGGAAAGCAGAGAAGCCAGTTAGGAGGCCACTGAATTAGTCCAAGTGAAGATGGTAAAGGCCCGAACCTGCAGGTTAACTGGGTAGAAGAGGAGAAAGGGACCGGCGTGCGATACATTTAGAAGAAAGACCTAAAAGGGCTTGTGTTGGAAGCCGCCTGTTGTCATCTGATTGAGACATTGGTAGAGGAAGCAACTTCCCCTGTCAATCTTATGTAAGTCCTTGCTGATTGGCTATTACTGGCTGTGGGTGTGTCCCATAGTCTCAATAAAAGGGATTGCAAGGCCAGAGCATTCCGAAGTCCTCCCCCTAGAGGTGGCTCCCGCCTGGCCCCCAATATTCCCAAATTAATACTTTTCTAGTCTCTTTCATTTGTGTGCGGCCTCTTCCAATACCCGAACCCTGGACCTGAACCCTGAACCACGCAGGACGTGAAAGGGGTTCCTGCAGGCTTGCTGATGAACTGGATTCCAAAGACCTTCAAGGCAAATGCCCAACAGCTTTCTGACATAGCCACCTGGCTGCGTGAGGCATCATCAGCTCAACGTGTAATAACAAACTCTTTAGAGCAGCCTCCCACCCGTCCCACCTCCAGCTGTTCACCTCTCTCTCAGCACGTGCTTCTGCCCAGACACCTGGGAGCCATCCTTGATTTCTTCCTCATTCACATGGACTCAATCACAGTCACAGTCACAGTCACAGTCAGGATTCTGCCCTCAATATATGTCTCAGAAATATATGTCTCAGAGGTTTCTTATTCGGTAGTTCTTTTTTAAAAATATATATTTTATTGATTTTTTACAGAGAGGAAGGAAGAGGGATAGAGAGCTAGAAACATCGATGAGAGAGAAACATCGATCAGCTGCCTCCTGCACGCCCCCTACTTGGAGATGTGCCCGCAACCACGGTCCAAGGTATTACACTGCAAGTAAAGCGACCCTTTTAAAGGCAAACATCTGGTTACCCCTGTAGATTTTACTCTTTCAACAACGGCACTCACTCTCTCCTTTATTCTGCATGGCTCTAAATTTCTCTACTTCTTTCAATTCTTGGAGTGTACTGAGTTCTTTCTGTTTTCAGGGCCTTTGTACCTGCTTTTTTTTTTCTTTTTTCTTTTTTGCTTTGTCTGACACCCATCACTCTCAACTACCTTCAACTCAAATTGCAGGTCTTAGTTTGGTGACTTTCTTTTTTTAACATATTTTTATTGATTTCAGAGAGGAAGGGAGAGGGAGAGAGAGATAGAAACATCAGTAATGAGAGAGTTATTGATCGGCTGCCTCCTGGGGATGAAGCCGCAACCTGGGCATGTATCCTTGACCAGAATTGAACCTGGGACCCTTCAATCTGCAGGCCAACACTCTATCCACTGAGCCAAACCAGTTTGGTGACGTTCTACACCACATCCATGTCTCATACTACCTCCTCCATTCTTTCCTAGTCTGCACTATTTGCCTTCCCATTGATTCTGCTTGTGGCTACTCCAAAACTGAGAGAATGCATGTAAAGTATCTAGCATGTACGAGGCGATACATATACTTATATAACGTAACTCAGTACTAATCTCACAAGGTAGAGATTATTGTTCCCATTTTATAGGCTCAGAAAATTTAACTTAGCAAAAGGTCACATAGCCAATAACTGGCAGAATCATGTTTTAATTCTAAATCTTTTATTTTAAAATCTGTGTGCTTTTCACTAAGGCACTTGTAACAAAATGAGAAGTGCTAAGAATCTTGGAAAAAATAAACAAAATTTAAAAAAAATAGTGCAGGAAAATGGGGTCTGGGAGGATAGATAAAAATTAAGCATCTGATATTATTAATTAGTAAACTTATAAAGCTGGCAGCAATGATGAAGAAGATGATGATGGTGTCAGCCAGAGAATAAATTAGTAAACTTATAAAGCTGGCAGCAATGATGAAGAAGATGATGATGGTGTCAGCCAGAGAATAAATTAGTAAACTTATAAAGCTGGCAGCAATGATGAAGAAGATGATGATGGTGTCAGCCAGAGAATAAATTCACAATCCAGACCGTGGGCCCTGAAGGGCATCAAGAAGCACAGCTTGGTGTAAATCAGCATCTCTGGGATCAAGAAGGCTCATGCATCCCTCAGTAAGCCAAAGGGAGGGCACAGCTGCCAGGAAAATGCACACTTTACTTACTTCCCTGAGCAGAGTGACGAAAGGAAATGAATTTACAATTTCAATTAGTGTTGAAGTATGAGAAAGACATTCCTATATTCTTCGAAGTTTAGTTTTAGTACCCCAAACTTAGAGAAAACCTAAATGTCCATAGGGAAATACTTCCTTAAAGTGTAGTAACCTTACTCAACAAACAGATAAAACATCATTTAAAAAACGTGCCGCTTGCCATTTTTAGGCCCATTTACTGTATTTTGTTTTAAAGATGCATGAAGGTGAAATGACATATGGGTATTGATTATAGTACTAGAGCCCCGATGCACGAAATTCATGTAGGAAGCACAGATGTCCAGTCTAATTAGCATATTACCCTTTTATTATTATAGAAAGATTGTTTGTAATACCAAAATATTAGAAACACTTTAAATATCCACCAATAAAAGACTTATTAAGTACTTTATGGTGCATCTTTACAATGGCTTACTCTGCAGTCATTAGAAAGAAAGACAACTCAATACCTTCCCTCAGAGAAAGCTCTCGAACATATATTACTAAGTGAAAAAAAGCATTAGGAGAATGTGCCGAGCCAGCACAGCCATGGCATACTCAGCCCCATGTTGGGCGCCATATTTGCCGAGCCAGCTCAGCCTGGTTCAGTGAGCCTAAGAGGGGGTGGTGAAGGATTGAGAAAAGACAGAGAAAAAAGCTGGGTCTGAGTGGGATGCTGTCCTCTCTGATGGAGAGACAGCGCCACAGCCTGTAAGGCAAGTCTTTAGTTTATAGCCAGATTCCAAGAGGCAAAGTAAAGACGTGGTCAAGATGTTTACAACATTCTCGTGGGCTTCAAATCTACTCAGTTACATGCACCTGAACTCTATCAAGCCCACATCACTCAGCCACGTGGAACCACAGGTTCTGACCATAGAGTCAAGCTTACAACCATAGCCTTTGGCTATAATTGTGCTGGGACTTGCATGTGGCTTTGCCACGAGAGGACTGTGCTCTCTCATTAGTCCGAGGCTTAAACCTGTCCAAACCCTGTAGCTGCTCTCCACAGGAGAACAACTATATTGTATACTATCATTTATATTTTTTAAAAAACCCCTAAGCATGCCTATACACATATGTATATGTGCATATATGTATACTAGTAAATATACACATATGTAGTAGTATATGCATATTAATAGCCTTGAAAATTACTATAAAAAATGAGTAAATGTTGCCTCTAGAGATGGAATCTAGTTTCTAAAAAACAAGAGTGGAAAAAGACATACTGCATGATTTTTTGCCCACTTTGACACTTGTATAGTGTGTATTCACTGCCATAGATAAAAATTAATAATTTTAACAGACATACACCCATTAACTCAACAATTCTAATACTTGAGCCAATGTATGGATACAAGTAGGTATAAATGGGAATGCTCTTTGAAATAGTGTGTATTTCACTTAACTATAGGTATTCGTCTATGAACTTTACTTGTGTTAACTAATTTAATCTTCATAATAACTCTATGACATAGGTCAGTGGTCGGCAAACCGCGGCTTGCGAGCCACATGGGGCTCTTTGGCCCCTTGAGTGTGGCTCTTCCACAAAATAACCACGTGCGGGTGCACATGTACAGTGCGATTGAAACTTCGTGGCCCATGAGCAGAAATCGGTTTTCGGCCTGGGCGAGTCTATTTTGAAGAAGTGCATTAGAAGAAGTTTAAGTTTAAAAAACGTGGCTCTCAAAAGAAATTTCCATTGTTGTACTGTTGATATTTGGCTCTGTTGAACAATGAGTTTGCCGACCACTGGCTTAGGTAATTAATATTGTCATCCTGGTTTTCCAGAGAAACAGAGGTGGAAATAGGTTAAAATCTTGCCTCAGATCACATTTAAAGTGAAAAATAGAGCTTGGAGTCCAACCCAGGAAATCTGGCTCTCACTGTGTGAACTTGACCACTATGCCTTCCTCTAACTGACATAATATTGAGGTATTTCTAAGACACTGTTAGCTAAGAAAGAAGAAAACAAAAATCAATGTAAGATATACTTCTTAAGGAGAAAAATCATTATATATTTCTCTGTGGGTGGAGGCAGTGCCGTCCACGTTCAAGATCCTAGCTCTCTCTCTTGCTGAGGGACTTGGCCAGTTACGTCCTTGCACTTAGGTTCCTCATTTGGAAAACACAGATAACGTTTCCCTGTAGCCCTGTTGTGAGAGGTTGAAGGCAATAACATTGAAACCCTCACTCACCGCCTAGCAGGTAGGGTGAAGTAAGTGTTAGTTCTCTCTCTGACTTTATCCATTCAGCAGACATCCGATGACAGCCTACTGCGAGTCAGATTCCTCACTAGGCTTTGGGGCATCATCAGGAGATGGAGTGGACAGCTGTTGTTTTTCTCTGCCAAGCATCTCCTCATCTTCTCCAGTAACAGCACCACACACTTCCTTATCGAATTGTCCATTCACTATCTCACGTGACTTTGGTGGGGCTGCCAGTCATGGTGTGCGTTCTTTTCTTTTTTTAATCCTCACCTGAGGACATTTTTCCCATTGATTTTTAGAGGGAGTGGAAGAGAGAGGGAAAGACAGACAGAAATTATCAGTGTGAGAGAAACACATCACTTGGTTGCCTCCTGCATGAGCCCCAACCAGGGCGGGGGTCCAGGGAGGAGCCTGTAACTGAGGTACGTGCCCTTGACCAGAATTGAACCCAGGACCCTTCAGTCCGCAGGCCGCTGCTCTATCCAATGAGCCAAACCGGCTGGGGCCATAGTGTGTACTTTTTACCCCTAATTGCCCACCCCTGGTCTGATCTGCGGCTTCTCTGCTGTCTATCCTTCCTAAACATAGGTGACACACACTTACTTTTTTGCCTCCTAGCTATGCAGCTTCTTACCAATACTTCCTTTTATCTTGATTAATGTATTCAAAGTTAAGTTCTTACAACCAAATCACTGACATATTTATCCTTTGTTCTCAAGGCCTTTCATGGCCTGGCAGGAAAGATGGACAGGAAAACAGCATTACATTTATAGTTCAATATGAGAAAGAGCATGGGTGCTTTCTTAGCCCAGGGTAATGTAAGGAAAGGGAAGGGAAAGAAAGAACATTCCAGAGAGAGGGAAACTGGAATGAAAGAAAGGTGGAACATTCCAGGTGAGTACAGATAAGGAGGGAAGAAGTAGCATGCTCTGTTAGGAGAGTCTTGTTTCAGAATTTTTAAGCCCATAGCGGGTAGTGAGGAGAGAAAAATACCAAACTGGAGACATAGGCAGAGGCAAGGTCAAGAGAGCTACATGTGACAGGTGAAATATTTTCAACTTGCTTCTGTGGCTTTGTGGGTGGGAAGAGATCAACCAAAGAACTTGTGTGCATATATGCATCACCCACGGATGCAGACAACAGGGTGGTGAAGGCCAGGGGCGGGTGGGTAGAAGGGGTCAGTGGAAAAAAGAGCTTCGGTAGAAGAGTGACATAGTTACCCTGCCTATGTTAAGGGGTCTCAAACTCCATCTAGTATCAGAATCACCCAAGGAGCTTATTAAAACGGCCTCATTTCAAGGTTTTTCAGTTCAATGAGCCAGGAGTGAGCGATGGAAGCCGCATTTTTAACAGTCCCCTCGCTGGTTCTGATGCAGGAGTCAATGGGCCATTCTTTGAGAAACAGCTCCAATGTGGTGGGCCAACAGCAGGTCCTTCAGATCCCTCTGACAGCAACAGAGATGTCAGGTGCCACGCGTTACTTACATTCATTCCTAAAGTAATCTGTCCTCAACCTTGACCACGCCGTGGCAATCCTGGGTGACATTACCCTGGGACCGCCACATACATATTCCGGAATTTACAAAGACAATTTAAAAAAACACCCATCGATAAAGCAAGCGAGAGTAAGATTCACAGTCTTCTACAGAAACAAACATGCGGGTGTGGTCTGGAACAGCGTTTAGCACACCTCCACAATCTCTACTGTTATTCGACGGTAAAAATTAGGCACTACTCTCTTCTTAAAGGGACTCCATCACAGCTCTGCTGAAAGCAAGATTTAGGAGTGAGTTCCGCTGGGCGAGCCCGTCAAGGACCTGGGTCTTCTGCCCAGTTTCAGCATAACTGGGCTTTCACACTTGAGAACTGTCCTCCGTTTTCCTGCGAGCCAGTCTCACGGCTACTGGTTGCTGGGTTTCCAGAGAGCAAATCAGGCGCCGCTAATCCCTATGCCATTCTGATCATTGCAGCTCCCTGCACTGTGGACAGTCACATTACAGCATATCCTCAAAGCATGCTGACTCACTCCAGGATAACTCCGTGGGCAGCACACCTGGGTAATGCTTACACCAGTCCACATTTAGGGTGTTCTATTTCAGGGAGCATGAAACCATGGCATGCCTAGAATGAGAAAGGATCGTAGAGGGCATCTGACCCAGTTCTCTCATTTTGCAGACACGTAAGTGGCTTCCTAGTGAGATGAAAGCATTCTCATTGCATCCCTCAACATTTCAAATGGACACATTTGAAAGAAAAATTTAGTTATTTAGTACTGGGAAAGCCCTGGACTGTTTATAAGAGATATCTATTTGGGGAGGTAAGATCATAAACAATGAAAGGATAAGTAACAATAAATGATGTAAATAGTAGTTTAAAACAAAATTAGAAGCAATATAACAAGGTAGCCCAAGATTAATTGCATACAAATGTAAAATCTTTTTATGATTTTGTACAAAAATAATCATATAGATAGTTTGCCATTGGAAATTCTTCTATAACCTATAAAACTAGCTATCTTTTACTACAGAAGAATGTCAATGCTTTAGGTTTTAATTACAAATATGTAATTGCTTTCTATGCTGCCATTATAAGCAAATAATATAATCTATATATATAAAAGCCTAAGCAACCAACTGACCGGCCAACCATTCGATCGTCTGACTGGTAGCTATGATGCACACTGACCACCAGGGGGCAGACGTTTAATGCAGGAGCTGCTGAGCTGCCGTTCTCAGGTGATGCACCCAGAACCAGAGAGGAGGGAGCCCAATTCCAGGGTGTATCACCTGAGAACCACCCTCTTGCAATCCAGAACCCCTCAGGGGATGTCAGAGAGCCGATTTCGGCCTGATTCCCACAGGCCAGGCCGAGGGACCCCACCAGTGCACAAACCCATGCACCGGGCCTCTAGTAATATAAATAAGAAGTCCCTGGAATGAAGCAAATGTAAACTCCGCTATTCCCATTTTACAAATGGAAAACTCAAGCATATAAATAGGCCTAACACCCTAACACACCATTAATTTCTGGCCTAGGCCCTCACAATCTGAAATGTAGGTCAGCTGAAAAATAGACACAGAAATTTTGGTAGAGGTTCCATTCCAATGATCTGGAGTGTCAACAACTAGGGTGTGGGTTTTATGCAGAAATTTCTGTGAAGGTAAGTGCTAGGGGCTATTCTTCTGTGCCTCAAACAAGAGAGCAATTTCTCCATTTAAGAAATGGCATAGCAGTAAGAGTGTGGGTATCACCTTTTGATATTATGTCAAAATCCTTATCAGTTGAACCAAAGGAAAGAACCGTGATATCTTCAGATGTGGAAAAAAGCAACAATTGTCTTTAAGGAAGTGCTAGGGAACACTCATTTTTGTGCAGTATTGTGTTCTACTCCTTCCTTCCCTGCTCCCTTCCCCATTTATAGTTGGTCTCTTGGTCCTTCGTATAAGCGATAGGAAAGGTGGGACAGGGCACACGTAGGTAGAGACATGTCCACGTAGGAATGGTGGGCTGCAGACAAAATGATGGGCCAGATGGGACCATGACATGCTGTGTGGCAACTCTGCAGATGCTGCTCTAGGTATACACAGCCTTCTCACCACTGGTGTGCAGCCAGGTGAGGCTGGGGTGACGGCTGGGTGGGTCCCTCTCTGACCCTTTACAATTGGCAGCAGACATTAAAGGAAGACATGTTACGGGTCAATGGACACTGGAATTAAGTTTATTCATTTTAAGACTTCAACTGAGATTACGAAAAGGATAGCATTTCTCCAATTCCAGTGTTATACACCAAAACAATATATCATCACTGGCAATAAAAGTGTATTAAAAGCACCCTATTCAAGAGTACCTTTAAAAAAAATCATACAAAGAGAATTAAGTTAACTCCATAAATGCTTCTTCAAGGCACTGGGTGATTGGATCTAGCGTGTTAAGAAGATGCCACAATTGTGTTTTAGTGTATGTATAAAGCTCTAATGAATTGTCTTGGCCTATTTTCTTCTTCTGTTGACCCCAATATGAAACTGGCTTCCCTTCTAATATATTAAGCTGGTTACTATTAAAATGCCAATGTGGGTGAGGTGCCCAACTTTGTGATCAGATACAAATAAGTACAGTCCGTCAAATTAGAAGCTATTCATTTGTTTAAACATATGAGCCTAATCAAAAATGGAAAACTAAGTGGCTCTAAGTTTGCTTATATTTAACCTTCGTTTATTATTTACAATTGCTATTTTTATTTCCTTATATTTATAATTAAGTACTGGATTTATTTATAAATATTGTTTACATTTGCAATTTCAATACGTCTTTATAATCACAATTGCTTGCCATCATACATCAACTCACAAACTCAAAAAGATTTAATGACAGTACTACTTTACTCAATTTGTCTCAGAGAATTATCTGGACCTCCATTGCCAAATGAGAATGAGTAGCCCAAAGGTCGGCCAAAAGCTGAGGTTATGAACAGGGATTTGTAGAGAGCAGTAATACAAAGGACCAGCAGACTTTAAAAAGTAATTTTTATGTTAGAATAATATAAGCTCAACAGTGACTGTGGGTGAATTCCACTCCCCACAAAACTTACAGCAATAAAAACGGAACACAAGTTTTAAACTGAACCACTGTGCCCCGGGCACATAGAAGACCTAACGGGGAAAGAAGGCCTTCTGGGGTAGGGGTGCCCTCCTCCTAGCGGGTCTCCGTGTCCAGGTGAATACAGAGAGCCCGGGACGAGTCAGCAGCTGCCGAGGAAGAGCCGCGGCATTGCGTCTCTGCCTCGGAGGCTCCGGCGCGCTCTCCTCCAGGAACCGGGGGCATCAAAGCCCGATGGCTCCCCGCCAGCTGCGCTAATGGCTCCGCGATCGTCCACGCCCCCTAGGAAAGACGGTCTTCAAGCGAATCCATAGGGCCAGGCGGGGCGCAGACGCCATCGCTCCTGCACCACCGACCTGCGCGGGCACAGGAAGCCGCCCGCCCAGCCTCACCCCGGCCCGGCGACTGGATTCCGACACAGCAGCGCGCCCCGCCCCCCTTCCGCGCTTTATTTGTGTTGACACGCTGTGTTCGCGGCTGCGGAAAAGCCACCAACGGCAGGAGCTCCTGCTCACAAGGTGCTCCGGGCCCGTGGGGGCGCAGCGCGTGGCCTGGGTGGACGCACCGCCCCCCCGCACCCGGGCCGGCCTGCGCTCCGTTTGGAAGAGAGAGGACGGGCAGGGGGCCACGCACACCTCGCTGGCGGTGCTGCGTCTGCGTGGCACCGAGGTTCCCGTGTCTCCCGGCTGCACGGCACCTTTTGTTCTGAAATTACTGCATTGAAAAAGGAAAGCGGCAAACAACCCCCTCGCCCGCTCAAACCGCCTTCCTTCTCCGGCGTTGCCCTTCCGTGTCGTTCAGAGCAAAACTGCCGGGAATTCTTTTCTCCTTCTCCGCGTAGGCTTCCCCACCCCCTCGAGCCTTTCCGCTCAGCCGCAGCGGCCTCCCGCCTGGTCGTGACTTTGCACCCAGTGCCCCGCCCCCAGCCAGCAGCCGCTGGTGACTAGTTCAGCGGGGGCTACCTGGCGCGACCTGGGCGCACATGTCTGTTCCTAGGAATGTCGAAATCCGGAGGCAGCGAGATTTCAAAAGACAGAGGAGCGCGCCAGGGAGGGGGAGGGGAGGACATGAGCACCGTTTGCGGGAGCTGGGACTGTGAAAGGCGGACCCGGGGTCGCGCTCTTCCCGGGGGGGAGGGGGGTGGGGGATGGAGGTTGCGGGGGGGGGGGGGGCCGGGTCTGGCAACGAGAAGGAAGGGGCCCAGAGGCATGTGGGGGGTGAGGACCCTTGGGTTCTGCAGTGTTTCTCGGGCTTTGGCTTATTGCTGCGCCCCGGTGGGACTCTGTCCTTGGGTTCTGTGAAATGTCCTGATTTTCCAGCAAGTTCTCTCTTTTGCGTAAGAGAGCTAAAGTGGGCTCTTGTTCCTTGTCACCACAAGACTCTGAACAAATAATTTAAAACAAAAACAAAACAAAACGAACAAAAACCCCCCACAAGTGCTCTCGCCGTGGCTGGTAGCTCAGCTGGTTAGCAGCGTCCTCCTGAGACACCAAGCCGATGGGTTCGATCCCTGGTCAAGGCGCATACAACCAATGAGCGCGAAAATAAGAGGAGCAACACATCCAGGTTTGTCTCTCCTCTCTCTCTCCCCTTCCCCTCCTCTCTCTGTTTAAAATCAACCAATAAATTAAAAAAAAAATAAATGCTCTAGGCATAGGTCTAGAGCAGTGATTCTCAACCTTGCTAACGCCGCGGCCCTTTCATACAGCTCCTCGTGTTGTGGGGACCCCCAACCATAAGATTATTGTCGCTGCTACTTCATAACTGTCATTTTGCTACTGTTAGGAATCGTCATGTAAATATCTGTGTTTTCCGATGGTCTTGGGCTCTACAGCAGCGGTTCTCAAAAGCAACCCACAAGTTGAGAACCGCTAGCAGGGTGGCCTAAGGCCATCGGAAAACACAGCTATGTACATGACGATTCCTAACAGTAGCAAAATGACAGTTATGAAGTAGCAGCGACAATAATCTTATGGTTGGGGGTCCCCACAACATGAGGAGCTGTATGAAAGGGCCGCGGCCTTAGCAAGGTTGAGAACGAACTGCTCTAGAGGGAGGTGGTGTGAGTGAAGTCTGGAGGTGCCCCTGCTACCAGCTGCGACCAGACAACCTGACTCACAGACTTAGCTTGATCGGAAGGAGGCTCACTGACTCATGCCGCTGCAAACGCAGAGGAAGTGCGGGCTTCTGCGCAGACTTCATTTCCTTTTCTCTTACCCCCTCCGTGCCCGCCTCCTTCTCAGGAAAAGAGGTAAGATAACTACCAACTCAGAGTTCAAGGAAACGTCCCTCCTGTTCCCAACCCATTTTCATGGCCCTCAATTCCGGCTGCAATTCCTGTGGCTCAGGCCATGTCAGGTGCTGAGGGGAGGCCTGAGGTCTTTTTCAAAATACATTTTTATTGATTTCAGAGGGGAAGGGAGACGGAGAGAGAAACATCAGTGATGAGAGAGAATCATTGATCAGCTGCCTCCTCCTGCATGCCCCTACTGGGGATCGAGTCCACAACCTGGGTATGTGCCCTGACCAGGAATTGATTTGTGACCTCCTGGTTCATAGGTCGAAGCTCAGCCGCTGAGCCACGCCGGCCGGGCGAGAGGCCTGAGTTCTTTAACTAACACCTGGAGAGCAGGAGGGAGATTCCTCAGGGTCACTTTCCTGAAGAACGCGGCTGCTATGGCGAAAGTCAGGGGTGGGGCAGAGGCTGGAGTCAGCTCTTGCCCTGCCCTAGGGGCCTGACCTTCGCCATAGCAGCCCTGTTCTGGCATCTCTGCCCATCCCCCTTCCTTCTCCCTGTGAGAAGCTGTGGGTATAGGATGAACAGCACTGCTGTGGAGCCAGACTTTGGCTTTCTGCTACCCCTGCCACATTCTTTGCTTAAAGAAGGCACGGGAGCCTTTGTCTGCAGTGAGGAGTCTGCAGTCGATATGGCTGATGTCCTCTTCTGAGACAGTCCGGGAGGCCGGGAAGGAGCCAAGTAGCTCCTGCAGTGGGCGAGCCTCTTGGCCATGGGCAAGATGAGCCAAATTTTATCTGGGATGCACCTGCTTCTGTAGCAACTTGATATTTTTC
This sequence comes from Corynorhinus townsendii, assembly GCA_026230045.1. Classification (NCBI taxonomy): domain Eukaryota; kingdom Metazoa; phylum Chordata; class Mammalia; order Chiroptera; family Vespertilionidae; genus Corynorhinus; species Corynorhinus townsendii. Next base: position 5,184,170 of record JAPDVU010000007.1, on the reverse strand, counting down.
TTGGCCTGGTATTTCTCAGCAGAGGTACCGGGCTTGGAGACGGCTGACACACAGGAAGTACTATGCCAGTGGCTGAGAGGCAGCACAGGTAAGAGCACAGAACTCTCAGAACAGAAGGCCCAGGCTTGGATGCCAGCGCTGGCACTTACCAGCTGTGTGAACTTGCATAGCTTACTTAACCTCTCTGTGCTTCATTAGCTTCATCTGTAAAACAGGGTTAGTAATGGCACCTACCACATAGGGTTGTAAGAATTGAATGAGTTAGTATATGTGAAGTGGCTGGTACATTAAAAGCCCTCTTAAGTATTTCCTGGCATTATTATTATTATAAACTAGAGACCTGGTGCATGGAATTCGTGCATGGGTAGGGTCCCTAGGCCTGGCCAGCGATCAGGGCTAATCGGGGCCTTCCTTCCCCGGCTGCCGGCTGGGGCCTCCCTCCATGCCGCACCGCCCTCTAGTGGTCAGTGCATGTCATAGCAGGTGGTTGAACTCCCGAGGGAACAATTTGCATATTAGCCTTTTATTACATAAGATTATTAGGTTGGATTCCCAGGAAATAGACTCTGAGATAGGAATTCAGGTGCAGGAAAGCTAGTGGATTGTATTCCACATCCCTGCCTTCCTGTAATTCTGGCTGCAGTCTTCCCCTGAGGACAAGTGTAATTCAGAGGTGGCACAATTTCTGGTGGCCATGAGCCACTAGCAGACATCACTCCTGGCAGATGGCGGCAATGAGTGCCTTGGCATGGGGAGGTCTGAGTGGGGCACTGCAGCATCTACTACATACATCTTCATGCATGACCCCTCTGACCTGAGATGCATTCCCCAGGAGCCAACCCAAAGACATCCAACGGTGGTATCAGTGCCAAGTTCCGCAATCTGCGCATTGAGTTGTTACTTTACCAATTCTAGCTATAGTTCCTCAGGGGGCCTGTGTCTGGGTGATAAATCACTCCCAACAACCCAATACTCAACTGATTAAAACGATGGGAAATGGGAGGCTGGGCAACAACATAGAGTTCAAAACACATCATTTCCTGTTGGACAGGAATAGCAGGAGCGCTGGCCATGCAGGGACTTGGTTAACCCGCCTGAAGCTACGCCCCTGAGGGGTCACCTTTTTATTGCCCTAACTGAGCCCTAGTACTGTCCTCTGGGGTGACCTCCTGTATTCAAAGTCCTGTTCGGTCATATCCGGGCTGAGCATCAACACAAAACCCTCTGCTCAGGGCTAAGCAGCAACCTATTCAGCAATCTATTTCTGGATGGTAGGCTTTCCAGGTCCTGGGATTATTTGGGGATTGAATGGTTGTGAGATGTTGAAAGTGAGGACACTTCCAAAACTCCTCAATAAACTTCCTTTATTGGACTGAATTAAGTCATATCCCTCCTGCAAATAAGAATGGTCTAAAGAATTGAGGCCTGGGCTCCTGAAGTAATCACTGGGAAAAGGGGTGGGTTGATCAGGTTGGCGCACAGCTGTCATCAGTTTCTCAACCAATGGTCTGCTATACAGTGAGAAAGGAAGTAATGGATGCTGGGCAGTGATCCAATCGTTGCCCCTTTAGTATAATTCAACTGGATGGACTGGTTGAACCAGCAAGAGATATGAAGCACTTAATGAACTTGGAAAATTTTGCAGGCTGATTTTCCCCAGTCACACTCAAGAATCCCAAACTGTTCTTTCAGCCCAAAGAATTGCTTAAGGAAGATGATCTTTTCTGGAATAGAGTTGAGGTAGAGGCTTCCTGGGAGATTATGTCAGCAGCAGAAAACGATTAGCCAGTTCATTTATTTGTCCTTACTTGCATTGCTTTTGGCTTATTGTTCATTCATTTAGAAGCATTAATGTCAAGGGTTAACTAAAAATATATTATTTGATTGTCTGGTCTGTCTCCTCAATTAGGGATCTGATCTCATTCAACCTTACGGACCTAACAACTAGCTTACGGCTTAAGCACGGTAGGAGCACGAGAGTTTGGTAGATGGCCAATGGAAGGTCCCTGGAACTAGTCACTCAGAGTTACTTCACATTTCCTGACAATTTAAAGATGCGCTCTACTTGGAAAGAAACTTGTACTTCTCTATCTACGTAACTAACATAAAATGCAGGAATATAGGGAGTTCTTGGGAAATTAAATTATTAATATTAATGTCAACATAATTTTGTAAGGAAAGTCTTCTCAATTCCTTGAAAGTAGTTAAGAACTAGTTGCTTAAGATGTATAAACATGTCATCTATTATTACGTAGTGAAAAATACTGTTTATGGGGAAAGTAAAAGTGAGCCAGTTTTCCAAAGCTTTATCTGTTTACAGAACACATGGAAACCTATTAACAATCATCATTTAGCCCAGCTGGGGGGCTTCCTGGTTGACTGTCGATCTGTGAACCAGGAGGTCACGGTTGGATTCCTGGTCAGGGCACATGCCTGGGTTGTGGGCTCAATCCCCAGTAGGGAGCGTGCAGGAGGCAGCCGATCAGTGATTCTCTCTCATCATTAATGTTTCTATCTCTCTCTCCCTCTGTCTTCCTCTCTGAAATTAATAAAAAATATATAAGAAAACAAAACAAAAAAAAGAAGTAAAAAAAAAAAAAAATTCATGGATTCTCAGCCCTACAATCACTGATGCAGGACTTCCTTCACTCTCTTCCAGTTTGGCCATAGGTATTTCTGGAGGCTCTCATGAGGTATCCCACACATGATTACAAAAGAGGCTGTTCCCACTGGACACCATCACTGACTCACAGATCCCATCCCACTTTGCTAGAGGCTGCTGTGTGCTCCGGCAGGGCTCCCCGACTCTCTGCCTAACACAGGGCCACTTCCCCAGTAACTAGTATATCTACAATTGTAATTGGCACCACTGTCTCTGCAGATTATTACCACTGAAAGAAGTATCTTTCCATATTAATAAATATAATTATATAAAATATTATTATTGGCTCATGTTGTTATTTATTTATACACATCAATAAACGTTCATATAATTTTATTATATATTTTAATGGCATTTTATGCATTGTGCCATAATTGATTCAACCAATTCCCTATTATTGAATATTAGGTTATTTGCTTTTTTGCTATTATAAATAATACTGCATCGAACATCCTTGCAGTCAAACCTTGCACATTCCTTCATTTTTGCTGTAGGATCCTAAGAGTTAATTTAACGTCTTACATGCTTCTTAAAAACAAGGAAGTGATTTTACAAGTAATTCAAGGACTGAATAGTTTTCAGAATGTGGAAGAGCCACTGATAAAAATAGCAAACACTAACAATCATACCCTGTACGCCAGTTTAATTACCAGCTACAACAATTCAAGGAAGAGCTGTTCAGTGGCCTAGAGAGACTATCTTCCTGACTCGGTGGTGGTGTTTAGAAACTGCTCCCCATCAAGTAAACAATGCGGGTTGGGAATGATTTTCAGACGTTTCTATGGCTTTGCTTCAAATACGTAGTTAATCCATTTGAATCTAAAGAACAATACAACAGAAGACCTTAAGGAGCTTCTCTCATTTTACCATTTTTTTACTAGTTAAGTAGTGTAAACATTTAAACAGAAGTAGAGTTTATATAAGAGCACATTCCGGAGAAACTAAAAAATGGGAGCTCTAATAAGGCAAAGAGAAGCCTTAAGGAAGTTTCCAGAGCAGAGCTGGCTGTTGGATTTGCTAGGACCAGAGAAAAACGCCCAACTGGAAAAGGGAAATCGGGAAGGAGACTGTGTCTCAACATTCCACCAGTTCTGCTTGGTTTCAGCTGCTGGTTCTTCTGCTGTCAACCAGAATCTAAATCTGGTTTGCCTGGGGCAATCCCAGGTCAGTTCCCCATCGGTTTAACCCAGTCTTCATTGTTTTCCAGAGACTGCTTCTGCCTGCCACAGCCTCTACTCACTGAGAGGAAAATCCCCTAAACCCAGAGAGAGCTCTCGGGCGTCACGTGTCCTGCCTAAAACAGTAATAGCTGTCACTGGTACACACCATGCACTGGAGCAAGCTCCTTGCTTTCATTATTCCAATTACTTTAATTATCCTCACAATGGCCCGAGGTGGCTGTAGTCTGCCAGCAGCAGAGACCTGAGTCAAGCCTGTTTGAACAATCAGAAACCGTCTTGGCTCCCAGAACAGGAAGTTCAAAAGTAGTATTGGCTTCAAGCATAATTTGATCAGGATTCCGGCTCCATTTCCCTGCAGCGCTGTTCAGTTCTATATGTCAGCTGTGATCTAAAGCTGGTTTCCCTGGTGGGGCGTGTGGGTGGGCGCTAGACGCACTTGGGGTCACTTCTGTGCTTGCTGGGGTATGGACTGAGAAAGAGACCTCCTGTGGTTTGTCTAGCAGAGCAGAGGAAGTTTCCCGGAAGCCTCCATTAAGCCCTTCGTATGAGTTAGCTCGGGCTGCCATAACTACATACCATAGGCCGGCGGTTTAAACGAAAGAAATGGTTTTTGGTTTTGGTTTTTCTCGCAGTCTGCAGGCTGGAAGTCTTAAGATCAGAGGACCAGCATGGTGGGGGTCTGGGGTCCTGGTGAATGCTCTCTTCCTGGCTGGTAGATGGCTAACTTCTTTCTGTGTCCTCACGTTAGAGAGAGAGGAGGAGAGGGCAGGGGGAAGGAGGGAGGGAGGGAAGGAGGGAGAGAGAGAGAGAGAGAGAGAGAGAGAAGAGTTCACAAACTCCCTGGTGTTCCTTCTCACAAGAATGCTAATTTCGTCATGAGGGCCCCACCCCTAGGACCTCACGTAACCCTAACTACTTCCCAAAGGCCCCCTCTCTGAATACAAATACCATGACATTGGGGGTTAGGGCTTCAACCTATGAAGCAGCCCTTTAGCATCTTTCTTCACATCTTCTTAGCCATCCCTGGCCCAAGCATTTGCAAAGAGGATGGGGTTCCTGTGGTTGGTTTAGAGGGACCCACTGAGGGAGTCAGCCACAAAGTCTATGGCCAAGTTAGGTACATTTTACAAGTGAGGAAACAATCGAAGACATTGCTTTTTGTGACTGGCCAAAGTCTCGGTTATAGTGAGTGGGAAAGTCAAGATTTAAACTCAACTCACTTTAACGTCCTTGTTCTTTGCACGGCGTGACACCAGTGCCTCTTGTTTGCTTTTCTAGTTTGTAGTTCCTCTCTCCTTCCTAGTTTAGGCTGGTTTCTCTTGTGATAGCAGATACATTGCCCTGCCCCTGCAACTGGAGTGGCCAACCTAGGACAGTGGTCGGCAAACTCATTAGGCAACAGAGTGGCAAACCATGGCTCGCGAGCCACAGTTTGCCGACCACTGACCTAGGCCATACCAAAGACTGGTGGTTTAAACGAAAGAAATGGTTTTTGTTTTTGTTTTCCTCACAGTCTGGAGGCTGGAAGTCTGAGATCAGAGTACCAGCATGATGGGGTCCTGGTGAATGCATCTTGGGCTCCAGGCATGGAGGGCTCGGTGCAAACATAAACAGTTCCCCGCTACTCTTCGGACTATTATTGAAGGCCTTCTAAAACAAAGTCCTTACATTTTAAAGGTCTTTTAAGTACTTCTTACTTAACTTCATTGATGGGATAGCGCCTCCACTTCCCTGAAACCTCCTCCGCTGTCAAATCCAGCTGCTTACAGAACTGCTTACAGAACTCCAAGCATCCCTTCCATCACTAGATCTCCCTGCGCTGGTTCATGCTGTTCAACCTGACGGGGGGCCTTGGACTGGATTGTGTGTTCTCCTGGTGGGAAAAAATAGAAACGTTGATATGAGATACTGCGATCTTCTTCTTCATAATGCAAAATATATATTTGGTCTTTACCCCTGTTTCTGTTTCACAGGCCTCCTAAAACCCTTGGAATGTCTGAAGCGATGAGAGCACTGGGAGAATTTTTTTGGTTATAGTATTTGATCCTTTATTCTGTGCTCCTGAAATAGCTCCAGAACCACGAATGTGAGAGGAATGTCTTGCTATTGATAACAAGGCCCTTTCAACCACACCCGAGTTTGTTACTGAGGTAATTTTTTGGAAAGCTTCCAAGGATGAGGGCTGGTTGCCAGGGCAACCAACCATGATTAGAGGGATGGCACTTTCAGGATCCTCCATCCTAAACCTCCAGGAAAAGAGAGGGGCAGGAGGTTGACTCAATCAGCAATGGCCACTTACTAGTCTTTAACCAACCCTCCCACGTACTGAAGCCTCCATAAACCGCCAAAAGGGCAGGGATGGTCATCCGGTGAAGGTGCTAGGAGCATGGCGTGCCCAGAGAGGGCGTGGAAGCTTTGGGCCCTCGTTGTTCTATGCATCTCTCCCATCGGGCTCTTCCTGAGTTTTGTGAGCCACTCTAGTAAATCAATCAAACCTGAAGAGATGGTCATGGGGAACGCCAATGTATAGGTGTTGGCTCAGAGGCCCAAGTGACAGCTTGGACCTGTGATTGCCATATGGTGTGTGTGTGTGTGTGTGTGTGTGTGTGTGTGTGTGTGTGTGTGTGTGTCGGAGGCGCGGTGCAGTCTTGCAAGACTGAGAATGTCCAGGCCCCAAGGTGGAGCCACTCCTGCCTAGGTGTCGTATCAGCAAACCAAAGCGTAGGTAACTTTTTGAGTTCCTGTAAATGCTCCGCTTAACCAGAATCACAGTGTATCCAGCCAGGCCACCCCTAACTGCCAAGACTCCGTATTGATTCCCTTGTTCTAAATGAGGTTAGAGATGCAACCTCAGCCAATCAGCGCAACCCAGATATTTTTCTTATTTCCTGATCGACCTGCTAGCCTGGCAAGGAAATCTGGACCTCCAAGCCAATCATGCCCTGTTTCACGGCGCCTCTTCTAACAGCTTATAAAACTCACCTACTGCCCAAATGTCCCTCGGGGAGCGTGCGTCACTGCTTGTGAGCCACTGAGCTTTCCCATCCTTAGGCTGTTTCCTTTTGAACAAAGGACATCAAACTGGTTACTGAATTTTTTATTTTTGGCATTTGACAGCCCTTAGCCTGTGGGACCGGATGCTCTCTTCAGGCAGATGTGTCAGAATTGAGTAAAATTGTAGGACACCCCGCTGGTGTCCCAGAATTGCTAGGTGTGTGGAAAACCCACACCTCTGGCATCAGAAGTGAGGTAGTATTGTCAAAGGGTATTGAAAGCAGGGGAGACACACGGGACTGTGGCTTTTTTCTTTACAGGTACATATGGGGTTAAGCCCTCTGCTGTTTCCTGGCTGAGTGACTTAGGACAAGTTGCTTAAGCTCACTGAGCCTCAGTTTCCTCCTTTGTAGACTGCGGATACTAATACCTATTTCCTAGGGCTGTTTTAAGGCCGTGGTCGGCAAACTGCGGCTCACGAGCCACGTGCAGCTCTTTGGCCCCTTGAGTGTGGCTCTTCCACAAAATACCACGGCCTGGGCGAGTCTATTTTGAAGAAGTGGCGTTAGAAGAAGTTTAAGTTTAAAAAATTTGGCTCTCGCCCTAATTGGCCTGCGGACTGAAGGGTCCCAGGTTCGGTTCTGGTCAAGGGCATGTGCCTTGGTTACAGGCACATCCCCGGTGGGAGGTGTGCAGGAGGCGGCTGGTCGATGTTTCTCTCTCATCGATGTTTCTTACTCTCTGTCCCTCTCCCTTCCTCTAAAAAATCAATAAAATATATATTTTTTAAATTTTGGCTCTCAAAAGAAATTTCAGTCGTTGGACTGTTGATATTTGGCTCTGCTGACTAATGAGTTTGCCGACCACTGTTCTAAGGAATCCAAATCCATGCGTGACAAGTAATGAGTACTTAATAAATGGAAGTCCTTCAAGTCCCACTTCCTTCATACATTTTCTTTCATCTTCCAAAACTGAGGTGGTTACTCTCTCTCTGAACTGGCATACAAATCACAGCTAACACAATGGGTTTGATTATTAACCAAGTACTGTGTTGTGATTATTCGTCTGTTGCTATCTTGGACTATTTAAAAGACTTAACGATTGAACTTTCCAATCCTATACAATAAAAGGGTAATATGTATATTGACCCTAACGGCAGAACGACTAGAATGATCAGTCGCTATGACGCACACTGACCACCAGGGGGCAGATGCTCAACGCAGGAGCTGCTCCCTGGTGGTCAGTGCACTCCCAGAGGGGGAGCTCAGCTCAGCTCAGCCGCGAGCTGGGCAAGTGCAGTGGTGGTGGGAGCCTCTCCCACCTCCTCGGCAGTGCTAAGGATGTCCAACCGGGGGAGAGGGCCTAAGCTGCAGTCAGACATCCCCTGAGGGCTCCCGGGCTGCCAGAGGGATGTCTGACTGCCAGCTTAGGCCCAATCCCCCAGAGAGCGGGCCTAAGTCGGCAGGTGGACATCCCCCGAGGGATCCCAGACTGTGAGAGGGCCCAGGCCAGGCTGAAGGGCTCTATGAGTGCACGAATTTTCGTGCACCAGGCCTCTAGTTAGGTTATAAGCAACTTGCAATCTGCATTATGGAGCATAGTGTCTTGCCCATATGTCTGGACAGAATACCCAGTGCAGAACTTTGTCTTCTTCAGGGGTGGTTAACACTACTTTAATATGCTACGTAAACAGCAGTCATTCTCAGTGGCTCACAATAGAAACACACACCGTGAGACTATCCGCCCCTGCATTTTAAAGGATGTAGGCATCATTGTGACGCAGCTGTGGCTAATACCAACTCTGAGATTGCCAGTAAATGCAAGAGCAGCCTGTTTAGCCCCCTCCCCGGGTGGTCCTGGGCCATTGTTTCCATTTCAAGGCCCTTTTGCCCCAATTTATAAAGATGGCTTCTGCCTCCGTTCCTGTGGCAAAAGCTGTTTTCCTGGTATTCTGGGATTTCCTGGCACTCCAAGCATTTCCTATCAAGAATGGCATCCTTTACGGTTCCGAGCAGGACCACACAGTACGTTCCAGGCCAACTAGCAATGCTTTCCCTGGTATTGGAGCTCTGTCTTGCATTTGCCTGTCTTCTTCATGAGGACCAAGAGCCTGTCTCTGCAACCCAGGCTGGTTGGTGAGTGGAGGTTGCCACCAAACACCAGATCTCCGGGACAATGCTCACCTTTCCTGAGGGTATGGCTCTTTGCCCTCCGGGCTGGACTTCTCTTGTCAGCTGAGTCAGACTCCCACCCCTTCCCAGGGTAGCGAGTGTGGCCAAGGGCCAAGGTTGGTGCCTGTTTTACTCTGAGAAAATAGCCAGGCTTCCTGCAACAGGGCAAGTGCGGCTGCTAATCCGATGATGTGGTCAGAGCACAAGCAGTCCTCAAATACAGGAACACAGACACAGGGTAGTTTGCACTTACAGGGCTTCTTCAGTTCCACTGGTGTTGTAATCTACAGCACGCTCAGCCCTGCACAAAATAGGTCATTAGGTCAGAATGCTCTTCCGAGTTCTGGCAGACCTGGTTGTCGCCTTGGGGGTGACTCCGAGGCAGCTCTCCTTTCCCTTACCCCCCTCCAGCTTATCTCCTGGGGGAGAGGGGGGGGGGTCTCTCTCAATCTCTCTGCCAAGTCATTGACTTGAGTTTCTCCAACTCCTAATCTGAGGCACCACTTGACACCAAAATAGGCCCCAAGACATCTCTGCCTATCATTATAATTTTTCCATTAGTTAAAGGCACCTTCCGTAAAAGGCCATATTAAAAATTGGTATATTGACTTGATGGCAAAGAATGCCAATCATGATACCCAGAATGTCATTGCTTTAGGCCCTAAACTTTAGGGTTATCACAATATTGATACTTCCAAAGACAGCACTTTTAAGGTGTGTGTGGGGGGGGGGGTGCAGGGGGAGGCCTAGATATAATTTGTCAAAGGGCTATCAGTATAATTTCCTATCCTTGAGGGTATTTCTGGTAAGTAGCAGGACAAGGTTAGAAGAGTCCAGTTTAAAAAAAAATCCTCTTTGGAGTAAATTCAGTTCCTTTCTCCCTCTCTTTGGTGATCTATCCACTTCTGGAAATTCAGGTAAATTCAATTCAATAAGCATGTTTTGAGGCCAACTTTGTTGCGTGCATTCTACTAGGCACTGGTGAGACCAAGAAGAATAAGACATAATCCTGGCCTTCCAGAAACTCAAAACCTGGTGGGCCACTCCGAAAAGAATGACGTATTCCACAGACCTTATGTCCCTAACGCAGCCAAAATGTCAGCCCACGCAGTTGCTTTTCTTTCACTTAGAAATCACACACACGCGATTAGAAAAACAAAAGACTCACACGAAAAATGGTCCACCCCTCCCTCAGGTGTACCTACCGAAAAAGAACACATCGCACCTGCCTCTTCCAAGGAAAACTTCTCAGTAGATCGCAGCCCGCTCTAAATCTGTCTTCTAGAGATCTTTCTTTCTTTTTGGTTGTTGAATCTGTGTGTACAGTAGCTTCGAGGCAACTAGGTTCACACTCACAGTAAATCCCGCTGAGTAATTGCCTGTGACCTCTTTCCCGAGCCAGAGCAGAGACAAAGCGAGCAGCACGGAGCGTCACAGCTGCCCCAGGACGCGGGAAGGCTGTCACCTGCGCGACAGACGCACCCCCTCCGCTTTTCTTCGAAGGGCGAGCCCCCATGGGCGCATTTCGAAGGAACGTAAGCAAGAGCCTTCTAATCACTGTTTCCTAAAAATAGAATGGGCTGCCTGGACAAGCAGTGAATTCTTCTGACTGGCTTTCAACAAGGCGGAAGCTAGACAACTTCTTGAAAGGGGTGCTATAAAGATGAAGCTCCCTATCTGTGTCTCACAAGGCACGTGTGGCCTGCACGCAGGAGGGGAGGGGGGTCCCTGAAAGATGCCGGGCCGGTTTGAACCCGACCGAATCTCCTTTTGTTGTTGCTGTCCATCCTCACCCGGGGAAGTTGTCCATTGATCTGTAGAGAGTGGAGGGGGAGAGACACAGAGAGAGAAACATCGATGTGAGAGAGACGCATCCATGGGTTACCTCCCACATGGGGATTGAGCCTGCAACCGAGGTACGTGCCCTTGCCCGGAATCGAACCCAGAACCCTTCAGTCTGCGGGCCGACGCTCTACCCACTGGGCCAAACTGGCTTGGGTCCCCACTGAATCTTTCGAAGACCTCCTTTTTTTCTGAAATCCTTTTTTTTTTTGAGAGTTGGAGAAGAAGGGAGAGAGAGAGAGAAACATCCATCGGGTGCCTCCCGTGTGCATCCCCAGAGGGGATCAAACCTGCCACCTGGGTGCAGGCACTGACCGGGCATCGAACCACCACCTTTGGGTGTCTGGGACGGCACTCCAACTAACTGAGCCGCCCTGGCCAGGGCTGAAGACCTCCCTTTTTGCTGTCTTCTAAAACGCCGAGTACGAAAAAATAAAATCCCCGAGTACGGAACAGTCATTGAGTGAACCGCCTTCTTTTGCGACTGGGGGAAACGTGATCAAACACGGTGCTATCTGTGTGATTACCCCGGTTAGGACGTTCTCCAGGAGGTGTCACACTGGCATTGCCGACTGGGTCTGCCGGCTGTGCCAGCTTAGAAACTCACATCTGTTTGAGGAGTGACTCACTTTAGGCCGAAATGCTGTTGTTTTAAAAAAAAAAAATGAGACAGAATCTGGGACATGAGTCAAGCGTTTAGAACCAAGTTTAAACCCAAACTGGGATCAGTGCCCGGGCATTCATCCGCTCTGCAAAGGAAAACAAAATAAAATGGAAAACAGTCTGGGGCGATGCGGTAAGGAAAAGCGTCACCGGGACGTGCACGTGTGGGTGCAGATGTGCTTTTAATAGCTGCTGCCGGTAATGTGCCGCTGGTGACCAGTTGGAAGCCGACTGGGCCTTGTCTTCGCCCGCGCTGTAAACGGGATGTTCGTTACCCAGCCGCTCGGAGACCGCGCAGCCTCGCAAGCTTTTACTTGGCTCATCGTCTGGAAAAGCAGCATTTTCAGACCCACAGCGCTAAGGCATTGTTCTTCACGTGTATTAACGCCCTTAAAATCTGCCTTAGAGGTGGAAAACTTAAGGAGAACAGACCTTTCTCTGACGTACGCAGTCCTGGTGTTGGTGATGTGCGTAGCAGAAATGGTTTTAGGTTTGTTGTGTGTGTGTGTGTGTGTGTGTGTGTGTGTGTGTGTTTGAACGGGATTGTCACACTCCACTTTACTTGAGACTAATCCCAGAAGGTTCAGAAAAGAGAATTTATCTAAGACCCACCGTATCAGGATCTCTGGGGGCAGGACTCAGGAGGCTAAATTTTTAACCAGCATCTCTGGAATTCTTATCCCTAGTGGAGTCTGAGAGCCACTGCGTATCCCTGGTAACGCGTGTCAGTCCTGAAGGTTGCGAACCGGTGCTGCAGTCCCCTGAATTACCCATGGTCACCCTCCTTTTGCTTCTCCTTTAGAAGCCTGGCCCCTCAGGGCGTTCCTCTCGTTTCTCCTTTTCACGGTGCCACTGGCTTTTCTACTCAGTTGCAGGTAAAATGGGAAACGTGAGTCATCCTGAGAAAACATATGTGGAAGCCTCTTCCTGTATTATTATTATTATTTTTTTTAAAAACCATACATCGGGGAAGAGGTAGAATAGAGAACACACACCCGAGGCATAGATGGTTTTTCTTAATAAGCTCAAGAGTCCCATGGAAGAAACAGAAGGCCTAGCAAGCACCATAGCACATACCTATGACTTCAGGGTTGAACGTTGGCACTTTTATTTCTTGCAGAAGTCGTCACGTTCAGTGACTTACAAAGCCAAGCACTGGGAGTCTCCTGGTTTTTCAGATTTTCACACCTCTCATAAAACATGCTTATTTATCCATTCAGTAGTATACCATTGTTTTTGAAAAAGTAACATGTGTTTATGGTGAAAAATTAAAATCGTATGAAAGGATAAACAGTGGAAAATAAAGTCCACTTCACAGTAGCTGCAATCAGTGACACACCACTGTGGCCAACTTATACCCCAGAGATGTTCTCTGCGTACCAAGCACATAAAGGTATGTATAAACCCCCTTCTGTACACAGATGGGAGCATGCTGTACACCACACTGTACAGCTTGCCCTACCTCAGTGGTCGGCAAACTCATTAGTCAACAGAGACCACTGCCCTAACTGGTGTGGCTCAGTGGATAGAGCGTCGGCCTGCGGACTGAAGGGTCCCAGGTTCAATTCTAGTCAAGGGCACGTACCTGGGTTGCGGGCACATCCCCGGGTTGCGGGCACATCCCCAGTAGGGAGTGTGCAGGAGGCAGCTGATGGATGTTTCTCTCTCATCCATGTTTCTCTCATCCATATTTCTAACTCTATCCCTCTCCCTTCCTCTCTGTAAAAAATCAATAAAATATATTTAAACACACACACACACACACACACTGTTCATCTTGCTTTATTCCTTTGACAACAGATCTTCCAGATTATTGCAGATGAGCACATTATTCTTGTTAACAGCACATCCATTATGTTAGAATAATGTAGCTCTGGTCCCTTTTCACTCTTGCAAAGAAACTGAGGCCTCCTTGAGGACTGTGATCGCCGTCTCCAGGCTTTCCCAACTACGCTTCCTGCGAGGGACGCTCCAGCGTGACAGCGATAACGCAGCTGAGGGTTACCGAACCCCACTCTGTTACTTGCATTCACCCGAGGTCCCGCCAGGAACGGCGCACAGCTTACAGGCAGGAAGGAAGGTTGAAGGGACGGGGTCTGCTCACGCAGCGCTTTTGCGACTGCAGGCTGCGGGCCCGTGGGTGGGCGGATTGCCAAGTCCATGGGGTGCGTGTGAAACCTGGCGCACAGGGAGGAAAGGCGGGAGGGAGGGAGGACGGGAAGCAGGGGCAGCAGCACGAGCGGAAAAGGTAAGCGCAGTTTCAGGAGACGTTCGTTTCCGTTTTACAGGTACACGTGTGGACGGGCTGCTGACAGCAATTGCAGCCCTAACTGAAGGCACGGCGAGGACCAATTTTGAAAAACACGGCGTCCGAGGGTAACTCCTTTGGAAAGCAAGTCCTTTAAGTATCAATAAAACGCAGGAGGGTTATGGTGTTAAAGGTAACTGAAGCATATTGGACATTGGAAGAGTTTTTTTGTTTTTTTGAGCAGGCGTCGATTGGAACAGGGCGGTGCTGGAAACAGATAAGAGCGCTCATGGGACGGGAAGGGGGGTGGGGGTGGGGGTGGGGGGAGGGACATACAGAGAAAGCGTGGGAGTAAAGAGAGGAAACGGATTGGCTACAGCCTCACGCCAGGAACCGGTTGTCCTCAGACCTGGTTTCGTAACTTTTGAGGCATTTACAAGCTGGGATTTGGTTTGCTTGAGTAGAGTCACCTGTCTAACGGCCTCCTGGCTCAATTGATTTAACAGTGCTCAAATACATTTGGCCGGCTCCGCGGACCAGTTTGCCTTCTGGAGCGTCAAAACTCCCATTAGTGTCCTAACAACCTTCAACATCTTGCAGTGAAGAGCCCTGTAGAGCTAAACATTTCCCGCAGGTCGGCGGCAGAGCCTCCTCCGTGTTCCAGAGACAGCACCGGTGAGCGCCCTCCGGCCCCGGCGTGGGGAGAAGCGCGTGCACCCGCGCTGCGTGGCCTCGGATTTCCCCCCCCCCCGGGGGTCCTGTCTCCGAGCGAGCGCCAGCTCCTGTCCCCGAGTGTGATCTACTTCCGTCCAACAGGGGGGACTGCGGTGTGCACCCGGAGAGACGGGCCGGCCACTGACAGCAAGGAAAGTCTCCGTCTGGCCTCAGGACCCAGTTGCTCACCCTGCCTCGCTTTCCATCCCTCTTTGAAATCCCGGGCTTTCTTGCCGGTCTGAGGCTAAGACCTCTTTTCAAGCTTCCTCCAATCCAGGCATGCTAAGTGAGGTAACCTACCTGGGGCCAGAGTGGCAGACCCCGGGGGCCTGCCCTGGGCGATTCCTTCTGCCGCTCCCGGTTAAGTTTTAACGTCTAGGGATGACTCGGTAACCAACTAGACTGAGATATTGTCAGGCTGGACAAGAGTGACTTCGCTCTTCCGTGTCTCCAGCGCCCGTATGGAAAACACAGAGGTTGGACGCCGATTTGGGAGGTCCCGGCCGGCATCAGTATTTGGGTCTTTAATCTGATGTTCTTGGCTTTAAAGTAATCCTGAACAAAAACGTTCCCTCCTGGCCAAGCGTCGCATCAGCTGCTGGCGAGGTGACGGGGAGCCGATCACGTTTGCGTCCTGTCCCCAGCAGTCACCAGCTTGGACAAATGGAGATTCCCAACTCTGGTCTCGGAGCAAGAGCGTTTTGATTAAGGGCAGTCTCGGACCTGGTTACTATGGCGACTACGGAAAACGCGCCTTCGTCTCACAGCAGCAGCTACTCTGCCCAGAAAAGACACGTGACCCATGTCTACATTAGAAAAATAGATGGTCCCAGATTCCAGGGTCGTGTTCCCTTGGGGAAGAGCCACGATACCCATGAGCACGCCCCCAAAGAGCAGCAGTCGGCCCAGGGCGGATTGTGCTCATGCTCTGACCAGTCCTCTCCGGTGCGGTTCTCTGTTGGGGCAAGAATCACTTCTGAGCAGCTGACCGACGGCTGGAAAACGGAATTAAATTAAAGCAGTTACGGATGCTAATGCAATTATTCCGGAGAAAGGGTAGACCACCCATGCTAACCCTAAATTCAAATATACTGAGAAGGTGGGTACAAAATTAAAGGTCCCATAAACCTTTAACCGAATAGTCTGTAAGTGTTCTTAAAAACACACACACACACAAACCAAAACAAAAAAAGAAACAAGCGAACCACGCTGGCTTTTTATTTGACAACATCCAGGCATATTTTTGGAGTGTCAGCCTCGTACATGGCAGTCACTGTCAAACTTGTGTGTGTTTTTTTCATTTCTAGTTGTTAAGCGACCCCCAAAAGTACTCTCCAGATGATGGGAGACAATAGTTGTATTGTACTGTGGACTGGTCGGATCACATCTGGAACACTGTGTCCATTTGGAAAGGGACACAGACAAATGAAAGTATTCTCTGAGAAGTGAGGAAAAAATGGAGAGGCAACTTCAGACCGTGCACAGACGGAACTGCCCAAGAGGGGGTGTATTTTTAGGCCAGAGAAGAGCAGATTATAAAGGCCCACAGTAGCTAGGTTGCTCTCTTCCGATATGTAAAAGTAGGCAGTGTTCTTATTTATTGCTCTGGAAAGCAAAACGCAGACAAAAGGTTGAAGTCATGCAGAGCCGTGGCTGAGCTCAACCCCAGGTGCAGTCTTCGCTGTGGTGCTAGTCTTTACCACCGAGGGAACCAAGCACAGGCTGGGCTATCACCGGGCTGCAATGGGGTGGCTTCTGCTTCTATTTTGAATATTAGACTTTATGTCCCTTCTTGCCTTTTGGTCAATGAGAAACGCAGAGTTTGAAGAAACATTAAGGATTAATGTTTATACAGTTAAACATTGTATAATTCTGCAATCCATGTAGCTGGTACAATCTGCTACGGAACCCAGGTCTTCGTGAGAATGCCGGCTCTCTCAGCCCTCACCTCACTGCTGACGCCATCCATCGCTCTGATATATGTTTCCAAACACAAGCAGGATAAACTCGGATTATGACCTCAAGGACATGATTTGAAGACATGAATAAGTTGCAGGGTCGGACATGGAGCCTTCCAGCTTTCCAAAAACTGACACTGCTGAAGTATTTTCTTCAAATAGAGGGAGCTCCGAAATAAGCCAGGCAGAGAAAGATAGATATCACATGATCTCACTCATTTGTGGAATGTAATGAACAACATAAACTGATGAACAAAAACAGATCCAGAGACAGAGAAGCGTGGATCAGACTGTCAAACCTCAGGGGGAAGATAGGGGAGGGGGGGGGTAAGGGGAGAGATCAACCAAAGGACTTGTATGCATGCATATAAGCCTAACCAATGGACACAGACACCAGGGGGGTGAGGGCATGAGTGGGGGGTGGAGGGGCAATGGGGGGATAAGGACACATATGTAATACCCTAATCAATAAAGAAAAGAAATAAAATAAATAGAGGGTGCTCCTGCCGTTTTCTGGAGGAAAACCTGTTATCAATGGTCAGAGAATCATCCCAGCAAGTGCTCTCTGACGTTCAGCACTGGGATGCAGATCACATCCTGTGGTCACATCCTGTGTGTGGGGATAGGGCTTTGCAAAGCATCACTCATTGATGCATTGCTCTGACCGAAGGAAGGGCAGACGGGGGGGCGTGGGGGTCAGGGCGAAGCCAATGAATGCAGGTAGGGGGAGGAGGGATAGGGGGAGGAAGAGAATACAGGATAGAGGGCAGAGCTCTGCCAAAGGGTGAGGGAGGGAGGAGGAGAAAGGGGGAGGAAGGGCTGGCAGTGTCAGTGCCAGCTGTGGTCACAGCCCTCAGCAGAGCAGTTGAGGTTATGCCCTGGGACAGTGGTCGGCAAACTCATTAGTCAACAGAGCCCAATATCAACAGGGCAACGATTGAAATTTCTTTTGAGAGCCAAATTTTTTAAACTTCTTCTAACGCCACTTCTTCAAAATAGACTTTGCCCAGGCCGTGGTATTTTGTGGAAGAGCCACACTCGAGGGGCCAAAGAGCCGCATGTGGCTCGCGAGCCGCGGTTTGCCGACCACGGCCCTGGGAGACTGCTGCTAGGAGAAGGCCGGAAGAGTAAGTATCCTTCCCAGTCTAGGGGGCACTTAGCTGGATGTCAGTGTCTCGGTGGTGAAGACTAGAGAAGCCTACAGATTCTGATGATGGTTTAAAAAAACATGACTTTACATTCGAATGCTGTCTGATATTTGTCAAAGTTCGTTCACATGTTATGTGACCAAATAGAACATTGTAAAAACTTTAAAATATTCTTGAAATGTCTGGAGTCCCAAACCTGTTTACTGCCCGCCAAATTCTGGGTCCCCAATGTAAGGCCAGTGGGTGTGAGGGGTGCCAGTGATGATCCCTGCATTTCATCTTTGCAGTAACCAATACCAAGATCACTTCCCGTCTTTTGCATTTTGGCTGACTGTGTAGCTTGGGCGGCGAGAGTACGTTTTGTGGTGCCTATGTATTGTGACCAGGTAACTGACAAAATTGCTCAAAAGCATGAACAGCAGGTCCAGGATGCATTTCATATGTTGATTCTGGCTTGTTCTATAAATCTTCTTGTTTTAGAGCTTGTGCCAGTGAATCCTCAAACTAAAGCAGAAATGTTGAGTACTATTTTTTCAAATTAATATTCTTTATACCTGTGCTACTTCTCAGAAAAGGTCAGTTCTGGTATTTCTCAAGTGCAACATTAAGGATTTGATTCAGCCCAGCCAGTATGGCTCCGTGGTTGAGCGCTGACCTATGAACCAGGAGGTCATGGTTTGATTCCCAGTTAGGGAATGGCAGCCGATCAATGATTCTCTCTTATCATTGATGTTTCCATCACTCCCTCTCCCTTCCTCTCTGAAATCAATAAAAATATATTTAAGGAGAAACCAAGATGGTGGCATAAGGTATACACCTGTATGTGCTGCCTCTCACAACCACACCAAAACTACAACTAAAAGACAAAACGTCTATCACCCAGAACCACGGGAAAGCTGGCTGAGTGGAAGTTCTACAAGTAGAAGGAAAGAGAAAAGAGCATTGAGACGTGCACAAGTGCGGAAAAGCTGAGGTACGCAGGCACGCGAATCAGGCTGGCGGTTGGCGACTGGATGCGCTGTTTCTTTCAACCCAAAGGGAGACACAGCTCCCCATTACTCTGAACTCCAGTTTCTGGCGAGACTCTGGGGACCCAGACCCCCATGGGGAGAAGCTGGACTGTCTGCCATCGGGTCGGAAAGTGAGGGTAGCTTTATTGCAGAGCTGCGCACAGGAATCATTGTTTACTGTGTTGGGGTGCGGGGACTTGGAAACGCGGAGACGCAGAGATGGCTGACAGGCAGCCATCGCTGTTTGCCACGTCCTAGCCTAGTGACTCCCTGAGACCCCGCCCCGCACAATTTACAAACCCACCCAAACTGTGCGCAGAGGCTTTTGCATATAAATGGCCTGCCCTATCACAGCTTAACCTAACAAACTGCAGCTCTGGTCAGACCAGGAGAAATCTGCAGACCTCACTGTAGCTCCTGCTGGGTAGCCTCAGACAGTAGCTGACCTGCATGCCACTGGAGATCCAGAAGCCAGTGTACCTAGTGGTCAGTATGAGACGACACAAGATTTCAACTTCTCACATCCATAAGTGACACATTCAGGAGGCAGACTCAGTGAGCACCAAAGCCCCACTGAAACAAGTCCTGCCCCATAAGGGTGTCTCCAGCACAGCAGTTCTTCCATTATAGACACAGCGGGTCCTCACAGCCTATTGGCCTGGAGGTAAATTCCTCCCAGTGATACCAACAGCAATCAAGGCTTAACTACAACAAGACTGTGCACTCAGCCTACAAAGGGGTGCACTAAGAGTATCCACCTCAGGTGATTGGGGAGGCTGAACCACTGGGCCCTATAGGTCACCTACCACACAAAGCCACTCCATCAACACAGGGAAGCAGCCAGAATGCGGAGACAAAGAAACATGTCACGAATGAAAGAAATGGAGGAAAGCAAACTACTGAACATAGAGTTCAAAAACTACATTTATAAGGTTACTCAAGAATCTTCTAAAAACCTCTGAGGAACTTAGTGAGACCTTTAAAGATCTTAATGAGAATGCCAAAAAATTGGAAAAGGACCAGTCAGAAATGAAGCACACACTGTCTCAAATAAAGAATATACAGAAATTCAACAGTAGATCAAAAGACCCCAAGAATCAAACCAAAGATTTGAAACATGAGGAAACAAAAAACACCCAACCAGAAAAGCAAAAAGAATCCAAAAATATGAAGATAGTGTAAGGAGCCTCTGGGACAACTTCATGTGTACCAACATCTGAATTATAGGGGTGCCAGAAGAAGAGAGAGAGCAAAATATTGAAAACCTATTAGAAGAAATAATGACAGAAAACTTTCCCTACCTGGTGAAAGAAATAGACTTACAAGTCCAAGAAGTGCAGAGAACCCCAAACAAGAGGAATCCAAAGAGGACCACACCAAGACACATCATAATTAAAATGCCAAGGGCAAAAGACAAAGAGAGAATATTAAAAGCAGCAAGAGAAAAACAGTTGGTTACCTACAAGGGAGCACCCATATGACTGTCAGCTGATTTCTCAACAGAAACTATGCAGGCCATAAAGGAGTGGCAAGAAATATTCAAAGTGATGAACAGCAAGAACCTACAACCAAGATTACTCTACCCAGCAAAGCTATCATTCAGAGTTGAAGGTCAGATAAAGAGCTTCACAGACAAGAAAAAGCTAAAGGAGTTCAGTACCACCAAACTAGGATTACACGAAATGCTGAAGGGTATTCTTTAAGAAGAGAAAGAAGAAAAAGGTAAAGATAAAAATTATGGACAACAAAATGACAACAAATACATACCTATCAACAAGTGAATCTAAAAATCAAGTGAATAAAAAATCTGATGAACAGAATAAACTAATGAATAAATAGAATCAGGGGCATAGAAAGGGAGTGGACTGACAATTCTTGGGGGTGTAAGGGATGCGGGAAGAGATTGGACAAAAATCTTACACCTATGGATGAAGACAGTGGCGGGGGGGTAAGGGCATGGGGTGGGGTAGGGAATCAGGTGGAGGGGAGCTATGGGGGGAAAAAGAGGAACATATGTAATAATCTGAACAATAAAGATTTATTAAGAAATATTTATAACCCAGGAAAGATGAAAAATAACTGTAATATAGAAAAAATATATTTAAAAAATAATTTGATTCAGGTCCATTCAGGAAGTATTTATTGAGGAGAAAGGACAAGTACAAGCTATGACATTACAAAGAGTAGTGGCAACAGCAGAGGCATAGCGTGTAATAGACAAGATTGTGGAGTCGGGGCCTGACAGCTGGGGTTATTTTAATTTTTTTTGACAGCTGGAGTTTAGATTCTAACTCCACCACCGACTGCATTGGATGCTGTGGCTGAGCCAGTTAATTTCTCCGGGCCTTGGCTTCCTCAGTTGTGGAGATGATAACAGCACCCGCTTCTTACTAGAGTTGTGGCGCATTTTCAATGAGTTAACACATGTAGAATTCTGACATCTGACCTTTGGCAAATGGTCTGGAAGTGCCAGCTGTCATTATTCAAGGGTTTCTACCTAGAGTCCTAAGAATTGAGCAAACATTTCCTTAACCCTACCATGTAATTTGAAATATCAGGAAATTTAGATCCTAGACCTTTTTTAGAAATTACACTTTCACTGTCTTAGAGTTTCAATCGTAGATGGACAAAGGTCAACATAATAATGTTTTGGCTATTTAAAATGAAAGGATTTCATTGAAAAAAAAATGAGAGACTTTCCCTGGCTGGTGTGTTCAGTGGTTAGAGCACCAGCCCTTGCACCGAAGGGTTTGGGTTTGATTTCCTGTTAAGGGCATGCACCTGAGTTGCAGGTTCAATCCCCAGCTCTGGTCAGGGTGGGTGCAAGAGGCAACCAATTGATGTGTCTCTCTCACACTGATGTTTCTCTCTCTCTCTCTCTCCTTCCTTCCTTTCCACTATAAAAATCAATGGGAAAAATATCCTCTGGTGAGGATTAACAAAGAGAGAGGAAGGGAGGAAGGGGGGGGGGAGAATGAATTTAGGTATATGTAGATTAAGGGAGTTACTGGAGATGGAAAGAAGAAGACTATACCAAGGAATTCCATTTTCTGATAATCTCTAAAGCATTGCTTCAGTATGTGAACCATAATCTGCAGGCAAAAATAAATAAATAAATACCCAGCGCCAACTTTGGATCACAGATACTATTAACCCTGCTGTACGCTTGGTGTTTTTATAGATACAGCTTTAAGTGGAAGGTCAAAGCCCAGCCTGCGTTTGCATGAGTGAGTTAAGTCACCTACCTTCTGGAAAATGGACTCATTTGCTTTTTTTTTTATGCCAGCAACATTAAAATAGCATTTACACACAGGCAAGGTAGAATGGCTAACTGGGGAAAGCAAACCATGTAATTCAAACCAAATGACTGCCTTTGGTCTGAGTGATCCAGATAACGATGACTAAATGGGTTGTTCTTTGCTTTACTTCGTTTGCTTTCTTTCAGTGGGATCAAGGGGAAAAGTAGACAAACAAAATTATTCAAATAGTTGTCCCAATTTCCTACCCAGGGACAGTCCGTGTCGGCCCTTCAAACAGATAACAGGAACTGCAGTGGAAATGTTTTGCCCAAAAAGAAGAACTGAGCTCCTGTCATTTTCCGGTTACAGCGTAAGTTCTATTTAAATTTTATGTTTTAAAAATATGGACACTATTCAGATGTTTACTTTAAGCTAGCATCAGCCCAAACCTACATTTACTGTGTCACTACTGCCTGTCAGCAGAAAGCAACGCTAGCACATTGGTTTCTAAGTGCCGTCTAGGAGAAAAAGAGCTCAGACGTGACATATAAGAGAGGGCCAACGTTTTTCGTTTTTTGTTTTTAATTGTGGACAGTAAATTGATGTCCCCCGATTCCCTCCCCTTTACCCTCCTCCTCCTCCCAGCCCTGCCCACCCCAGGCCACTATTATCTGTGTCCATTGGTTATTCTTAATCTCTTCCCATCTCCCCTCTGAGACATATTAGTCTGTTCCATGCCTCCATGTCTCTGGAACTATGTTGTTCTTCAGTTTATTTTGTTCATTAGATTCCACTTATAAGTGAGATCATGTGATGTTTATCTTTCTCTCACTGGCTTATTTCACTCGGCATAGTACTCTCCAGGTCCATCCATGCTGTTGTGAAGGGTAAGAAATCCCTTTTTCACTGCTGCACTGCATTCCATGGTGTAGATGTACCACAGCTTTTTTATCCACTCATCTACTGATGGGCACTTGGGCTGTTTCCAGATCTCAGCTATTGTAAATTGTGCTGCTATGAACACAGGGGTGTATATTTCCTTCCTGATTGTGTTTCAGGCTTCTTAGGATATATTCCTAGAAGTGGGATCACTGGTTCAAATAGCAGTTCCATTTTTAATTTTTTTGAGTAAATTCCATACGGTTTTCATAGCGGCTGCACCATTCCCACTAGGCTTCCCTTTTCTCCACATCCTCGCCAGCACTTGTTTGTTGAATTTAAAGCTATAAAATTTTCTCTGAGCACTGCCTTCGTTGCATTTCCTCTCCACCCCAAATGAGTAGCTTGTATTTTTGTTATCAGTTTGAAATATTCTCCAACTTTCCATGTTTTCTTTTTTTTAATTTGACCCATGGATTACTTAGAAGTCTGCTGTTTAACTTCTAAATATTTGAGGATTTTCAATTATGGACTGACTGTTTGTGTTCCCCTCCATTCATATGCTGCAGCCCTAACGCCGATATAGCTGTATTTGAAGATGGGGCCGCTAAGGAAGTAGTTAAGGTTAAGTAGGGTCCTAAGGGTGAGGACCTGATCCAAGAAAATTAGTGTCCTTATAAGAAAAGACACCAGGGGGGTGCAGAGGGGCCTCTGGGCTCCACAGGCTCCTGGTGGTGCCTGAAGGGGAGCCTTTTGAAGAGACACTCGCGCAGCCCAGACTGGGGGCCGGCAGCCTGGAGGGGAGCCAGGTGTGGCCCATCTTCCTGATGAGTTTCATCTCCTCGCCCAAAAGTGGTTCTGCAGGAAGTCACGGAGCTGAGTTCTGTGCGGATAGAACCAGGGCCTGCAGCTCCACTAGGGCCGGGGTCAGGCTCCTCTCCAGGGCCACGGCGGCCTCCATGGCATCCTGAGTCTTGCCCACTCATCCTGCACATCCTGGAGAGAAGGCGGCCACCACGCTGGTTTTGCATCTTTGAGACGCTGGGCGCCCTGCTACTTCTCTGCCAACTCGAAGAAGAAGTGGTCCATGCCCTCCAGAGCCATATCATCACGGTCGGTTGAAATAGAAGCCCTGAGAGAGGTAAGGTGGGGCCCACAGAGGCAGGCTGGCCAGGTGGTTGAGCACAGCCTCCACCTTGATGGAATAGTTCTGACGAATCTGGGAGCTCGTGGTTGTTCAGCAATAAGGAGTTAAAGTAGGAAAACCCCCCAGGGTGTTGGCTGGTCTCAGAGGTGGTTCTGAAGGTGGAGACTGGAGAAGACACAGGAGAGTGGCTGGAGGGTGGGTCCCCGGGTCTATTCCATCCAAACACTGTTGAAGGAAGAGACAGATCTGGGACCACCGAGGGAGCTGTCCATAATTTCCTTCTCTTTAAAAACGGAATCATATTCCATGAGATGTATACACTACAACTTCTTTACCCATTTCTCTGCTGATTGCCATTTCGGTTGTTTCCACATCTTGGCTACAGTGAATAGTGCTGCAATAAAACTGAAATGCTACTATTTCTTCAAGATACTGATTTGAATTCTTTGGAATTCCACAGAGTAGGACTGTTGGATTATAATTATTTTGACAATGTTTGAGGAACTTCCATACTGTTTTATTTACTTAAAAGACTTTAAAAAAATTGATTTCTAGAGAGAGGAAAAGGGGGGGGGGGAGAGAGAGAGAGAGAGAGAGAGAGAGAGAGAGAGAGAGAGAGAGAGAGAAACATCAATGTCAGAGCGAAACACTGATCAGCTGCCTCATGCATGCCACTGGAGATGGAGCCTGCAACCTGGGGATGTGTCCTGACCGGGAATCGAACCCGTGACCCTTCAGTGCAAGAGACAATGCTCCAACCAACCGAGCCACACCAGGCAGGAACCATACTGTTTTACATATCAGCTGCACCATTTTGCATCCCCACCAACAATGTACATCACTGCCAACATCTGTCTTTTGTTTTCCTGATAATAACCATCCTGACAGGTGTGAAATGTTATCTCATTTGATTTACATTTCCCTGATGATTTTGTGATGTTGAGCATAGGACAATTGATCATTTGTATATATTTTGGAGATTAATCCTCTATCAGATATAGAATTTGAAAATATTTTCTTCCATTCCATATGTTGCCTTTTCATTCTTTTGATTGTCTCCTTTACTGTGGAACCTTGCAGCTGAAACTACTTGAAAATAATCTCAAAAGAAATCTTTTTTTTCTGCCTGAATCTAAGTGGCTATGCCTTTGTGATGATTTGTCTTCCTCTGGATTCCACATTTCTGTCTTACTACTCTCTCTTCTCTGCTCTGCTTCACAATTCTGGGGGAGATTACCTAGGGAAGTGGTCAGCAAACTCATTAGTCAACAGAGCCAAATATCAACAGTACGATTGAAATTTCTTTGGAGAGCCAAATTTTTTAAACTTAAACTTCTTCTAACGCCACTTCTTCAACATAGACTTGCCCAGGCCGTGGTATTTTGTGGAAGAGCCACACTCAAGGGGCCAAAGAGCCGTATGTGGCTTGCGAGCCGCAGTTTGCCGACCACGGAGGTCCTAGGGGTTATTAGTGAAGTAGACTGTGTCATGATGGGTGTTAAGTGTGGTTCAGAACCATGGAGAGCGACACACAGGGTTCAAAACTCTAACAGTCATGATCTATCCGATATTGACAGGTCTCTATTGGCCTGTTCTAAACCCTAGAGTTTAGAGCAATGCCTAACATATGAAAAGTAGTCAATAAATATTTGTTGAATGACACGCATTCTCCCTAGTGGAATCAATGTGGGGAGGACTCTGAACGTTTCTGTAGCTCTTGATACATGCCACCAAATTCTTTTCAGAAGTGGGACATTTAATCTATACAGCCACCAAGGAAAACTTTGATTTTTCTCTTTATATCCTTCACTCATTTTTCTTGTTTATTGAAGCACTAGAGGCCCGGTGCACGAGATTTGTGCACTGTGGGGGTGGGGAGGAGGTGGGCCCTCAGCCGGGCCTGCACCCTCTCGCAGTATGGGACCCCTTGCTCCTTACCATCCGCCTGCCTCAGAGACAGGAGAGGCTCCTGCCACCACCGCTGCGCTCGCCAGGCATGAGCCCAGCTTCTGGCTGAATGGGCACTGCCCCTGTGGGAGTGCACTGACCACCAGGGGGCAGCTCCTGCATTGAGCGTCTGTCCCCTGGTGGTCAGTGTGTGTCATAGCAACTGGTTGTTCCGCTGTTCAATTTGCATATTAGGGTTTTATTATATAGGATATTTGACATACAATATTACAGTAGGTCCTCGGGTTACATCGGAGATCCATGCCTACGGCGTGACATAACATGATTTTCGCTATAAGTCGGGACCCACTTACATAAGCACTTACATCACTCACATGGAGCACAGACACAGCAGGAATGAAGTGACAGTAAAAAAAAATTTAAAAGAAAGATAACAATTCCTGACCTTTATTTGTGGTAAACAATAAAAAACATAAAGCACATTCGTATGTACATACGTTGAAATGACGGAACTTTATTTATTTTTTAATAAATAAATGGGAGATGGTGACATAACCACGAAACAACATACATACATAACCCGAGGACTGCCTGCATATTAGTTTCAGGTGTACAACATAGTTAGTTCGACATTTATATCCCTTGTGATGTGATCATGACAGTAATCCTAGTAACCATCTGTCACCATACAGAATTATGATGATAATATTGACTGGCTTCCCAACGCTATGCATTACCTCCCTATGGCTTATTTCTCATAACTGGTGGTTTGTACCTCTTATTCTCCTTCACTTTATTTATTTACTTATTTTTGCCAATTCCCCCACCTCCCTGCCCTCTGGCAACCTTCAGTTTGTTCTCTGTGTCTATGAGTCTGTTTCTATTTTGTTTTATTTGCTCATTTGTTTTTTTTTATTGCACATGTAAGTGAAATAATGTAGTATTTGTCCTCTCTGGCTTACTCATTTAGTATAATACCCATTTAATGACGTTAAGTCTTCCAATCCATGAACATGAGATGCCATTCCATGTGTTTAGGTCTTTTTAAATTTTTTTCAAATTGCACACACACACACACACACACACACACACTTAACTCGCATAGCTAGTTAGCTAAAAAAATAAAGTTTTTAGTTACTGATTAGCAGCTCTAACTATTCCTTTTGTTTTTATGTAGCTCAAGTAATTTTTAATGTATTAGAATTAAAAATATTTATAAAGAAGTACTCATTAGTCCTGGCTGGTGTGGCTCAGTTGGTGGAGAGTCGTCCTGTGCACCAGGTCACCCGTTCGATTCCTGGTTAGGGCACATACGTAGGTTGTGGGTTCAATCCCTGGTCAGGGTGCATATGGGAGCCAAGTGATCAATGTGTCTTTTTCTCTCTCTTCTTCTCCCCCTCCCCCCAAAAAAGGAAGTTCTCATTAAAACAATACCTGTTGCTCTAAGTAATTTCTTAAATCAGAAGAAACAAACAAACAAAAAAACCCCCACAAAATTTAGTTAATATGTAAACTGAGAAAGTATAATGAAAAGTGCTTGAGAATGGAAGTCAGGAAATTGGGAAGCTAGGCTTATAACCTTCGGAAACATTATTTTACCTCTCTAGGACTGTTTCCTCACATACAAATATTGTAACCTTCCCTAAATAGGAAATCATGGGGTCTATGACAGCAATCAGTATGGCATGCAACTGTATGTATTTATTTTTAAATATATATTTTTATTGATTTTAGAGAGGAAGGCAGAGGGAGAGAGAGATAGAAACATCCATGATGAGAGAGAATCATTGATTGGCTGCCTCCTGCACGCCCCGCACTGGGGTTGGAGCCTGCAACTTGGGCATGTGCCCTGACTGGGGATCGAACCCTGACCTGGTTCATAGGTTGACACTCAACCACTGAGCCAAGCTGGCCGGGCCTGTATTTATTTTTAGACTAAATCTTGAGAAATAAAACATTTATAAAATTGTTTGCGGTTGAGATGTTCAATATTTCCATGCACCCTCGCCCCATCTTAGAAGTATAAGAGTGAAAAAAAATATTTTTACTTGCTGCAGATTAAAGGAGAGGAAGCTATATGTGGAGGTTAAATACCTATAAGTATAAAATACAATTATGAGCTTTAGAATGCAAAATTATGGTTATGATTCATTCTTAATATAATTGAGAAATAGATGCCATCTTTTGTAATCAGAGTATTTTAATGTTAATAAGTTGTCTTAAAACATCCAGTACAGTAAATAAAATAAAGTATGGGCCAATATGCAGATTATGTATTTAAACCTTTCGTTTTTCAGTGTTTTAAAGTAGCGTACCAAAACATTTTTCAGCTTAACAAACTGGAACGTGCAACCTTTCTGAGCATCCCCTGACCTCCCATCCTCTGAGTAGGTGTCTCCTTGGAGGACTATGTATTCAGTAATTAGAATTGTTTTTATTGGGTTTTAAAGCCAGTACTCAATAGCGCCATCTACTGTTAGTGTAGTGAAATTTAATAATAGTGGAAAGACTGTTCATATTCTCAGATCTTCACATTGAAACAAACACAAGAAATATTCTAACCCCAAACTTCTGAGCTCATAAAGAAAGCGAGGCTCATAAAAGATAAGTAACTTGTTAAAAGTCACAGATAATACATACTATTGCAAACTAAAATTGCTGTAGGTGCTTTCAAAGCAAGGAAACATGGAAAAGCAATTTATCCTACTGATCAAGTCTCCAGGGTTGAAAACCGAGCTGGCTGTTTATGGCTCCCGTGCTGACTGTCTCTCGGCAAGTTAATTAACGGCTCTGTGCTTCCGTTTCTACATCTGAAAGTTGGTGACACGTCCTTTTCAGGGTTTGTGTGAGAGACAGAAGTAGTGGACAATGTATGGAAAGTACCATGCTTGATACATGTAGGTCAGTAACGGTGACATTATTTTTATTCACAAGTGGTAGAGGTGCTTTTAAATCCAGATGCTTCCGATTTCAGTGTATGTGTTGTTTAAAACTGACCACACCAGCCAACAGTCTTATTGTATGTACAAAATAAAACAAACCATGAACATTCGCTAACACAGCATATAAGCCCATTGACATTCTACAGGATTCTTTGATTTTGGTGAAGAAGAAAGCTGAGCCTTGCCTTCAGTACTTGGAAAACAGATGCTTAATTTCGTGTCTTAATTAGTCCGGCAAGCATCCTTGCTTTTATTTATTTTTTTCAAGCTTCCTTTCTTTTAGTGATAGAATCTGTCCTCTTGGCCTTGAGGGTGTGCACACCGCCAAGGCCTGGCCAATCACAGCACCTAGTTTTTCCTGGACACAGAGAACGGTTCAGAGGACACGCGCTGCAAAAAGGGCCAGTGTCCGGAGGAGTCAGAGAAACGAGAGAAGTGTGGTGTCTTTGGCCCCCGCGCAAGTACCATCTGCAGGGTACCTCCTTCTCAATACAGTGTGCTGGGAGCCTTGACTGTTATCCCATATTCATTTTCCTCCTCTTCATTAGCAACAGAACCTGTGAACCGATGTTTGCCAAGTATCCTTTGGAAGGAGGTAATAGATAATACATAATAGATAATACAAGGTGTGACCAATAGACTCTCTGGAGCCAATGGGAAGTGAGTGAAATTGTTGAATGCCATTTCTACAATTGGATGTTACACCATCAGTCCGTGTTTCCCCATGTGTCAGTGACTCGGCTGTAACCTTTAATGAGAGCAATACTGACCTGAGCAAAGGGACGCCTCAGATTAACTGGGAAATGGATAGATTTTTACAGTGAACCACCCCCTGAAAACCCTGTGTGTGAATGTGCTGGGAGACTAAAGTCAAAGCAGAAGACCATTTCAGCTCAGCCATAAGAAAGGAATGAAGTACTGATTCACCTTACAACATGGAGGAACCTTGAACACATCGTGGTGCAAACACAAAGTCACATATTGTATGATTCTACTTAGAGGAAATGCACAGAATAAGTAAATCTACAGACAGGCTATCAGTGATCGTCAGGGGCTAGAAGTTGCATGGGGTGGAGAGGGACTGGTAATGGGTATCAGGTTTCTTTGGTGGTGATGAAAATGTTCCGGAATTAGACAGTAGTAATGGTGTACAACTCTCTGACTATACTAAAAACCACTGGATTGTATACTACAAAGGGGTGAATTTTATGGCATGTGAATTATATCTCCAGAAAATAAATTTAAGCTAAATTGCCCTTGAAAATCCTTCTTGAAGAATGTAATACAGCCCTGGCCAGTTTGGTTCAGTGGATAGAGTGTTGGCCTGCAGACTCAAGGGTCCCGGGTTCGGTTCCAGTCAAGGGCATGTTTCTCTCTCATCAATGTTTCTAGCTCTCTATCCCTCTCCCTTCCTCTCTGTAAAAAATCAATTAAAAAAAAAGAATAATAAAAAGAACGTATTACAGCTTGTTTTATCTTTTGTGTAAAAAATAAATTGCCTTTTTAATTTTTGAATCGAGTACCAGATAAAGTAGTATGCTTGCATTTAGGAGCCCTGTTTCCAAAAATATATGTCTTTTAACTCATCATATTCAATCGTATGAGATTCTTACATTATAAAATGCAAGGGAATGACATCAGAGGTATTCAAAAGGGAACATATGTACCCCCGGGGACACGAGAAAAATTTCCAAGAGGTGCTCTGGCACGGGTCGTTTTAAGAAAATTAATTTCCATATCCTCATCGTGCAGGTATTGCCTGTTCATAACTGATCTGTGGCTAAAGCTGCCACGTCATTATGTCCTACAGTGCTTTCCTACGTCCCATTCCTCATTTACAGAAGGAAGTCATACGTCTCACCTGTCATAAATTCCTACCACAGTAAACAGCTCGCGGTGTCAAACAATCCGACCGTTTGGATTACTGATGTTGGGGAGACCTCCTTTATATCAAGGCACCATGAACCATGATAGCACATGGCATTTTCCCTTGCCGTATACTCTGGGCATAGAATTCAGAAGCAATTCAAACAACGGAGTAACGCGATAGTAAAATGCATCCCGTTCCCTTCTACCTATTTAGAGGCACAACCTACAAAAATGAAAGCTAGGGATGGAGACCGGTTCAGGACCGCACAGCTCCATAATGACTGGCTTCCCGTACCCCCATCGCTAGGAAGTAAACGCGGAGCAGGGGTGACGAGGCAGCGGCTGCAGACGACCGACCCGGACGTTAGCAGCAGGCACACCCTTTCCTTGCGACCCGCAGCGAGGCAGGCGCCGGGGCGTTTCCCCACCACTCCCGTTAATTGCAGGACACGCGGGGCGCGCGTTTTCTGCTCTCGAGTGGAGTTCACATGCGTGGCAGTGTGTTTCTAAAAGGCAGTCTGTGTTCAAACGATGCGTGGCCTGTTCGGGCCCGCTCCAGAGGACCCCCCCACGCCCCGGGCTGGTGTGAGTGTGTGTGGGGGGGCGGGGGTCAGTGCGGGAGAGGCAGCGCCCTCTCCAGAGAGCAGGTGCCCCTCGCCGCTGCACGGGGAGCGTGGGCCGGGTAGGGCAGGGCGAGGCGAGCAAGCAGGACACCGTTTACCTAGTTTCCCAGAGAGCCTTTGGGTTCCCACAGAGGCCCGGGTGGGCGTGGAAGGCGAGCGGCGCCTTTGCCACTCTGACAGCGCTGATCCCCAGCGTGGGCGCGCCCGGGGCCCCCGCACCGCGCCAGGCTGCTGAGAGACCCTGCGAGTAAAGCTGCTGTGACGCCTAGTACCGCCCTCGCCGGGCTCCGCCCACCACGCTCGTAGCCCCGCCCCAACCCCGCCCAGCGGCAGGGTTCCAGACGCCACACTACTTCCGGTGCTAGCGTCCAATCGGCCTCCGTCGCTCTCTACTTCCTTCTCCTCCGCTCTATCCCGCCCCCATTGCCTCCTTTAACGCCGTCACGTGAGGGGCGAGCGCGGGGGCAGTCGGGACTAGTTCTGCCGGTGGGTCAGGGTTCGGCCTCAACATGGCGGTTCCGGTCGAGCAGTGACCGAGGTTCCGCGGTCGGAAGGATTCCCTGGGGCTGGTCGGCGTGTCCGCCTCATGGGTGGGACGTGAGCCGCCGTGGCGAGCGCGGAGGAGCGACGGTGACGGGGCGGGGCTGGCGGCGTGGGCCCCGGGCGCCGAGACGGCGGAGTCGGGTCCTTGGATTGGTCTCGAGGCTTCACTGCGGGGCCCCGCCCGGCCGGGTTAGGCCGGCGGGCGGCGGCCGGGGCTGCTGCAGCCGCGGATCGGCCGTGAGCGATGGCCCAGTGTGTGCAGTCGGTGCAAGAGCTCATCCCGGACTCCTTCGTGCCCTGTGTGGCCGCGCTGTGCAGCGACGACGCCGAGCGGCTCACTCGCCTCAACCACCTGAGCTTCGCGGAGTTGCTGAAACCTTTCACTCGCCTCACTTCCGAGGGTACGTGGTCTTCCCCCGGTTCCCCGAGCGTCTGCACGCGGGGCCGGGAGGGAGGCGGGGGCGGGCGGGGAGAGGGCGATGTTTACATCCCGGAGGGCGGCGCGTGCTCTGCGGCCGGGCCCCGCGGCTGGTCTCCGCGGCTGGGCTGCGGGCGGCGGGGCCAGGAGGGAGCCTGTCCAAGACCGCGCGGTCCTGACCTCCGTTCCTCCAGGCACTTTCTTTTCACCTCGAACCACCCGCCTGGTAGGTAGTTCCTGCAAAGAGAACGTGGGCCGCCGCGAAGGGCGAAGAGACTGGTCCCCGCGGCCCTGGGGAGGGGACGGGAGGGGAGGGGGAAGCTGTCAGACGGGTGAGGCTAGGAAGGTCCGCGAGAGGAGCCGAATCATCGTCCCCTGGCTGTCAAACTGGACGCGGGGGATTGTTTTTTACAGCACCGAGGCTCATCTCTTTCTAAGCTCCTGTTCAGTTGTTTTACTTTTTTTTTTTCCCTTTGAAAATTTAAACTTTTTCTTAGGCCTGTCATAGTTTACTTCTCATCAAGGAAATAAAAAAGGTGTTATGGAAATAATAAAACTTGAAACAGCCTTTACCTAATGGACCAGGGAGTAAGAACAAATGGTTCATTTAGAGGGAAGGAAAAGTCCTAAAATTTGGTTTTTCGGATAAAAATTAAGTCATTAGCAGGAATGTGTCTTTTATTGAGGAGCTACCTGATTTTTACAGCTTGAGAGTCTGTATTAGGGAAAAAACAGGTCTATCAGAACTCCAGGTATGATTTATCCAATGCCTTTGTCTGTACTTTGCAAACGGAACACAGCAAAGTAAGTATAAAACGAAGGCTTCATTCAATACCGCTGTGTTGCCCTAGCCGGTCTGGCCCCGTGGGTAGAGTGTTGGCTTGCGAACCGAAAGGTCCCAGGTTCCATTCCAGTCAAGGGCACATGCCCGGGTCGTGGGCTCGACCCCCAGTGGGGGGTTTGCAGGAGGCAGCCGATCCACCATGATTCTCTCCCATCATGGATGTTTCTCTCTCTCTCTCCCTCTTCCTTGCTCTCTGAAATCCATAAAAGTGTATTTAAAAAAAATACATCTGTGTGAAGTGAACGACCATGGTGATGATTTGGTTTGGTGACTTCTGCACAGAGACGGTGCTGTGCCATAAACTCACGCGCTCACATGCCACAGGCGTGCTCCTCGGGCGGGCCAGTGGTTCCTTTCCAAGTCCCCTGCAGTGTTTGCAGGAGAGAGGAAGGTGCCCACCACACAGAGTTTGGGGGCGCTTGCGTTTTCTTCAGCCCGGGCCATAGCCAGCTCCTCCAGTGTTGCAGTAAGTCTACAAGAACAGCCAAGTGCCCTACATTCTTCAATTCTTTGAGAGACATGCGTGCTCTTCCCTGCTTTGTTAATAAGTAATAATGCTAATACCTGATACCTGTTTTCCGTAGCTTTTCTCCTGTAGTCTTTACTGAATTCTGTGAGGTGGATACTGTTACTGTCATTGTACATTTGAGGACACTGAGGCAGAGAGTTGATGTGTCCAGTCTTACGTGTGGGAAAGATTTAAACACAGGCCCTGTGACTCAAGGCAGGTACTAATCAGGTCATCTTATCCCCTGGCAGTATTTAGAATTACTTATTCACACCGGGCAGCAGCACTATCCAATAGAAATATAATGTGAGTCACATATATAATTTAAAGTTAGTGTTCACATGATAAAAAAGTAGAAAGAAACAGGTGAAATTAGTTTTAATGACTGATAAGTACATTATTTAACCCAGTATTTCCAAAATGTTATTTCAATATATAATCAATATTAAAAGATCATTTAAAAAATCCTCACTTGAGGATATGGTGTTTTGTGTGTCTCTCTTTTTGAGGCTATGTTTTTATTCATTTGAGCGAGAGAAAAAGAAAAACATCAGTTGGTAGCTTCTGGCAGGTGCCCAGACCTGGGATCGAACCCACAACCTGGGTATGTGCCCTGATTGGGAATTGAACCCGTCACCTTTTGGTGTACGGGGACTATACTCCAACCAACTGAGCCGCACTGGTACCGGTTAAAAAGATCTTAATGAGGCGACTGGGCGGAGTGGGGCAAAGGAGGGGAAAATGGTGGACATCTGTGATACTGTCAACAATAAATAAAGAAGCAACCAATGAATGCATAAAAAATTATTTAATTTTTATCTGAAAACCACATTTTAGGACTTTGCTTTCTCTGTAAATCTAGATGACCCCACCTAGGTTAAATTAAAAACTTGTTCTTACTCCCTGGCCCCTTAGGCAAAGGCTGTTTCAAGTTTTATTATTTCCATAATACCTTTTTCTTAGCTATATACTATTTTTTATTTCCCAAATTTATTTGAACATGGGATCAGTTTTTCAGAAACAAGCTCTTAACTTTCTTGAGGAAGCAGTATTCCATAGAGTAGCATATACTGAGAAATATTACTTCATAATACAGTATTCAAGATAATACCTGGTACCTATAAAATTAAGAAAATGGTAGATTTGAATTTCATTTTTTTTAACTTTAATGGAATTTTATTGACTTTTTAATTTCTCTTCCATCCTCATTTATCCTTCCTATACTCTCTTACACACCCCTTACCCCTTTTCTGGAAAGCACACTGTTGAATTTCATTTTGAAACTGAGATGTTATATGATATACTAGTGATCCCGTGCATGGATTCGTGCACATTGAAAGGAAATTAATTAGAAGGTAGCCGGCGGGGCATGACTGGGCAAGATGGGCTGGACATGCCCTGGAGCCAACTTGCCCTGGTCCGGGGCATCTGGGGAGTGAGCAGGGTCCCTCTGGCAGGTGGGGTCCCTCGGCCTGGCCTGTGGGGATCCGGTCGAAACCAGCTCTCCAACATTCCCCAAGGGGTCCTGGAGTGCGATAGGGCACTCTGCAGAGGTTTGCCACTGCCAAGTCACTGCAGCTCTGCAGCTCCTGCTTTGAACGTCTGCCCCCTGGTGGTCAGTGCACGTCATATGCACTGGCCGGTCAGACAGTTGCTTAGCCTTTTATACATATAGGTAGATAGTCTCCTTTTGTGCAGTTACAATCTTAACGAAGCCTTAATATAATTTAGTTCTGAAGCTTTTGAATTTAAGAGCATTTTTCTTAATTATAATTAGCTCTTATATTGTGATATTCCTGTTTCTATTATCATTTAACAAATGATCCCCAAACTTAGTACCTTAGAAACAAAAGCATTTATTGTTTCTCAGGAATCTGGGAGTGGCTCAGCTGGATTGCTTTTGGCTCAGGGTCTCCCTTGAAGTTGCAAGTGGAGCTGTCAGCAAGAACTACAGTCATCTGGGGCTTGAGCATCCTCTTCCAAGCTCACTCCTGGTTGCTGGCAAGTCTCACTTCCTCACTGACACTGGCCTGAGACCTCAGTCTGTGCCACGTGGGCCTGTCCAGAGGCTCCCTGAGATCCCGTGGCATGGCAGTTAGCTTCTTTCAGAGGGAGTGATCAGAGAGAACCCAGAATAGAAGCTGTACTTGTTTATAACCTCATCTCAGAGGTGCTGTACCATTGCTTTTGCTGTGTTCTGTCGGTCACACACAGCACCTCGAGGATGTGGGAGGTGACCACACACAAGAGTATGTGTAACAGGAGATACCAGGATCATTGTGTGTGTGTGTGGGGGGGTCATGGCAGAGACTGGCTGCCACACCTATTAATTCATTTCTGGATTTATTAGTGTTACCTAACTGATAAGCCCACTCTGAATATAGTGCAAAACTAGAATATCCTTTTTGTGTTAATAGGCCAATTTAAAACTTTGAGAGAGGTTTATATATATTTAATATATATATTTATTGACTTCAGAGAGGAAAGGAGAGAGAGAGAAAAACATCAATGATGAGAGAGAATCATTGATTGCTGCTTCCTGCATGCCCCCTACTGGGAATGTGTCTGGATGGGAATTGAACTAGACCTCCTGATTCATACATTCCATGCTCAACCACTGAGCCACACTGGCCAGACTTGAGAGAGGTTTAATACGCACATGGCTATTCACGTTATTCAACAATTAGGAACTAACTTTAAGGAAAATACTTGTTTCTAAAAATATCAGAAATGTACCATAATATTTTCTTGTTTTTTGGTTTCTCTGTTTCATAGACTAGCTGGAAAGTTTAATTAGGGAGAAAGCTTTGTGTGTGTTTAAGTTAGAAAAAATAAACAATTACAGAAGAATGCAGAGAATATAAGAAACAGCCAGCTTCCCACTACCCAGAACCAACAAATATTAACCTTCTTGTCATATTTACTTTGTGTCTTCTTCTTTCCTTTGAGAAGAAACCAAACATTAGTGATACCCTTGAAGTCACCTTTAAACCTTCCCTTGGTCTCATTTCCTTCCTTCATAGGCAACCACTGGAATTTGCATGTATTTTATTTGTACTTTTGTACATATATTTATAAGACAAGTGCACATATTCCATATAGTTTTTATAAACTTGTGTTTTTTTTTTAAATTAAAAGCTTAGAAATCAACAGAGGTTCACAGGAAATTTAGGAAGACAGTTTTTACAGATGTAACCTTATTTAAAACATAGGCAGGCCTGAAATTAAAAGTTTAGTAGAAAGCATTTTCCATTGAGAATATAAGTCATTTTTTTTATGGGTAGGTATCCAAAGCCGGTTTTCCAGAGTTGCCTCTTTATTTGTATACAATGATTCATGATATTCTTATAATAGTGTGTTACACCTGCTGCCTCCATCACCTCTTGAGAACTTAACTATATGATTATATATGTGACAGGCACGGGGCTCAGTGCTTTACACTTACTATCTCACCCAGCAATATCCCACGTACATCTTTAAAATAACCCTGTGGAAGTAGGTTTTAATCACATGTTACAGATGAGGAAATTGAAGAACAGAAAAATTAAGAGCTTATTTAGGGTTAATAAGTGGTGGTTGGGATTTCAAATAAAGTGTGACTCCAGCCCTAGTTGATTTGGCTCAGTGGCCAGAGTGTCAGCCTCCGATTGAAGGGTCCTGGGTTTGATTCCGGTCAAGGGCACATGGCCGGGTTACGGGCTCGATCCCCAGCAGAAGGTAGCAGATCAATGATTCTCTCTCATCATTGATGTTTCTGTCTCTCTCCCTCTCCCTCTCTGAAATAAATAAAAAGATATTTTCTAAAAAAAAAGAAAAGTCTGACTTCAAAAATTGGACCTTAATATAATGGGCTGCTCTAATACTACTCTGGAAACTGCTTGTGTATATTTATGAAAAGATAGGCTCACATTTCCTACTGTGCACTGTGGATACTGTCTTGGTATAATCTCCTAAGAACCTACATCTTGGCCTGACACTGAGCCATTGGTTATAAATCCCGTGGACTTGAGGCAAGACCTGTAACAGGGTAGAGGCAAGAGATCTTGGGGATGGGAAGAGGGATTTGGGTGTTGATTTTTAAAAATAGGCTTTAATTTTTAGAGCAGTTTTAGGTTCACAGCAACATTGAGCAGAAAGAAGAGAGTTTCCGTATACCTTCTGTTCCAGTACCTTCCCACTATCAACATCCGGGGATTTTTATGATAGTACAATAGTGGCTGAGAATGCAGGAAGCACACTCGGGGAAGTAGAGGAATCCCCAGTGCATCATTTAGTTCCTCTTGCTTCCCCTTTACCATTTTCAGCGTTGATAGCACAAACTTCACACTGCTTTGGACAGCCGTAGTGTGAGGTGAGAATTAGCGACGTGGTACGTATGGTGGTTGGTGCCTGGCAACTCCAAACAGGAAGAAGGAAAATACACACTGTAGGGACATGAGCAGTAGCATTGCAAGGGAAGGTTAGACTCTCTGGCTAGCCCTTTTGGTTATAAGGGAATGTTGTAAGTTGTATTTATGGAAGGCTGTCCCACTAGGAATTTCTGGTTTCTGATTTGATCATTTTTTTTGGTTGTAAAACATTAACCCAATTTTTTTTATTGTTATAGTTGGGTTATGAATTGTGTAGAATTAATTTCATGTTTTTCTTTCCTCTAAAGTTCATATGAGAGATCCCAATAATCAGCTTCACATAATAAAAAACTTGAAGATAGCAGTAAGCAACATTATCACCCAACCGCCTCAGCCTGGAGCCATTCGGAAACTTTTGAGTGACGTTGTTTCTGGCAGTCAGCCTGCGGACGGACTAGTAGCTAACGTGATTACGGCAGGAGACTATGACCTCAACATCAGTGGTATGTAATACGGTTTATCCTTTTTAAGAGGAATTGTTCTTTCTTAGAAAAAGTAATTCTGTAACTTGGAAATCATTTAACAAACACTTACGTGCTTACTGAATGGTAGATCTGGAAGACAATGTTGAAAATAGCAGTTACTGCTTTTAAGGAAGTTAAAGTCAGACTAGAGGCCCGAAATCCCTGCAGGAGGAGGCCTTCCTTCCCCGGCTGCCAGCACCGGCTTCCCGCTGGCACCCGGGACCCAGGCTTCCCTCGCTTTTGTGGTCGTCGGTATAATTAGCATATTATGCTTTTATTAGTATAGATAGATGAGTAGGCAGCCATTGGAACAATTACATGATTTTATTTTATTTTTTCATAATAAAATTGTTTTTATAGTTCTACTTGTGAAGCTAATAGATGCTCATTGAGGGCATGGACTTTGGCTCTTTATTTTACTCCTAGCACCTAAAACAGTGCCTAGAACATGTATGTAATAAATATTTCTTGAATGAAAGAAAAATGGTAGATGAAAAACAATATATTCTTTTGTGACATACTTAGTACTATAATTAAATAGTACTATAATTTATGGATAAATATTTAATACTTTTTGAGTGCTTTAGTGATACACATTTTCATGGTAAGATTGGTGGGTGAAATGATATATTAATATGTAAAGTGAGTTAGCAGTATTTGATGTGACTCAGTATGAAAAGAGGGACATGGGATAGGTTTTTAGAGGGAAAAGATTAAAAGTACATCATCTAATCAGGATATTTCAGTAGCCTAATAAAATAATCTTTTTAGGTCAGTGTAATTTATAATATAATAATTTAATTTATTTGAAATAATTGCATATTTAAAGATTGTGGTAAACATACTAAGAGAACTTAAGTGGTAATGTTTTAGGTCACGAAGTTAGTTGGTTATACTGGTATAGATAGAAATATTTGTAAAATTATACTGTTTAAGTGTTCATAATTTTTCTTCTGTGTTAATTAATTTTAATTATAGCAAGATAAGTTAACCTGATAATTTCAAGTTTAGAATATTATGGTTATCTTTCCATATCAAAAGATCTCCTTCCTGAAGTTTTCTCCTACTCCATGGGGAATGATAGCTTTCAGTGGGAGAGAGGTTTGGTAGACAAAAAATCTAGATATACAATGGTTTGTGGCTCTCCAAAGGCCTGTGCTGCATAAATGGATACATAGTATATCTGTGGTATTATTTAAAAGTATTTTTTAGGGGGAAGGACCAGTTAGGAAAGAAAAAGGCTCATGGGGGAGATAATGAAATAAAAGTTGCAAAACACTATTCTTCTCCATTTTGGACTGGTTACTGTCCAAGGCCTGCTCCACAACTGTCATCTCTGGGATTTCCTTCCCTTCCCTTCTCTGTAGTCTCTCATTCATATCTTTTTGGGCATATTTCCTGGGTTTGGTGAAGGACATCTCCAAGTACCTTCCTAAGAAACTCTACTGGGAAGGGACATTTTTTTGAGAAATGAATGTCTGAAAAATTGTTTTCTAAGTTAGAAATAATTCCTCACAAAATTGTTTCACTTCTTGTAACTTCTAGTATTGTAAAGAAACTGTATGCCATTAAGATAGGTCTCCCCCTATTCCCTTCAACTTTTGGAAGCTCTTCCATTTATTTTGAAATTTCATGTTGGATCTGATTTAACTCCTTTTTTACTCATTGTATTGTGTAGCCCCTTTTGGTAATCTGGTCATGCATAATTGTTATGCCCAGATTTCGTGATCCCCAAAGACCACCAGGGAGCCGAGTCCAATGCAATAGCAAAGAGCCTTTATTCGAGCTCTGTCCCACACGCACACACTGGCGCAGCGGCAAGGTGGGGGGGGGTAGGAAGAGAGAGAGAGCGCGCGCGAGAGAGCGCGCATTTCAACAAGACAGGTTTTAAAGGAGTCTGGGGCAGGGGGAAGGGGTGGACCCCTGAGTTGGCTGATCCCAATTGGTTGGGTGAGGGCTAGGGTCTGGTTACACAAAGACAGGATGTGGTCAGCATACTTTTGGCCTTAGGTTAGTTCCCCTTGCATCCCCATTGTCTGATTTAAGGGTGGGCTGGGTAACTGTCTTAACTGGCACGATCTGTAGTTTTTCTTGGAAAAGGGGGCATGTCGGGGACACCATACAAAATGGAGTCAGCCCTGCTCTGCCCTTTCATAATCTTTAATCTGAGAAATTTCTTGTGTTTTTTTTTCTTTGTTAATTTCTTCTCCGATGTTTTCTTTGCTCTTTCTAGAATGACTACTGTTAGCTGGATGTAGGGCTTCCTGAGTTACTCCTCTGATGTTTTCATCTTTCTTCTAATATTGTCCGTCTCCATCTCTTAGGTCTTTTTTTTTTTTTTAATTTGGGAAATGGGGGCAGGCGGAAGCCCACCTCTAGTGGGAGGACTACGCTTTGCTCTGGCCTTGCCATCCCTTTTATTCAGGTTTGGGACATAACCATTGCCCTTAGGCAAGCCATTCCAGTAACAGGCAGATTATCTTATCAGTAAGGATTTAGCTTCAAGGTTGACCAGCCTTCCGGTTCCTTGTCCACACCTTTCTAATTAGTGAGACAATGATTGGTTTCCGGCATCTCCTCCCCCCACCCCCATTCTTTTCTTTAAAAAATCTTGCATCTGCAAGCTAGAAATAAACGTATGAGAACAAAAAATGTTTGAGTCCCAATTTCAATGTCCAACAGTTCTGAGACCCAGTTTCAATGTCAAACAGTTCCTTATGTGTACATGTCAGTGATGATATTTCAGTTCTGGATGGTGGACAAATGGTGGTAATGCAGGTCCGACCCTCTCTGGTTTGGTCCTGGGTAACCTGCAGCGGCGCACAGCTGCTGACTGCTAGCGTGGCAAGGCGTCGTCAGCGTCTTCCATCTCTGGACTGTTTCTCCTCTTGTCTTCATGACTGGAGCATTCCTGTCAATTCCTCTCTGTTGCAGGAATCCACATGGTCTTGGAGTTTTCTTTTCTCGGTGTATTTTTTCCTTCCTTCGCTCTTAGGCAAGAAATATCATCTCCTCCAGACGTCCCGCAGTCAGGCGCCAGATGTGGGAACCCCTTTCACGTCCCACGTGGTTCAGGGTTCTGGTTTGGGTTTCGGGTTCTGGAGAAGGCCGCACACAAATGAAAAGAGACTGGAAAAATATTAATTTGGGAAATGGGGGCCAGACGGAAGCCCACCTCTAGTGGAAGGACTACCTCTTAGGTCTTTTTGTTTTACTTTCTGGGGGATACTCTTGACTTTATTTTCTATCTTCTGTTGAAATTTTAATATTGCTCTCAATTTTTCTTTTCTTTTTTTTTTTTTTTAAATACGTTTTTATTGATTTCAGAGAGGAAGGTAGAGAGAGAGAGATATAAGGCTCAATGAGGAGAGAGAATCATTGATTGGCTGCCTCCTGCACGCCCCCCACTGGGGATTGAGCTGGTAACCTGAGATGTGCCCTCTCCTGGAACTTGTGACCTCCTTGTTCAGAAGTCCACGCTCAACCACTGAGCCACTCCAGCTGGGCTGATTTTTCTTTTTGTAGCATGTAGTTCTTGTTTCCTATTGTGGTAACTTAATTTTGAGAATATTAACAAATTGTTAAGTTTTCTTCTCTTACGATTTTTCTCTCATTTGTATTATTTTTCAGTTTGTTTTGGTCTCTCTTTCATATTGGAATCTTACCTCAAATGTCTGGTGAGCCCTTGGCATTATTTTCTATTTCTAATTGAGGCATTAAAACCCTGACTGGGCATAACAAAACTTGTCTTCTCTGTTGGGTAGTGAGACCGTAATAGGCTTGAATGTTACCCTGCTTTTATTACAGTTCTTTAATATGGGGTCATTTCGTTTCTTGAGAGTAAGTTTCTCAAATCTGATGTCTGGCTGCTGGAGGTGGGCTTATTATTTTTTTAATGATGTATTAAAGTGGTTTGGTAGATAATTTATAGGAACAATATGGTCATGATTTGGTTGTGAGAAATTATTTTATACAGCTGACTTGGCATTGCTCAGTGGTTGAGTGTTGAGCTGTGAACCAGGAGGTCACAGTTCAATTCCAGGTCAGGGCACATGCCCAGGATCTGAGCTCCATCCCCAGTGAGGGGGTCATGCAGGAAGCAGCCGATCAATGATTCTCTCTCATTATTTGATGTCTCTCTCTCTCTCTCTCTGAAATAAATAAAAATATATTTAAAAAAATGTCCTGTATATTAATATCCATTAGTAAAAGGACGATTGCAAAATAATAGTATAAAAATTTATTTTATCCAGTTAAATTATGTTCTTAGGCCCCTGCTAACACTCCACCTACAGAAGGATTGAGTGCTGTTTGTCTTTAAGCACAGGTGCAGGCACTGCTTTATAGCTGGTTCCCTTCAGGCAGATTTTAAAAAGAACCCCGGTGGTTTGGATAAGCTACATAGCAGAAGAAAACAGTCTCTTCAGCTTCTCTCCCTGCTCCTGCTTTAAGACATCTCCTATGTTGGTCTTGAAGACTGGGAATGAGATACGCTGAAGCACTGAATGCATTAAAAATAAAATTCCGTTATAACAGTGATACTCTAGAGCAGTGGTCGGCAAACTGCGGCTCTTGAGCCACATGCAGCTCTTTGGCCCCTTGAGTTTTTAACAAAGGCCAGCTTGGGAGTACCCTAATTAAGTTATTAACAATGTACCTACCTATATAGTTTAAGTTTAAAAAATTTGGCTCTCAAAAGAAATTTCAATCGTTGTCCTGTTGACATTTGGCTCTGTTGACTCATGAGTTTGCCGACCACTGATTTTATCCATTTCAAATAAGATATTCTCTATGTCTGGAAAAATACTTGTAATTTTTGCTATTAATGTGAGTCAGCATACTTTTTACCCATTCTATTTAAGAGATACATGTTACCTCTTTACCTCATGAGACTAGCTTATCAGTGCCATGTTTTCTCCATCAGATTGGTCAGTTAAAGCTAATGTTCCTTGGTACAGTAATTGGAAAGACACATTGATGGAAATGAAAGGATCCTCATTAAATACAGGTATTTTCTATGTTGGTCTGAGTTTTCCAGATTGTTCTCACTCCTGCCTATTATCTTTTTTCTACTCAGCTACTTTTTAAAAATATATTGTCCCAATTAACAGGTCTGTCTAATTTTTCTAAAACAGGCAGTCTGGTGATGCTCGTGCAACTTACCTTATCGATCCTATCATCTATTGTTTATTGTTTACTCTTGACTTACATTTATCTTCTAAATCTAGGTATTG
Organism: Corynorhinus townsendii; assembly: GCA_026230045.1. Classification (NCBI taxonomy): domain Eukaryota; kingdom Metazoa; phylum Chordata; class Mammalia; order Chiroptera; family Vespertilionidae; genus Corynorhinus; species Corynorhinus townsendii. The sequence continues at coordinate 5,140,552 of JAPDVU010000007.1, read as the reverse complement.
TTTAGAATAGTATAATTTGGGTTACACCTTGTTTTGATAAGGAAGAATGTTTTTTCCTACTTTTTTCTCTGGAGAGTAGTCATGTGTGAACTATTTTAGAGGATTGTTTCAATATTCTTTAATATTTTTTCCTAAATTTTTATGTAAGAATAAAAAGCATAAAGAATGCTTTTAAAAATGACAGTTATTTAAAGTATGTCTAGTGCAATATAAGAACTTATTTTTCCAATATCTTAAGGTATTTTTCATCATCCTGTGAATTATCAATTACTGTCAACTAAGAAAGTGCAAGAATGATGAAATTGCCTAGAAAGATGATACAGTAGTGAAATAAACCATTACTATTATATCATCCTTCAGTTTTAAATTTTGTGTTGCCCATAGTATATTGCATCTTTTTATCTTACACACCAAAATTGATTTTATTGGTGGCCTTTAAAATTTTTTTTATCCAAGAATAACCTGTTTCTTCTAGTAGCTTTCCTCTTTGTTGTGATCTCTGTCATTTCATACCGGTTGCTTTCTTCTAGTTTTTGCTAATTCATGGTTTTCTGCTTGAAGGTTAAAATAGGTCAGGAAAAAGGAAGCATATTGGAAACATTGAAAGTTCTGGGTTGGGTAGGTGATACTTTCAACAGTTGTCTCAGAGCATTTTCTTTCAAGAAGTTACAAAGGAAGAATGAAGACATATTTCATTCAAATATTCAAAGATAAATGAAATTATCGTTGCTTTCATTTTTTCCCCTTTGAACGCAGATGAGTATTGAGAACTTTTCATTTTTAGTCCATATTGGCAAAGAAAATAAATTTGACAGTGGAAGACACAATTTTTTACAATTAGCCAAATCAGAAATGAGGGCAGTGTAACAGTAGCATTCTAGACTAGTACTGTCCCGTAGAAATTTGTGAGCCACTTATATTGTTTTTAATGTTCTATAGCTACAATAAAGAATATAAAAATCACATGAAGCCCTGGCCAGTGTGGCTCAGTTGGGCATCGCCCCATGCACCCAAGGGTTCTCACTTCAATTCCTGGTCAGGGCACATGCCCAGGTTGTGGGCTCGATCTCTGGTTGGGAGGTTCAGGAGGCAGCTGATCAGTGTTTCACTCTTACCATCAATGTTTCTCTCTCTCCCTCTCCCTTCTTCTCTCTAAAAATCAATAAAAAAAACTTTAAAAAAACAGGTGAAATTAATTTTAATATCTTCTTAATCCAGACTATACAAAATACTATTTCAACGTGTAATTGGAAATTTTACTTTTTTTGTACTGCCTTTGAAATCTATATCACATCTTAATTCAGACAAGCCACATTTCAAGTGCTTGCTAGCCACATGTTGCTAGTGGCTAACTACTTATTGAACAGCCCTGCAAAAAAAAAATTACTATTTTTTTTGTTGTGCCTTTATTCTGTAAATAATTTGTAAAGTAAATTAAAAATACAGTAAAATATCAAGGGTCATTTAGATCCAGTTAGTAAATGGCAATGACTATTTTTTCCTGATATACTGAGGACCAAAAGGAATATAGTTTGACTAGAGGACAATTTATTTTTAAAAGATCTTCTATTGTGGTGTCTTAGAAATGTAACGATAGGGCATAAGTAATCATGACCCTCGTCTCTTTGGAATACTTAGATTTTTCTGAAAATACTTGATTAGAAATAGTCTCCTCAAGAATAGTTCTCATGGGTGTTGTGAAAATATAACTTAGTATTTCTTAGTTTTTAATATTACCTAAGACCTTTCATGATTTGCAAAATGCTCATAAGTTTTGAGTTCTGGTTTCAGTTTTTTGTAGCTTTTATATTAAGATTCTCTGTATTAAACAGTATTTTCTGATAATCATAGAGTTTAATGTCAAGTATTCTTTACTTTGAGGCTATACATTTATGTAATTAAGTATTTTACATTTAATTATTTAATTCCTTTCCTTTACTAGGATATTTTTATTCTGAATATATATTAGTACAGGGTGGGGCAAAAGTAGGTTTACAGTATAAGAGAATTTATAGAGAGAGAGAATTGTCACTAAATGTTGAAGTCTTTTGTTAACAAGACATTTTGGGTTACTCTACAGCAACATAAGACTATTATGTTTTCCACTTTCTACAAAAATGTCATTTGAAAAAACAAAACAAAAAAAAGGATGCCCTTGATTTATTGGCATGTAAAATAACTGAAGGAGGACTTCTTAACTCCTTAAGGAAATAAAAGGCTGAAGGGAAAATTTACTCTCTCAATGTGAATGTGGCCTTCTTGAAAGATGAAAACCCTCTTCTGCCATGTATATTTTTAAATTTTTCCTTTGTTTTTCATATCCTTAGTACCCAGTGTCTTGTACCAGTATTTAGAAAGTATTATTTCAATTTAAGAACGTGTGTGTGTATACTTGCTTTTTAAAAATTTAACTTTATTTTGAAGTATACCTATATTTTTATTGATTTCAGAGAGTAAGGGAGAGGGAGAGAGAGAGAAACATCAATGATGAGAAACATCGATCGGGTGCCTCCTGCACGCCTCCAACTAGGGATTGAGCCCGCAGCCCGGGCCTGTGGCCTGACCAGGAATCTTGGTGCACAGGTCGATGCTCAACCACTGAGCAACACTGGTCGGGCATTATTTTTGCCACTTTTCATACAGATTATAATATTTCTGGAAATGTTTTTTCCTATAGCAGTGAACATGAAATTGTTAACACTAACAGCCCTCCTAAACAATATATGGGTTATTCTCATATATATGGCATTTGTTGGAATTAAATGTTTGTGTATGTATGCTACCAGGTGAAATAATGCTATTTGGTCAAGCTGAATAGCTTTTTTCTCTTCTACCTTCCCACTCATTTAATGTAGTATTAAACAGAAAATCTATTTGCTGTTTTCAGTGATTAAGATGAAAATAAAAATACGTATGACTTGGTAATTGGCATAAGGAACTGGGAATAGAGTGTCCTTTTGGAAATACTGTGATTTAGATAATCTATTTAAACCTAGTGACTAAGTTTAAGTTCAAATAAAAAAATGTTAGAATAGTTGTAATGTAAAATGCTTAGCATGGAGCAAGAGGGATTTGGTATTTTAAGAAACACTTAATATACAGTACATGTATTCAAAAAGTGAAAACATCTGTCTTTTATATTTGATTATAAGGTAAATATGCTTTGAAGTTCCATGTAAAGAGGTTTTGTTACTGTCATAGTCAAGTCATTAAATTATAAAGTAGTGTTTGTCCGCCTTGCCACTATTGACATTGAGCCATATAATTCTTTGAAGTAGGGGGCTGTCCTGTTCTGTTTATTGTAGGATGTTTTGCATCATTCCTCTTGCCCTTGATGCCAGTAGCACCCCCTTCTCACTCGCAGTTGTGACAACCCAGACTGCAGGGATCCTCAAACTACGGCCCGCTGGGGACATTTATCCAGCCCGCCGGGTGCCGCTGCCTGTCCTGCTTAGCAGCCGACTGGTCCCGGGCCCGCAGTGCGCATAGGAATTTGTTCATAGTTGTTTTTTTAAACTATAGTCCAGCCCTCCAGTGGTCTGAGGGACAGTGAACTGGCCCCCTGTTTAAAAAGTTTGAGGACCCCTGACCCAGAGTATCTCCAGACATTGCTAAATGTTTCCTGGTGGTTAAAGCCACTCTCAGTTGAGAACCAGTGTTCTGAAATGATACCATTTATGAAAATGAGCTACTTATGAAATGTGACTAGTGGCAAGAACACAAAACTATAGTTCTAAAATTGTTTTACTCATGTAGGTGATATTTAAAGCATTAATAGGTAAGTAAATTGTGGGATTATGTAGGTTTGGGAATAAATCAGTTTTATATTTGCAGATATATAGGATGTGCCAAAAAATGTATACACTAACAGCTGATTCTATTACATTTTGAAATGAAAATGTATTTTAATAAATACTGCCTTTATAATTATTCTAAGTGTGTATACATTTCTTTGGGACACCCCCTGTGTGTACTCTGATATATGAATGTATTTGTGTATATGGCTTTATCATATATACATCCTATGTATATATTAAAGCACAGGTGAAAATGCTTGTTTATTGCTAGAAATTACTAACTTATGCCTTTAAGGAGTATGGACTTGAAATTTTGTCTGTTGTAAACTGATTCTGTTGAGAAATTTTAACTGTTTTGTTTATGATTGATTTTAGCTACTACTCCGTGGTTTGAGTCTTACAGAGAGACCTTTCTTCAGTCCATGCCAGCATCGGATCATGAATTTCTGAACCACTATTTAGCGTGTATCCTTTGACCTTTTTGTTCTCTTAAAATCAAACGTTTTGAAAGTTACTAATCTCAGAAATAGTTATATGAAGGCAAAATTGTTGAAAGGATATAGAGAATGTGGATTTTTAAAAAAATATATTTTTATTGACTTCAGAGGGGAAGGGGAAGGGAGAGAGAGATAGAAAATCAATGGTGAGAGAGAACCATTGAGTGGCTGCCTCCTGCACACCCCCTTATGGGAACCGAGCCCATAACCCGGACATGTGCCCTTGACCAGAATGCAACCCGGGCCCTTCAGTCTGCAGGCCGATGCTCTATCCACTGAGCCAAACCAGCTGGGGCTGGATTATTTTAAAATTGATAATGCTTCAAAAGTTTTTGGTACTGTTGTGTTAAGTGGCATCCTAGATAGGGATTGGTGTAATATATTAATTTTTATTATAAAATAAGGATACTGAGGGATTGCTTATTGTTTTTCTTTACCCCCTAACTCAAGTGGTTTATGCATAATAACTTTTTAAAAATAATATGTTTTTAATTATTTTAGAGAGAAAGGAAGGGATAAGGAGAGAGAGAGAGAGAGACATCGGTGTGAGAGACACATTGATTGGCTGCCTCCTGCGAGTCCCCTACTGGGGATTGACTGAGACCCAGGCATGTGCCCTGACAGGGAATCGAACCATCGACCTTTTGGTGCATAGGATGACTCTCAACCAACTGAGCCACACAGGCCAGGGCGTGCATAATAAGTTACGCCACTTTAGAAAGAGGAAATGGAGCCTGCCAGTGTTAACTGCTCGTGAAGGTAGCCTCAAAACTAACTGCTTTGTTCTTCAGTTTTTTAGTAAGCTGTTTTGTAGCTTTTAACCGCCTTGGACAGTTAATGGTTTTTTTAGTTTTTTAAATGTGATTACAGAGAAAAGTTAAGAGGTAGCATAGAGTATGAAACTGCAGGGAAATGGAATGGAAAGGTGCAATATTCAGCAGAATTGTTGGATATATTGATAGTTGTATGATTTTGATATTGTCCGTTTTTATTTTCCATATTGATATGTAAATGACCTAACAACGTCAACAAAAAAATCTTTAAGACTTAGAACCTTGAATAACATAGAAGTGTTGGGGACATTATTTTGTGCTTGCTGTGAAAACCTATGATATCAGTTTTTTTGGCTCAGAAATTATCTTCCTAAGTTTATTTTAATAGGACATTTTTATCATTGAGTGGTAAGTGATAATTACCTTAATAACATGGCTTATAAGGTATGCTGGTAGCGTCATCTAGTGAAGCCGAACCTATGGAGCAGTTTGGAAAGTTGTCACAAGAGCAGCACCGAATCCAGCACAATAACGACCATTCCTACCCCAAGTGGTTTATACCGAACACACTTAAATACTATGTGCTCTTACACGATGTCAGTGCAGGAGATGAACAGAGGTAAGCTTTCCGTTTTTAACTTAGAGATGTTCTTTTAAATGATAGAACTTTAACTTGAACATGGTTTATTTAAATTTTAGGTATATTTTTCATCTGAGAAAGGAAAAATAGAGTAAAAAAAACATAACTATATCTTTTATTTCAGAGTTATAGTTAAAAGCTGAATCATTTTCTGTTAAATTTCATATGCTTACCCAAACTTTTCTTTCACTGTGAATCTCGGTTGGCATAATCATTGTACACAAGTGCTTACCATTTTATACCTATAGGTCTAAGGTGTTATTTCTTTATATAAAATTATTTCTCATTTTCTCTCTTTTTCCCTTCCCAGTTTCTGTCTGCCTTTTCACTTCCTGGCTGTTGCTTATAGGCACTTCATTTTTCACTCTTCACTCTCTTGTCACTTTATATTTTTAGCCTTGATGTTTTTTACAACCTCAGAAACATCCAAACATTTCTTTCTTATGTTCTCTTTGCTCTTTATTATTAGTGATTTGCTGTAGTCCTTTTATCTTTCAGATAAGTGAGTAACATATCTTTAAAAATTCCTTAAAAAATAAGATAACATTAAAAGCAATTTTAATTAAGGAGTTGACTTTGACGTTTGGTTTAAGATGTGTATCAAATCCTTTGTTTTCCACTTTTCTGATGTCACAATGACATTTATAATACGCAGTTGAGTAATTATTTCTTGCCCTTATTTTGAGCACAAGTCATCTTTTTAATAAATTTTTCTTTATAAAACCAAATAATTATTTTGAGGATTACTAATCTTTGAAATCATAAATACTCTGTAGCCTGTAGAATAAAAAATAGAAATAATTTTGAATTGGTTAAGATTTAGTTTCTGTCAGTTAAATATGTATCTTCTAGGACATTTAGATGGTAGTTCAGATATTAGATTAGTGCAGTGGTTGGCAGACTACGGCTCGCGAGCCACATGCGGCTCCTTGGTCCCTTGAGTGTGGCTCTTCCACAAAATACCATGGCCTGGGCGAGTCTATTTTGAAGAAGTGGTGTTAGAGGAAGTTTAAGTTTAAAAAATTTGGCTCTCAAAAGAAATTTCAATCGTTGTACTGTAGATATTTGGCTTTGTTGACTAATGAGTTTGCCGACCACTGGATTAGTGATTCCACATGTTTAGCAGTATCATTGGTAAATCGAGCAGAAGTTTAGTTTATTGTACTTGAGTATATGTACATGCATGTATCGTTATATCTGTGTTTATAGAAATTTATAACTACTTTTCTAACCTTAATTTTATAGTATGTACTATGGTTTAATTTAATTGTGTGCTAGGCTTGTCATTTGCATAGTATTAGCAATTTGAACATGATATATAAGCTTTTCCAGGACTTTTTTTTTTTTTCACCAGATGGCTGATTGACTAAAAATAAAATACCTATTTAAACTAGATTAGCTCTAAGTACCAAAATTTCATTTTCCCTCAGAATATACTGTTTACTTCTTAGGCTGTTTTGTCATTTGAATTATTTTATTTCCCACCAGTGAGGAGGTTTAGTTAACATAAAGTATGGAAAACAAAATGCTTTTTGTTATATCTGATATACAGCTCATGGATATAACTATTGTAAGTTTTGCAAGAAAAATTGAATGATTTTATGTAATAAATTCTATGGCTGCTCTTCTTGAGTTTTCTCTCTCCTCTTCTGTACTGTGTCCCTTTGGAGACAGCTAAGTGAAGGGTAAACTGGTGGCTAAAGATGTTTGTAAGTGTGGGATACTGTATTGTTCTACTTTAGCATTTATGTTTTTTGATAAATGTCTGTTCTCTAAGATAGAATTTCCCAAAGTCATATTTCTTGATATCCTCAGAGTTGAGTTACAGTACTGTTTGCCGCTCTTTGTAAATTCATAATGCACATTAGCAAATGGAAGACTTAAAGATGGTTTGCTGCAATGAAACTGACTGTTTACTGTAATTCCCCAAACTAGTTGGACCACCAGAACTCTCTCTGAGTAACATAGGAGTAGCTTGCAAAATTTTATTCCATGAAACACACTTCGGAAACCCTGCTTTATCCAAGCTAGATGGATTTCAGCTAAGATCATTGTCTTTGTTTTCATTTGAAAATCAGTCTATCTCTAGTTTTCTGTTCTACCTTTTCAGGGGATTATTTTTACATCATTTTAAAATTATTTTAGTATCTTTTATTGCCTAAAGTCTGCTCCCTACTTACTACAAATGTTTTTCATTTTTTAATGTAGAGCTGAATCCATTTATGAAGAAATGAAACAGAAATATGGAACTCAGGGTTGCTATTTACTTAAAATTAATTCTCGAACATCTAATCAAGCATCAGATGAACAGATACCAGATCCTTGGAGTCAGTATCTTCAGAAAAATAGTATTCAAAACCAGGTATATGTAAAAAACAACAATGAAGCAAACCATAAAAGCTCTATTTCAGTTTTATGACATAATGGTATCTGTAGAATTTTTTATATCTTAGCTTAACTAATAGAATTAATAATATTTTGGAATCAGGCTAGCTTTCATTCATCACCAGGTGAATTCCTAAATCAGTGGTTCAAAGCTATTTTTAACCAATAATAGTTCCTTTGTTACTCCTTTCAGGTACATAATATCAATGTTAATTCATCTTTTTTCCTGAAAAGATGAAAAGTGAATTACACATTGAGAATTGAAAATTAAGTTGGCTAGAATTTTTGACTTGTACATTTAATTCATTATGAATGCTTATAGTCAATTCTTTATTATTCACATGCTGTGGGCTTGCCTTGCTTCATTTTTAACATGCTATTCCTATGGCCACCTTTAGAGCTCATACTTTTTCAGGTGGTGGGTGGGCTTTTTCCCATAACTTTTCTGTGATTCCTGTCCTTGGAGTTTTCAGGAAGTGTTCTTCCTAATCTACTTTCTTAATCTAGAGTTCCATACTAATGTTAACTGTTGTCTGAAATGGTTGGTATACGGTTTCACACTGTTAAACTTCCTGAAAAATATGTTTTTACTGATTTTTTTTTTAAGAGAGAGAGGAATGCGGGCGAGAGAGAGTGAGAAATATTGATGAGAGAGAGACATCGATAGGCTTCCTCCTGCACAACTCCTGTTAGGCATCGATCCGCAGCCTGTGCCTGTGCCGTGACCTGGAATTTAACTGGTGACCTCTTGGTGCATAGGACTACGCTCAGTCCACTGAGCTACGCCCACCGGGCAACACACTGTTAAGAAAGCATTGCCTACCACTTGGTAGTAAATAGTCAAATGACAGGTTCCTAAGATTAGTTCAGATAATCCAGAGTTGACTGGTTTTTGTTTAGAAGTAGGAGTTCTTAAGTAAATGGAAAATATTTTTATTTTGTATAATTAAACAATATTGTATTCTCTATGTGATATTTTAAAAAATAACAATTATAAAGTTTGTGTAACTTTTGATCTGTAAATATTTAATGACCTGTTTATTTGCCCTACTTTTCTATATATATGGAAATTTTGACCCACATATAGTTCTGTACTGATATTTGCAATATTGAGATGATTACTGACCTTCTTTAAGATAATGCTGGGGAAAGGTGAGAAAAAAAGAACCAGTTAGATGTGAAGGGGCTCTGTGTTTTAAAATGGTCCTAAGGCCACACTCAGAATAGGAATAGTAGTGGAATATTCGGGTTAGAGCCCAATATCTAATGTTGAGACTGCTCAGTTTGAGAACTTTTAACACAAGACCAGAAGTATCAACAATTCTGTAGCTTATAACCCTAGAGGTTCACGATTGGAGGATAGTTTAAAGGTTCCCGAATCTAACCCGTTTTCTAATGCTTTAATTTCCTCTGAACCTATGAATGACCTCAGTTACGGTACGCACTATCTTCCCACGTGACCTTTTCTGTCTCTGAACAGCTTGAGTGAGGGTCACTCAAAAATTTTCTCCAAGTGTTCGTACTCATTTGTCCTGTGAGGACTGTATAAATTTTCTGTTAAGACAACTTTCAAAATACAGGAGGATGGCATTCCTGTCTCCTTCTATATAGGTTTTCCCAGGCTAAATATAGCAAGTTTTTTTCAAATTTTTCTTAAAGGGTTTAGACTTTTTTTTTGTCGTGATCACTTTCCCCTTATTAAATTCTGTTTTATATAGGATATGGAATAATACCTCAAACTTACTGGTCTCATTGAGTACACTGAGTAATTTTAGTTTGTTTATTTGTTCAAATAAGCATTGCACTGGATATTTTTCTAAAACATTTGGTATGTTCAGTATGCATTTCAACCTATTAACACGGTTCATGACCAGGAGGTTCCATGCCATCCCTGGCTTGCCTTTAGTACTACATTTGTTTTGCTGTTATTCCTTACTTAGATGGAGATACAGGTATTCATATTGGCTTCTGTCCATCAGTTATAAACAGATAAACTGGGGTAGAGATCACTTGAATCCAGAAGAATCAGGGTAGTAGATTGAATGAGAAAGGAAATTTAAGAATATAGTAGGTGTGGACTGGAGTGCTAGAAAACGATGCATAGAAAAAGTGAAGAATTTGGAGGATGGGAAGAAAAGAGAGTCCTGCTGTAGCAAATAAATGAGGCAGAGCAGCCATATTTGTTGGTGGATTTAGAGTTATCTTAAAATGATTAAGGGTAAGTGCTAATTCTTTTCATTTTGTTTTCATAGGAGTCATATGAGGATGGCCCTTGTACTATATCTTCAAATAAGAATTCTGATAGTAACTTGCTTTCATTGGATGGATTAGATAACGAAGTCAAAGGTCTTGATACCCTTTCTGTAAATTTCTCTTTTTAATTGAAAATATGCACTGTTGTCAAAACATGCTAAACTTTATAGATTAAAGATAGGGGAAATATTCATAATAAAGATAATCTACAGGTTAGCTTTTCTTTTGAAGATTTTGTTGAGATTGTTCTTATTTGATATTTAGATTTTATTTTATAAGACTACTACATTTCTCAAAAATTTATGGACAGCAAGGGGAGATATGTGCAGCATGAATTATTTCCAAAATTAACATGATTTTGAGGGTTTCTTTTTATATTTTAAATTACAGTTTTGGTAATAGGGGTAGCTTTACAATTTTTTATGATATTTCTTAGTTTTTCAATATGAATATAATTATACCTAAAAACTGTATTTTTCTTGATTTATTTACATGACTTTTAAAATTTCTATTATGTGTAACAAGTAATAACCCAAGCTCTGTAATTTTAAAGGGGAAAAGATTAGTGTTATTGTACCATAGATGTCTAAGATATACAGAAAAATAAAGGATTCCAACATTCTTTTTTCCTGTAACAGTATGATAGTAATATCGTTACGTACTGAGAGTAAAAGAAAGGTCTGTTTTTCAGCAGATGGCTTACCAAATAACTTTAGAACCCACCCACTTCAATTGGACTCATCTAGTGACCCTGCAAACAGCATCGATGGCCCAGATCATGTAAAACCTGCCTCCTCATTACATGAAACAAAGAAAGCAAATCCTGGAGTTATTCATGGTGCATGCTTAACCCTTACTGATCATGATAGAATTCGACAGTTTGTACAAGAATTCACATTTCGAGGCCTTTTGCCGCATATAGAGAAAACAATTCGGCAATTAAATGATCAGGTAAGATTTTATTTTATATTTTTAGGTTAATATTTTCAAATTTGCAGTACATAGTACACTTGAGAATATAATAGTATAAGTTTTTTAAAGTATTTAAAAAAATTTTTTTAAAGAAAGACCAATATTAGGTTTTAGTAACATTACTATCTAATGAAATTCTGTTAAATCATTTTCACTAGGGATTTTTCAGCATATTCGACAGTTAAAAAAAATAATCAGTGTTGTTAAAAATAAACATTTGCTCTCTATTAAAGCTTTTTACTTAGAGTTTTTTCTTTTGTATATGAAATAAAAATATTATATTTATCAACATATTTAATCTTTTCTTTTAGCTTATATCAAGAAAAGGTTTGAGTCGATCTCTATTTTCTGCAACTAAAAAATGGTTTAGTGGCAGTAAAGTTCCAGAAAAGAGCATTAATGAGCTGAAAAATACATCTGGATTGCTGTGAGTGAAATAGTATCTTTTTTTTTTTTTTCCTGTGTTTAACTCTGACTAGTATTTGACTATATGATAGCCTGTAAAAATAAAAATGACTATTTTTTTCACTTTCTTACTTTCACATTGTTCAAATTCAGGTAGGTAAGAACAGTGGCTATAGGTAAATTCCATTAATTAAAAAAAATAAGTAATTGGATGTCTAAAAATAAAGAAGATAACTGGGAGTCACTTTACGTTGGTTCTGTTTTCCTATTTGTAAAAAGGTGCTGTAAGATTAGGTGTTCATTAATGATTCTTCTATGTTAAGATGTTGTGGTCTTGTGATTCTAAGACAGCGTGTACTTAGAAAATTTATTTAATATAAGATATTGTTTTAAGGTAAAGTAAAAGCACGTTTTGGATTTAAATTTTTTTCCTGGTTGTATATAAAACTGGAGTTAACTATTTCCTTCATAATTTGACCATGGAGAAAGTGCTTGCCTATTGTTAAGAAGTTCTCAGTATGGGGGTATAAGTTATTTAAATATAGATATAACTATAGTTCCAGATATCTTTTGAGACATGACACTCTTTCCTTGGAGATAGGATTTCTGTAAAACATGATTGGTTTTCACAATGTTCTGGGCAGTTAAGCAGCTGTTAAACATTTGATAATACTTAGTGGTATATGGGTCATAAATCACAAATGACTTTCTTACCATATTTTGTATTTATAGGTATCCACCAGAAGCACCAGAACTTCAAATCAGGAAAATGGCTGACTTATGTTTCCTGGTGCAGCATTATGATCTGGCTTACAGTTGCTATCATACTGCAAAGAAGGATTTTCTTAATGATCAAGCAATGCTTTATGCAGCTGGTGCCTTGGTTGGTATTCTGTATAATTTACTTCTGCTACCATAAGATGCAGGAATTTCTGCAAATAAAATGGCAAACAAAATACCTAGGGATAAAGTTGTATTCAAAGAGCATACAATGCTTTATAGGTTTTGTATTAGTTTAGTTGAATTTTCCTCAAGCTAGTGCTTTTAAACATGGTAGTGTGTAAAGATTGATTTTTTAGTTTTGATTAACACCTTCTAATTTTTCTGTATGTTTTCAAAATTTGATTCCAATTTCAGTTACTATATTCAAAGTGTAAAGTTTACTTTTTTTAGAAGATGCTTTTATTTTGGACTTCTTGAATAGTCTTAAAATTGCTTGAAATGTTTTTTTTTCCTGATGTAAGACCATAAATTGGTTAAGAACATGTACTTTGATGTAAGACAGACTGTTCTCTTATGCAAATTACTGAGTATTTGTAAGCTTCGGTTTTCTTGTCTATAAAATGTGAGTCATAATGGCACAGGATTCGATAAGGTATAAGGCATATTATAAGGTGCTTAGCATACTCCTTGTATGTAATAAGCTTTCAGTTAGTATTGTACCATCTATGGTACAATGTCAGTAATTGGTGTTTTAGAAAGAATTTTCTATACTTGTTATCACCTTTTAGTATTTTTGAAAAGTTGTTTTAAATAAATAAATAAATAAATAAATAAATAAATAAATATGATTTGCCTCCTGTGCCTAGAAAAGAGTAAAACTAGCATTGTTGCTTTCTACTAAATTTCTTTAAAACATGTAAGCTTTTAAACAAAAGTGTGAAGAACAAACTGTATAAGAACTCAAAATACTCCATTGGGTCGTTATCATGTAGACACCTGTTTAATTGCTTCTGTTTTGTATTTTTTAATGCTGTGTATATATAAAACTAAAATGGGTAATTTAAAAATGTGAAGCTAAAATAGCAAAATTATATTACTCTTCCCTTTTATTTCTGTAATATTTTTCAGTGAAAAGTCAACTAACTTTTTGACCAACTTGTTCAGGAACAGAAAATTTTCATGTTCAAGTGTTTTAAAAAATTATGTGAACTGTTCTTGGTTAGACATTCTATGATTTTTTCTATTACAGTCATCTAATGTAAGCTAATGAAATCTCACATACTGAATGTCATTTCATTAATATAACATAGGTTTAAATTTACAGTTATTAAATTTTACATAATGTACCTGCAAATCTAATGTTTGTATGGAGGTAAAATCTTCTAAAGATAAGGCAAAAATTTCTATGATTTTATGGCATTGAAGTTTTTTCATTTTTATCTGTAGTATGATAAATACTGCATTTGAGCCATTTAGATGAAGATATTAATAGTAGCTATATGAGAGAAAATAGTTCAGCACTGGAAAATAAAGGCTTATATGCTATAACATAATGTAGGCATGCGTAAAAATCCTTGTAGTCTGTAAAAGCTGCCCTAAAAGTAATAGGCCTTGGGGGAAAATAATGTTGGGACAGTCCTCTTGAAATGTGTCTTTGTAACTGGAACACAGACAAAAACATGGATAGTAAGTGTGTATTTTTTGTATAAGTACAGTATTATTCTACATAGTCAATATATTTGATATTTTTTATGCAACATAGAACTATGTAAATTCATTATGTATATTAAAGTATAAACTAGTTACGAAAATGTGTTTCAGAGCTGTAGAATATTTTGTCACATGGATATGACATAGTTTTATTTGGTTTATTCACTAAATTTTGGAGACGGCACTTCTGGGTGCTGAGGATAGAAATCCTAGTCTGTCAGGTTAACAGCTTTAATCACATCCCAGTTTTTAGGGAATTAAATTATTTTTGTGTTTCAAAAAAACGTTGCAGAGGAATATATTTATCCTAAAAGTAGGTTGGCATTAACAATTTTTTCCCTTTAACGTAGGAAGATTTCATTTATTTCCAGTTAAATTTTTATTAAGCCCCCTGGCCAGGAGGCCCAGTTGGTTGGAGCGTCGTCCTGTATACCAGAAGGTTGTGGGTTCCATCCCCAGTCGGGGAGTGTACAGGAGGCAACTGATACATGTTTCTTTCTCACATGGATGTTTCTCTCCCTCCTACCTTTTTCTCCTTCACTCCCTCCCTCCCTCCCTCCCTAAAAAGCCATGAAAACATATCCTTAGGTGAGGATTAAAACAATTTTGGACATAGGAGAATATTCTAAGAAAACAAAACCTGTATTTTAACCTTTATTTCTTAGTCTTTTAGCACCATTGTATATTATTTGAATTAATGAACTAAAGTTATAGACATTACCAAGAAAATGGGCTAGAAAATTGACAGTAACATAGATCTTAGAAATGGTCTTTGTGCCTTTTGTTAGGGTAAGGATATAAACTAGAGTGAAAATAATTGAAAATATATATAGTGCAAGCTGTTGTGAACTCTGTTCTTCCTATTTTGATGTCAGTAATTGGAAAGATGTATTTTATTTTGTCTCCGTATGTTCCTATCATTGGTCTGTTCTCTACTTGGTGAGAAAAGGGGACTAGTAGGGAGGAGGTGGTAGCCGAAATCTTAAGCTAGACTTACCTGGTAGATATATATACCCTCACTCAAAAGTGTTCACTGAGTCTTCTGCTTTTCCCCCATATCTCATTTAAATATTGAATAACAGACTTTGGAATTTGACTAGAGAATTTAAAATTTAGAAGCTTTAAGTATATTTTTCAAGTCAGTGTTAGGCTATAAAATTTGTGCATGCACATGTATAAAAATCTCATCAAATTTCATTTCAGTTTTTAGGCTTCCTGAATGCGAACCACAAGCATTTTTGAAATAGTGTAAATAATGTCTTTTCCTCCAGGAAATGGCAGCAGTGTCAGCTTTTCTTCAGCAAGGAGCAGCAAGGCCATACCCAGCACATTACATGGATACAGCAATCCAGACATACAGGGATATCTGCAAGTAGGTGACTAGAACATTTATGTTCTTTCCATTTAGAAGTAAATTGGCATTTACATTGTTATTGAATATAAGTGGTTCTGTGTTTCTCATGCAAGTTAATATAGTCAGAAGATGAGGTAATCTAAAACTAGTGTTTCCTATTTTATTTGGATTTGTGCTTAGGAATTTGCTATATGTAATGTTGAGGTTACATGTTATATTAAGGTTGATTTGTATTGTGGGAACATCTAACCTTAACTGCTGGTAAACCAGGAGTTAGCCATTTTGAACTTACATTGTTAAATAGGCAAAACGCAAACAGTTAAATAATAGTCCAGGGAAGGAAATGAGAAATGTTTTGTACACATCGTGAGAACTGTTAGAACTCATTATTTTAATGAGACAATGAGCTGGTCCAGAAGCAGTCAGGGAGTTTCATGGGATGTTTGGGGAATAGACCTTGAAAGGAAGGTGGTTGGGATTTGATGGACATAAAGACAATTCAGAAATTGTGATTGTTAGGAATGATGATTTGGATGCTGCCTAACTAGAGAAAGGGAATAGAGCCGTGGCGAGGTTAGGGGTTTGAGAGTATTAAAGGTATTGGATGCTACATGTGGGAAGATGGTTTGAGAGAGATCAGTGTGGGGACCCTCAACCCTCTATTACTTACGCTGTAGGTAAGAGTTATGTAGTAGTAAATGGGAAGTTACTGAATATTTGAGTACAGCCTTGACATAATAACAGTTTTTCAGGAAGATTAATCTGACTTTTCTATGTAAAATGCATGGGTTGTCTTATACTGTTGTTGAAGTATAAGTAGTACAAGTTATGGTGTTATATTTACAGCACAACACTAATAATAATAATTGACATTTATTGAGTGTTCAGCATTTGCTACTATGCCAAAATAGTTTACATGCTCATTTAATCTTAAGCCTATAAAATGGTACTATTATTATCTGTACTTTACAGATGAGAAGACTGAAACTTAAGAGTTTAACTTGCACAAGGGCACACAGCTAGTACATGGTGGGGCCAATGTTGAATTTTACTTTTATACCTTATGTAATCTATTTGAGAATAGATTTGGAGATTCTGGCAGGAGATACAGCTTTCTGTGGAAGAGGAAGGATTGAAGGAGACTGAAAAAGAAGAGCTAGGAGAGTGAGGTAGCAGAGGGAGCCAGAATTAAGAGTGAAAAGTTTGTATTCATTTCTGTTCAGAGCCAGTTTTATTTGTTAAATAGCTGCCGGTTTACAGATAGCAGATAAGTCCTAGCTTTTTGCACACTGGAAATGGGACTTTACTTAGTATTTTTACCACAAAATTATATGATGAAAAGCTTCCAATAGTTATGAGAATTCTTAGGTTTGTTTTTTTTTTTTTTTTAATTTTTTTGGTAAGTGGAAATCAAGGACATGGATTTCTTTTTACTTGAAAACTAGAACTGGAAACTTTTGTTGAACACATAGTTACTATGATGTATAAAGATATTGTAGTGCTAATTATATTTTTTGTCTTCTTTTTTTTTTTTTTAGGAATATGGTATTGGCTGAAAGATGTGTATTGCTTAGTGCTGAAATCTTAAAAAGCCAAAGCAAATATTCAGAGGCTGCAGCTCTTCTAATACGGTTGACCAGTGAGGTACTGAAACTGTGTAGTGTTTGTTTTAATTAGTGTTACTTCATAATTTTTAGAAAGTGTCGTCCCCCCCCCGTTTTTTTTTTTTTGAGGGTGTGCCAAACAAAATTAGAGGGGAATCTCTCTTTGGGAATTTATAACATGGCTACTTTAGTTATTTGAATACATTTTATATGCAATATTTTATAGGCTGATTTTATTTATAGATTTAAGTCTGCATCATTATTAACCACAAACGTGTTGTACATCTTCTAAGAATTAGGTTGTGACCCATGCATAACAACCATTAAACAAGCGTGTGCATCATTCCTCATGTAAAATTGATACTTAAAAGAGCCATCACTCAGGAATTTTTAATCTTATTTTAGTAGTATGACCTTAAAATCGCCATAAGCATTTAAAAAAATCTATATGAATATTTCAAAAGAAAAAGTAATCCATTTATAGTTGACATTAAAGATTTATAACATTAAGTTGCATTGCCTACAGACTTGTAAAGAATAATAGTAATTTCTTTAAAAATATGGTTAAAGACACATTTTTTAGATGAACGGGCTTAAGAACAGAAGAACAAAATCAAACACCTCCTTTGTTTCTTAAATTTTAATGTAATGTACACTGCAGTTTTATTTATTTATTTTACTTATTTTATTTCTTTATTATCATCACCCGAGGACATGTTTTATTGATTTTTAGAGAGAGAAGAAGGAAGAGGGAGGGAGGGAGGAAGAGAGAGGGAGAGAAACATCAGTATGAGAGAGAAACATCCATCTATTGCTCCCCGACTGGGGATTGGACCAGTAACCTGGTGTATGGGATGATGCTCCAATCAACTGAGCCACCCGGTTTTACTTTTTGGACCATTCTGTACTTTTCACTCTGTATATTTTGGGGCTGATTTGTTCATAGGCAGGTTTTCACTCTCAAATCGGTCTCCAGCCCTGACTTCTTGAGTTTTAGATTTGTATGGCCAACTGCCTTTTAAGGTGACATATCAGTGAGTAACCACATAAACTTGCTTACTTTCTAGATCGTTGTCATAACCGGTAGCGTCTCATTTGCTCAAGGTTTTGAAACTACTTGAGATATTCCCTTACCTGTCAGTAACACAATTGGGGGTGGGAGTCGGGGAGATGGTTAACTTCTTAAATGTGTATTTTTTTAATATCCAAATATTATACTTACCTCTCTTTTAAAAAAAATCCCTCCTAATGTCTTGTTTCATCTCCTTAATGTCCTTCTCCTGGCCCTTTTCCTGTTATGACCTTCATACAGTCATCTGCAGTACACCAGGTTGTCCTAAGTGTCTCTGTCATGCCCTCTCTTACAGTGCTGTGAGCCTGACTTGTCACAGTACGTTTAAGCTGTGAGCTTTTGATAGTGGGGCACTGTGCTGCCTTCTCTGTTTTTGTCCTTAGTGCCTAACACAGGGCTTGGCACATGGATATGATTGACAGATATTTGTTGAACTGAACCTTAATTGTTCTCAAAAGGTTTCTGTATGATGTAACTAATTAGGTTAAGAGATGGTATTAAAAATGTTTGATAATTGATTCCGCATGAACACTGACCAATCTGAACCGTTGCCAGACACAAACTATTTGATAGAGCTGAGTACAGGCTCCTGGCTGTGTGGCTGTTGTTACCAACCTAGGGATTCTCAGTGAATGCAAAAGGAATTTATGGTTTAGGAGCTTGAATAAAATGGTTTTAGAGCAACTTCTTCAGTCTGCATTGTAACCTTGTAATTTTCTGTCCTTGTTCTCTTTTCCTTTCATCTCTTTGCTTTTACCTTTCTTTTTCAAACTTGGGTGATTTATTTTGTCATGGAATTCTGGCAGATTTATCATTGTTTACTACTTTGGGGTGATGTGTGGCATCTATTTCTCCAGGAATGGTGATTCTCTGGCCTTTTCTGCTGTACCTTTCAGATACTGGACTGCAATATCTGCACTTTGTATTTGGACTGCAAGTGGATGGGCAGTGGGGTCTTATACTTGTGTTGTTCTCAGCGTGGCAGAGCAGTCCCAGCTTAACGACAAAGCGCGCCGCGTTCACCACCACGTAGGATAGTGGGCCTGAATTTGCTCTTTAAGCAGGGATGCTTTTCCTCTGCTTGTGTCTGCGTTTCTGTGTTGAACATTTATTCTAGTCTTACAGCTCTTTATGTCTACTATTGTATCTGAAGACATTAAGTCAGTTTCCCAGGCAGAGTAATAGCAACCGTTTTTATAAATTTCTCCAGCTCGGGAGGAACTGCCCTGTGTTAAAGTGATCAGCTGGTAGCACCTTTCCTGGTAACCTCACAATTGTGCGAAGAAAAAAATCTTAAGCCATCCTTGGGAGCTGATTTCAGTTAAGGTCGTGTAGCTGGTGGAAGTATTTATTCACACCTCTAGCTTAGATGATTTCCCCCTATATTTAGCCTCATAATTTAAGTTAACATTGCCCTTTCAGTTTTTGTTAAAATTATCTCTTGGTTGTGGGCAAAGTTTATAGGCTAGAGTTCTTGTTTAAGTGGTATCACGGGTTTTTTTTCCTCTTAGTTCCTTATAGTATATGTAATAGGCTTGTCACATCATGAGCTACAGAAAATAAAATAATCTTCTTCAGCTCATTTATAGCTTCTGCTCTCTGAATAAAACCATCACTGAAATTCCTTCATTTTCCTTTCAGAAGCATTCATGGCAGTTGTCATTCTTTTCAGGGCTTTTTGGTGTGTTTCAAAGCACTGTTTTTTTCTACTTGAGGTGTCACTGAAAGAGACGGGCTAACAGAACTAAGCTGCAATGAGATATAATGTAGTTATTCAGACCTGAAAACTCATGCTTTCTCAGACAACAGCTTCACTGGATACAAGAGTCAAATTTTGTTTTAGCTAAATTAATACATGCCATGGGCTTCCAGGTCTCTCCTAAATTGGTCAGTCCTTGAGGGTTAAATTCGAGAATGCTTAGGGTTTATTGTGCCAGTTCTCATCTGGATTATATGTTAGATTCATTTACACACTATCAAAGATATCTGTGGCATAGCCTTATATTAATCAGCATGTCCAGATTGCTGCCCATTCAAATTTTGCAATTCAATGAAGTTTCTCTGGCAATTTAAAAACATGTGTTTATTCTGAGTGTGTGTGTTTGAATGTTATGTGTACACGCATGCTAGGAAGAAACTTAAAAAATATATAGGACTGAGAGAAAAAACTGTGAAACTCTATTGAGAAGTCTAAATAAAGTTTCAAAACAAAAAAAGTAATTAGAGGGAATTACCTGTTCTGTTTATTAAAATGTATTAGAAGGCTATAGAAATTAAAACTGTTTACAGTGATAAGAGTAGACACGAATGTAATGGAATGAGAATTTAAATACATATGATTAGGTGTCATTTAATTTAGTGAAGAGTGTTAGATAATTCACTGAATGCTATTGTGATTTGTAGCTAGCTGTTTGGGGGTGGATTATTCATTACGTGATAATGTAACTATAGCTGGATTAATTATAATCTGAAAAATAAACCAAAAAAACTAGAAGAAAATACAGGAGAGCATTTTAAAAATCTAGGAATGATAACATCCTTTCCTAGTTTGATGCAGTATCCTGAAAACAAAGGCAAATACTATATGCTTGAGTACTAAAGAATAAACTCTTTCATGTCAAAATTGGGAAATACTATTTGCAAATGTATGATAAAGGCTTGATATTGATTAAGTGCACAAAGGGCTCTTACAAACCACATAATCACAAAAACCCATTCACAAAAGAGTATAAACAGGCAATTCACAAAAAAATACAAAGACCTTTAAACATAGGAAAATATTAACAGCCTACTTTTAAAGAAATGTATGTTGAGAAAGAGTAATTTTTCTTTTATTAAAGAGATAAACATTTAAAAATGATCTTGGGCTGAGTAGAGAAAATATATACTCTCATTCTCTGTTGACAAGAGTATATATCAGTACTTTTTGTAGCAGTTTGTCTATCTTGATTAGAATTTGAAGTATAAGCATAGCTTTCATTAAGTCAGTTCTATTTCCAGAAATTTGTCTAATAAAATTCCTGTATGATAAAAGCGTAATATGCTAAGTGTCGACTGATTAGTTGACCATTCAGTCGATCGCTTGATCAGTCACTATGACACACACTGACCACCAGGGTACAGATGCTCTGACCGGTAAGGTTAGTTTGCTGCTGGGGTCTGGCTGATTGGTTGGGACTGGACAAGAGGGCCAGACACACCCTGGAGCCCTCCCATGATCCCTCCCTGGCCGGCTGGCCCGCATCGCACCTGATTGATTGGGACTGGGCAAGATGGCCCTGATGGCCGGCCAGGCTGAGGGACCCCATCCATGCACAGATTTGTGCACCTGGCCTCTAATATTTGTATAACTGGTCACATTTGTTTAGAAAGATGTTTATTTTTTAAAATATGCTTTTATTGATTTCAGAGAGCAAGGGAGAGGGAGACAGAGATAGAAACATCATATGAGAGAAACTCACTGATTGGCTGCCTCTTGCACGGCCCCTACTGGGGATCGAATCCGCACCCCAGGCATGTGCCCTTGACCAGAATCGAACCCAGCACCTTCCAGTCTGCAGGCCAATGACGCTCTATTCACTGAACCAAACCAGCTAAGGTTAGGAAGATGTTTATTGAAGCATTTTTTCTTACAGTTAGAAAAGTTTGAAGCAATAATAAATCAGGTGGAGACTGTTAATAGATTAGGGTATATATGTGTTATGGAATACAATGTAGCTTTAAAAGAAATGAGAGATGTAGATGTCTTGGAAAGATGTCCATGATAATAAGTTTAAAAAGCAAAATAAAGAATACTCTAATACCATTTATGCATAGAAAAGTATGTATTTTTTAAAAACTAACATGTAAGCACACGTGCGCACACGCACACACACACACACACACACACACACACCACTCTAAACTGGCAAATTGGATGAGGCATGGGATGGGAAAGAAAGATGTTCACTTTTTTTTTTTCTTCAAACATTTAGTCTTTAAGGAAAAAAGTATTAATTTTTAAAAGAAAGAAAATATTGTCCTAAGAAAATGAAGATGTAAGCTTCCTACGCCCCGCCTCCCCCCCCATGGTAATTCTGATGCATTGATATAGAACCACTTGTTACGTGTATATTCCTAATTTCCTCACTAGCTTTTGGCCCTTAGTTACTAGAAAAATGATCTGATTTCTTAGTTTTTGTTCTGAGGGGTTTGAAATAGATTACATCTACCATTTACTGAATGCTTTCTGGAGTGTTTCCTCAGATCTGTTCCAACTCTAACATTACTTTATGATTGCTGCAGAGATAGTTATAATAGTGTCTGAATACTTTTTGATGTAACTATAACCTGTTGAAATTATTTCGTTTAAAGTCAATGTTTTCTGTTTTCAACTTTCCCTGGGGAAAATAATGGCAGCAGAACACGTGGAAGGGCCTGGTAAGTTCTGCGTCAGAGTAGTGGGGACCTAGAGAAAGTTTTGGTGAGAATGTTGCTGGTACTTGATCAGCCCTTCAGTACTTTCTCAGGGATTTTGAAAGTAATGATGGCTCTTTCAGTTGAAAGATTTTATTATGGATAAGGATGTAAGTGCAGGATGTGGTTTTGTAGACACGGTTGTACGAGTCAGTTGAGGCAGAAATAATTTGAGTTGTACCATTTACTAATATAGCAGGCAATACTCCTTGAAGGGGAAGCCTTCTGAACTTTTTAATGAAGTAGCTATTTTGGCCCACTTGAATTACAGCAAAAATTAAGAATTCTTTTCAAATACAGTAAAACGTTTTATGGAGGATAAAGTAATAGATTAAATTACTTTATAATTTACACATTCTGTTTTATTTTTCCTTTTTTTTTTTTTGGATGGAAATACACTATTGGATGTCACAGATTAATTTCCAGGAGAAATTAGATTGTTGTGAATCTGTTTTTGTGTGTTTGTGTGTGCTCTGTTTTCTGGTTTATCATTTATCAGTATATCTGTATTAAATTCTCAGTTTACATACTGTTTTGCCATTTGAAAAGGGATTGCATTTCTTCAGAGACATTTTACGTGGTGTATGTCATAACCAGGCATTTGGCTTTATGAAAAGCAAAAGAAAATACTTCGTGGTAGAGTGTTTTTTGAAGGATTTTTTTTTTTTTAATGTGCTTATTGGAAAAAAGAATGCTCAGGATTGCATTACCCCTTGCTCTCTACCCTCAGATACTCTAAGTTAAACGTTGAATATGTTACGTATTAAGAAAGTAAATGTTTTTCACCCATTATCTTATTTTTCATTTTGTGAAACTCACCTTTTCTCTTAAACATTTAACAGGACTCTGATCTTCGAAGTGCACTTCTTTTGGAGCAGGCGGCTCACTGCTTTATAAACATGAAGAGTCCCATGGTTAGGAAATACGCGTTTCATATGATACTGGCAGGCCATCGGTTTAGTAAGGCGGGGCAGGTGAGTGCCTTTTCTTTAAAAAGAAAGTAACATTATTGTAGTTTTTATTTGTTATAATTTGTTATTTATTTTATAAATGTATGTCATTTGTCAGTATTGTATGACTTAATATTCATCCTAAAGACGGATACAAATTTTGTTTCAAGGTAATGTGTAATGTTTTATGTTTTAAGAGAAATCTGGGATTCAACCTGGAAATTCTGTGCATCTATTTGACAGACCTGGAGCAGTTACTGTTGCTGCCAAGGTTCCAGTGCGGATGCAAGAAAAAGGGGTCCTCGCGCTTTCTGTCTGTCTGATTGTGGCAGCCAAGATTGAATGGGGGAGTACAGTGAAAAAAATAGGATGTTCTGCTTACAACTTGACTTTGGTAGAGCAATTTTTCTGAGCCTCCTTTAAAAAAAAAAAAATTAGAATTTTGCCCCAATTTTCTGTAAGGCTAAACCAAATCATATATGTGAAAATCCAGATACGATGAATGCATTCAAACAGTATTTACTAAATAGTAGGGTTGAACCTTCCCCCCTTCCGCTCTGCTTTTCTGTTGTCTCCCAGGCTGCTTTCTGAGGGCATGTACTGAATAGTAAATGAGTGGAAGTCTTCTTTGTCTCAGAAGCAGTTGGGTTGGAGAGAGCTTTATTAATCCCCAGGTCCATTCAAGCGTTAGTTGGAGGGAGCTTTGCTGGAGATAGAGAGTGGTAGCAGCAGTCAGATGGTGATTCTCCGCATGCTGTCAAGTGGTAGCTGACTGTGATGTGCTTTCTTTATCTCTTTATAAAGAAAACATTTCTTAAAGAAACAAGTAATTCTGGCAATGCATGGTGCGAAGTTTGTAATCTACCCTGGGATGGGGAGTGGATACAAGAGTCTCTCTGAAGCAAAAGGTTTTGTGGAGCAAGGCCTCTTCCTTGGTACCAGATTCCATCTTCAGGATGGAAACGCTCTGAGTTCAGCAGGTGGCAGTGGTTATAGCTGATTAATTCCAGCTGTCTGCTCATATGTGGCAGGATGCAGGGGGCAAAAGAAAATAATACCAAACAAAACAGTAGTTTAAAAATGTGTGTATACAACCATATACTCACATACGCAGTTGTAGCACACATGGCATATTTCCATTCAGCCCAATGCAGTGGTATAAAGAGAGATGGCCATAACAAAATTGAGACTTTATATGATCGCTCTCGTTCATAAGCTGACAACCAAGCCTCTCACTAATCCATAACTCCATACCACTGCTACTGTGGGAACGCCCAGGTGGTTTTCCTGAGGGCGTCAACGTTCCTGACTTTTAGGCTTCTGGCCCTCGGACAACAGCTACTTGCTGTAGGACCTCTTGGTTTTTAGTAGTTAATTGTTAAGAGGTTTTCCAAAACATTGGTTTTATTTTTCTCAGTATCCAAGCCTTGGAAGGACTAGTTACTACTTACTTGATTGTGTTTGTGTATATTTATTTTTTTCAGTCCCAGAGAAATGTGGATTTGTTGTGTAATACTTTGTTGTGTTTATTTTCTTACAGAAAAAGCATGCTTTACGCTGCTATTGTCAGGCCATGCAAGTTTACAAAGGAAAAGGCTGGTCTCTTGCAGAGGATCACATTAACTTCACTATTGGGCGCCAATCCTATACCCTTAGGCAGCTGGACAATGCTGTGGCTGCTTTCAGGCATATTTTAATCAACGAAAGTAAACAATCTGCGGCTCAGCAAGGGTCCTTCCTCAGAGAATATCTTTATGTTTACAAGGTGAATACATAGTTTCTATTTTTAGCAAAAAGCCTAGTATTTAGTACTATCTAGCAGGAGCCTAATAAAGTTTTATTAGAATACCTATATATATATATAAAAGCCTAAGTGAACGTTACAACCAGTCACTATGATGCACACTACCACCAGGGGGCAGATGCTCAATGCAGGAGCTGCCCCCTGGTGGTCAGTGCACTCCCACAGCCAACCTCCCGTGGTCCCTCCCCCCTGGCCGGCCAGCCCCGATTGGCCCTGATCGCTGGCCAGGCCAAGGGACCCCACCCGTGCACGAATTTGTGCACCAGGCCTCTAGTACAGTGGTCATCAACCAGTGGTCTGTGGACCCCTATTGGTCTGTGAGATCCGAAAGGTTGGCGACCGCTGCTCTAGTATATATATAATTATCTTTCATAATGAAGTGTGACAAGCTGTTTTCTGGTCATAGATCGGAGTTGTGTTGCCCTTCCAGAGTTCTTTAAAATACAAGTTTTTAAAATATATGTATTTTCATTTCAGAGAGGAAGGGGGAGGGAGAGAGAGCTAGAAACATCAATGATGAGAGAGGATCATGAGTTGGCTGCCTCCTTTACGCCCCCTACTGGGGACAAACCTGAAACCCGGGCATGTGCCCTGACCGTGATTCAAATCTAGGACCCTTCAGTCTGCAGGTCGACACTCTATCCACTGAGCCAAACTGGCTAGGGCAAAAGAGAATTTTAATATTCCAGTATATATTTGATTTGTGGCTGTTCTTGGAATCTTAAAGAAATTACATGTTTTCTGGACTGTTTCATTATTATGCTTTTGGGTTTTTAAAAAAAATCATAATTGATTTTATAATATATTGGGTCTTAATACCACCCTGTGGAAAGTATGTCCCCTCTATTTTCGCTATGAAAAATGAGGTATGGATCTGTGGGAAGTAGACAAATTATTATGGTGTAATCCAGAAAAATTGAAGGAAAAATATTTCCCTGGCACAGGAGGATAGGAAATGTAAAGCATTGTTTTATGGGAAAAATTGGAAGTTGTAATTTTTTGTAAAGTTTTCTGAAGAGTGAATACTGTTGTATTTCTGTCCTGTAGGAAGTAACTACCCTTTATGGTTATTAATTTGAAATCATGTGGATTAAAATTTTGGCAGATAGGATGCTGAATTGAGTCACAGGAAGTAAAATGCATACCAAGATAATGTTTGGAAGTTCAGCATCCAAAGAGAGCTATCTAGCTGAATAATCTTAG
The DNA here is from genome assembly GCA_026230045.1 of Corynorhinus townsendii. Lineage (NCBI taxonomy): Eukaryota > Metazoa > Chordata > Mammalia > Chiroptera > Vespertilionidae > Corynorhinus > Corynorhinus townsendii. Next base: position 5,113,955 of record JAPDVU010000007.1, on the reverse strand, counting down.
AAAGACTTTCTTGGGCCAGAGTAAATGATCTCTAAAGTCTGTAACTCTGATCTATTAAGTAAAACTAGTAACTCTTTTATCTTAATATTTTTGCTTAACGTGTTTTTAAACACCTTGTGTATTAAAAAATGGGGAAGCAGCCCTGGCTGATGTCGCTTAATGGTTAGAGTGTTGGCCTGTGCACCGAAGGGTCTTGGGTTCGATTCCCAGTCAAGGCCATGTACCTGGGTTGTGGGTTCACTTCAGGCAAGCAATCACTGTGTCTCTCATTGATGTTTCTCCCTGTCTTCTCCCCTCCCTCTCTCCCTCCCACACTCTGCAAAAGCCATGGAAAAATACATCCTCAGGTGAGGGTCAACAACAACAATACACATGGGGAAGCAAATGTAAAGAAAATGGCGTTTTTCTCAGAAATTCCTTTTTATTTTTATTTCTCTTAGAATGTCAGTCAGCTATCACCAGATGGGCCCTTGCCGCAGCTTCCTTTGCCGTATATTAACAGTTCAGCAACACGGGTTTTCTTTGGCCATGACCGACGCCCAGCAGATGGTTAGTGAAGGTGTTTTTGGCCTTGTTTCCTAGTGACTATTTTTGTAAAGTTCTTTCCTCTCTCCACTTACACTGACGTCTTGTTGTTAAAGAATATTTGAAAATAAATAATTCTGTACCATAACACCTATCTTTCTGTCATCTGAAGATAATCACTATTACATTGGTTTTTCTTAGCCCTAAACTAAAAACTAACAAGTGAATAGCTGTAATTATAATGGCTTTCTTATATACAGAATGCTCCTGTAATTATATAATCTTGATAAGCATTTTTAATGGCTATAATATATTACATTTATTATATTTATTTTCACATTTGCTTGTTATATAATTTGGCTGTTTCCATCTTTTTTTTATATATAAAATTATGTTGTAAGAGTCATCTTTATGAATAAAACTTGTTTTCTTAACTTTTTATTATGGAAGTTTTCAAATGTACACAGAAATATTGAACAGTTGCCCCTATTCTGTTGTTCTTGTTGTAAGGCTTTTAAAATATAGAATTTTTCCTTAGGATTGAGCCTTAGAATGGCAGAACTGGGCCAACATTATAAATATAATGCATGTTAAAGTGAAGTAATTCTGAGCAGTCCTATATTTAAGCTTAATATGTTTCTTGAGCTAATTTAGTGTTTTATTTAAAAAGTATAACAGCAATGTTTTTTTTATAGCCGAAAATGAAACAATAGCACATGAGTTGACAGATTTTGGTATTTTCATGTAAAGGATTCATGCTGTAGAACATGAGTGAACTAGTTCTACATGTTTCAATGTAGGTAATAACTACAACAAAAGGCTGAGTGAAAAAAATTAGAGTGATAGATCAAATATAATTTCATTTATGTATTTCAAACATAAAACCCAATTCTGTGCATTGTTTAGTATATACCCATCCGTGGTAAAGTAAAAAAAAAAAAGGATGAAGATGCTGTACTGCTCTGGAGTAACTCTGGGAGAATTGGTGCCAGTGGAGATGAAGGGTTGAAGAGCGTTTCACAGATTTGTAACATCCTATCTAATAAAAAAGTAATATGCAGATTGACCATCACTTCAACACACAAGATGGGCGCCCCCATGTGGTCAAAGATCCTGCCCCCATGTGGACACAAGATGGCCAGCAGGGGAGGGCAGTTGGGAGGGACCAGGCCTGCAGGGGAGGGCAGTTAGGGGTGATCAGGCCTGCAGGGGAGGGCAGTTAGGGGTGACCAGGCTGGCAGAGGAGGGAAGTTGGGGCAAACAGGCTGGTAGGGGAGCAGTTAGACATCAATCAGGCTGGCAGGGGAGTGGTTAGGGGGTGATCAGGCTGCCAGGCAGAAGCCGTTAGGAGCAATCAGGAAGGCAGGCAGGCGAGCATTTGGGAGCCAGCAGTCCACTGGGATCGGGCCTAAATGGGCAGTCGGACATCCCTCGAGGGGTCCCAGATTGGAGAGGGTGCAGGCTGGGCTGAGGGACACCGCCCCCTCTCACCCCCGCACGAATTTCATGCACTGGGCCTCTAGTTTTACTTTATAAGAAAATAATTGTGGGATTATACGGAAATAGTACTTTTGTTAAATTTTGATATACAATTATTTGTTACATTATTCTTCATGGGTGGTTGCTTGTTTTTGTATGTTTGAAGTATTTTATATAAAATTGCTGTGGAAGACAAGAGAAACTCTATCCTTTCAGAGTCAGGAGGAAAAGACCAGCAGAGTTCCAGATAGGCGAGGGTTAATAAGAGGGCATTTTTTCACTTAGGTAAAAAATACATATATACCCTCACTCTTGCCTATTTCCTTATTGTGGAAATAGGCAAGAGTGAGGGTATATATATATATTTCTTTGGATAACTTAGATTTTTATTTAAAGTGTTTCATTTGAGTGTAGTTAGTAATAAGCATGTATACTTAATTTTGATACTTATTTTTTAGGTGAAAAGCAAGCAGCTACTCATGTAAGTCTTGATCAGGAATATGACAATGAATCCTCTCAGCAGTGGCGAGAACTTGAGGAACAAGTTGTGGCCTTGGTTAACAAAGGAGTCCTTCCACCCAGTTTCCATCCCACGCAGTACTGTTTGAACAGTTTTTCAGATAACTCAAGATTTCCGCTTGCAGTTGTGGAAGGTGATGTACTGGGATTTTTACACATGGCGTTTTGTTTGTTTGTTTTACTTACAGTAGATTCAACGTAATGTTTTGTATGCCCAGTCACCAGAAGCTGAGGATGCAAAAATAAATTAGGAACTCAAAATTTAGTGAGCTGCATTTATAAAAGCAGGCGGTGGGGCTCCTAATGTAGGTAGATGCACAGTGCTGTTAGAATGCCAAAGAGAGAATGACATCTCTAGTGCAGAGAAACTGAGGCACTGCTTTTGAGGAGGCAGTTTTAAAACGGAATCCTGGGTAAACAGACGTTCACACATTGGTAAAGGATAGTCCAGGCAGAAATTCAGGGCGTCTTCAGAGAATTTACACACAAGATGAAGTATATAGGGTTATTAAGGTTACTGATTGAAGCATTTCTTTTATAGAACCAATAACAGTGGAAGTGGCTTTTAGAAACCCTTTGAAGGTTCCACTTTTGTTGACTAATTTGTCATTGCTCTGGAAGTTTCAACCTAAAGACTGCAGTGGAAAGAATGATGAAGAAGTTAAAGAACTAGTAAGTTATTAAAAGGTATTTGTAATAAGCTTGTTTCAGAGATAGCATAACAGATGCTGTAATAACATGTTAACTTCTCTGTTTAGTGAACTGTTCTTACTCTTTTTAGGCTTTCCACCCTAGTTATAGAAAGTATGTTATATACTTATTGTTGAAACTGAAAATGCAGAAGAATATAAGGAATGAAAATAAAAAGTCTTCTCAGTATTTAGAAATAACCATTTTAACACTTCACTGTATATTCAACAACTTACATTTGTATTTTCCCCTCATATATGGGATTTTTGTCATATTATATATATTGTTTTTTCATTCTCTGTTGATTTATTTGCAATTGTAATTTTAAAATGTCTTACTATTTCATTTTTGCATAATCATCATACGAATGATCTATAAGTTATTTTATCTCTCCATTGGTAGTTATTTTGGAAGTTGCCATTTGTTTACTATCAATCAGTTTGTGAAAATTTGGGTGCATAGTGTTTTTTATAATAATTACTTCTATAGGAAAGATTCTTAGGCGTGAAGTTAGAACATTTTAGGGAATAAATATTTTAATATTTTATTGGTTTCTCAAAAGGTTATACCAGTGGTTGGCAAACTGCGGCTCACGGGCCACATGTGGCTCTTTGGCCCCTTGAGTGTGGCTCTTCCACAAAATACCGTGTGCGGGTGCGCACGTACAGGGCGATTGAAACTTCGTGGCCCATGCGCAGAAGTCGGTTTTTGGCTCTCAAAAGAAATTTCAATCGTCGTACTGTTGATATTTGACTCTGTTGACTAATGAGTTTGCCGGCCACTGGTATACCAACGAGTTTCTCACCAGCACAACATGGGGTTCGGTATCTCATCTTTGCAACATGAAGTCTTCTTATTTATAAAATAAAACACCTTGAGTTGATACATTAAATGCCATCTTATACTATTTTATATTTCATCTTGATGGATAGTAAAGTTGAAATTCTTATCTTTGTATTTCTTTCTGTTTGAATTATATTTATTTTTTACTATAGCTGTCATAACCTCTTTATATATTTATTTTTATTTTGTTTGTTTGTTTTATTGTTTAAGGTAGTACATGTGTCTCTTTCTCCCCTGTCCCCCCCCACACTCCCTTCACGCACACACTTTACGATGTTATTTTTGAAGTAGGAATGTCTGGAGCAAAGAATTTTTGTTACCCAGTTGATAGTATCAGAAAGAACTTGGACAAAAAAAGAAAGAACTTGCACAGATACATTTTTCACCTAGTTATTTATTAGTTCATTTACTGATATCTTTTATATAAATTTTACTTCTTAGTACTACCTTCCTATGTGCTTTAGTAATGTGGTAAGCATTATTTTGGAACTGGGAAATATTCCAGCGTTTTCATGTTCATTTATGAAGGGGGAACTTGAAAGACATCTGTTGTATTAACTTTAAACTATTTAAACTTTCTTTTGAAGTGTTTCATTTTTTGAAAAAGATTGGCTTATTTAAAACCTTGCTGTTTAAATTAATTGAAGACATTTTGTGATTACTTATACTCATTGTGAATAGTTTGAAAGAATGAGACTTCCCAGGCTCTATTCTGACTTAAAGTTTAGTCATTTTTCTAATATTTTATGGATACCTGGAATACATATTAGAAGAGTATGAACCCTTTATTCCTGGAAAAAAAATTTAAATATCTATTAGCTTTAGTATATTAGTCTGTTTAATAATTAGATTTCAAAGGAGGTTTATTAGAGTTAAGTAAAAGTTTTTATTTATATTGAAGGTATTCTTTTTTCTATAAATTTCAAAATCTGGATTTCTTCATGAATTTCTACTGATGGACTAAGATGCTGAACTGGAATTTAGGGAAATGTAATCTCATGGTAAAAGTGAAATCTGTGTCATGAGGATCAGGTTTACTCCAGGTGTGAACAGTTCTGCTTGTTACATGACCAGAGACTAGAGTCCTTACTGATGCCATTGATTGGAGGAGACAGGCCTTTTTTGCTGTCGCTACGGCCTTATTTTCCACCAGTCTTTTAAACATCCTGCTTAGGCTGCCATTACTTTTCTTACGTGTAGTTAACCAAGCTGGAAAAAGGTGCTGGTTGGAGTGAAAGGGAGAAATTGCTCTTACTGCAAGATTAAATCAAATGGCCATTTTGGCCATTGTTGGTAATACGCAGCTGAATTTTATCTCTTGAGGTTTAACAAACTTGGTGACTGCAGCGTCCACGTACTGTCCTTGGTTGAGTTGTACTGAATTAAATGGGGGAGAAACAAGTGCCCACGACTGAATGGCTGTGCTGCCGTTGTAAAAGTAAAACTCTGCATATTGCCCAGCACTTAGTAAGAACCTAGTAAATACTGACTACAATTACTGTTATTGTTCTTGGTGTTGATACATAGGAATGTTAATAACCTGATAACTTTATTTATTAGAATGTATATTTTACAAAGTAATTTATTTTTTAGGTAACAAGTGAACCCGAAATGATTGGAACTGAAGTTATTTCAGAATTCTTAATTAACAGTGAAGAATCTAAAGTGGTAATTTGATTATTTTTCAATCTTAAGCCTTTCTGAAAGCAAAATGAAAACTTTCTAAAAAATCAGTTTATTCAGTTTGTTTTAGGTCCTGGTTTTCTTAAAACTAGAATTTGGAAGTTTAGGATACTGGGATTGCACAGGAGGAAATTGGTGGGAAAAATAGGTTTGCAGTGGTTTTGGTTTGTTAATTTTCTAAGAAGCCTGGTGAAAAGTTTTTGCTTTTTTGTTGCGGTCAGTATATTTGGTTGACCAGAAGATTTCATTCTTATTAAAAGTATTGGTGAGGATCCAGGCCTCTGTTGAATTTAGAGACTTTCTTTTGAAGAAAATGTTTTCCAATAAGAAATATTAGTTGATAGCTTAAAAGTTTAGGTCATGGTTTTATATTTCTGCAACATTACAGAATTTAGGTATGACACTGGTTTTAAGATACTGTGAAAACATAATAAGAGTGACTTAAATATCTCCACAGGCCAGACTAAAGCTCTTTCCCCATCACATAGGGGAGCTGCATATTCTGGGAATTGTTTATAATCTGGGCACTGTTCAGGGCTCCACGACAGTAGATGGCATCGGTGCTCTTCCTGGATGTCACTCAGGTAAAGCTATGGCATCACTAAACAGTTAGGAAACTAGCACTTAATTCAGTCTCTATAGAATAAAATGAATAAAAGTGAAGAATTTTAAAATAGGTTTAATGTACTTTTAATTCAGCATTTAGTCAGATTGAAGAATGAATAATTTGGATTATTTTAAACTCTGCCATTTCTTCAAAAATAAACTTTATTCCCTTCTAATGTATTTTCTTTTGATAATCTTTAGGTTCTCCCATATGTATTTCTCTTCTCTGTCATTGATCCAAACTTAATAAAGTCTGACCAAATATATTCAAACCATTGACTGAGATTTCTGCTGCCAATACAAAAACCATCTTAGCATATTCTATTTTTGATATATTTTTTTAGCAAATTAAAGACCAGTGTTTTCACATCATTGGGTATTAAACACCTTAAATTGTGCCATCTCTCCTATGAAGAAAGCAGGATTTTAGTGTTAAGGTGATATCTTTGGTGTCCCAGATGTTGTTTTACAAATTTTAGAAGAGTAAAACTCTAATAAGACACATATTTAACATAGTTTACTTTTTTCTTTAAACTTAGGGAACACTTCTCGATCTAATATTATCTTGTAATTGTTATATATAGTTATTTAAGTTGACAAGATGCTACACAGTTTACTATAAAATCCCTTCTTTCGGCACTTCACTTTAGTAGATAATGTTTATTTTTTTAAAACAGACTTGAATTTAGATACAAATGATTTTTGTACTAAGTAAACAGAAGTGGAATGAATCCATAAGGACTAAAAATTAAAAACAAAATTTACACTGCAGTTGAGTATTGTATTCTGCATTTTAGTACTATATTTTTAATTCTTGGTTGATAGGCAGGCAACATTTATAAGTAATCTCCCTAATTTATTGCACATGTTAAGTAAGTAAGCTGAGTGTTAAGAATTTTAAGATCTTTTTTCCCCCCACTGTACATACTTAGGATCTTAATCTAATACCAGTAAGTTATGGTTTTCAATAAACTGTAGATCATTGTTTCATTTATGGCACGAAATATATTTATTAACTAGAGGCCCAGTGCACGAAAATTCATGCACTCAGGTGGGGGTTCCACGTGCCGGCTTAGGCCCGCTCTCCGGGGGATCGGGCCTAAGCTGGCAGTCAGACATCCCTCTGGGAGCTCTCGGGGGATGTCCAACTGACAGCTTAGGCCCGGTTCCCTTTGCACTGCCGAGGAGGCTCTTGCTACCACTGTTGTGCTTGCAGCTGTCAGCCCAACTTGTGGCTGAGTGGAGCTCCCCCTGTGGGAGCTCACTGATCACCAGGGGGCAACTCCTGCATTGAGCATCTACCCCCTGGTGGTCAGTGTGCATCATAGTGACTGGTCGTTCCCAGTCATTCCGCCGTTAGGGTCAATTTGCATATTACCCTTTTATTGTATAGGATATTATAATTTATACTAGAGGCCTGGTTCATGGATTCATGCACTGGTGGTGGGCATGGCCATGAGCCAAGTGGCTGTGGACCCTTCCTCTGAGTGGCTGCTCCTGCTGTGGGAGCAATCACTCATCCCAGTCAACTGAGTGGGAGCACACTGACTGCCAGGGGACAGCTCCTGCATTGAGCGTCTGCCCCCTGGTGGTCAGTGTGCGTCATAGCGACTGGTCATTTGGTCGTTCTGCTGTTCAGTCACTGGGCTTTTATATAAATAGATGTTATTTTAGGACGTTAATGAGAACAAACCCTGAATTAACTATTGAAATAAGTTGCATCTTATAAGCAGAATTTTCATGATTTAGTGTAGTTATTATTATGTAAAATGCTAATAGAGATCTAGATCAAACAGCATGGGAAATGCTACATATGTCTGCTCTGGGAATATCGCAGTGACCATTTGAACATTAAAGGCTCCGAGTAGTCCTGTAGGAAAGATAGTTTAATACCCTTGATTTTTTTCATTGTGTCAAAGCTTTTGGGGGATATCTCACATGAATATTGAATGAGTTTAATTTTCTTTGTACAGTCTATTGAGACGATGTAGTTATCCAGAAATATTAGTATATGCATTTACTATCAGTATTTATGTTAGTTTACTTATATGTTTGAATATGAGTAAAAGTGAAAAGTTGTAGTTATAAAGAAATATTAGCACGTGTATTTATTATTAGTATATACATTAGTATATTTGAATATGAGTAAAAGTGAAAAGTTGATCTCTTCAATATTTTGGAATTTTTTCCCTTTGAGAATAGATTATTTTTTAAATGCTATTCTTTTAAAAAAAATATGCTTTGTTCTCATAGCTTTATTTTTATTGATTTCAGAGAGGAAGGGAAAGGGGGAGAGAGAGAGAAACATCAGTGATGAGAGAGAATCATTCATCAGCTGCCTCCTGCACACCCTACACTGAGGATCAAGCCCTTGACCGGACATGTGCCCTTGACTGGAATCAAACCTCGGACCCTTCAGTCCGCAGGCCAACACTATCCACTGAGCCAAACTGGCAAGGACGAGAATGGATCTTTTTCATAACCTGGTACCAACACAGCCATTCTCTTAGATAGAAATTTTTTGGATAATAGCCATTACGGTTAAATACAGGTTTCAAAAATACAGGTTCCTATTTAGTGATAGGTAGTCGTTCTGCAAAATAAGAAAATCCTAATAAGATGAGTAATTAAGGAGCATAAATAGGTATAATCAAAATGAAAATAAAGCATAATTCTTTGATGAACCATGCTAATCAATAATCTAGAATTTTTCAAGAAATAATCTGAAACTTAAAGTACTCATATATTCAGGCTAAACTGATAATAACATAGCAAGTTTGTTAGGACATTGATTGTTTTTTATTTCAGGGAAACATTCCTTGAGCATGTCAGTTCGAGGGAGACAAGATTTAGAAATTCAAGGTCCTCGACTTAACAGCACAAAAGAAGAGAAAACATCTATAACATATGGTCCTGATCGACGATTAGATCCCATAATCATTGAGGAAATGCCACTGTTGGAGGTATTTCACTTTTTAAAAATTTGTGGATTTATTTATTTATAAGTTCAGATTATACTTTGAGTGAATTAATTTTAGGCTTTGAGGTTATTGATAATACGTTGAATTATTATTAAGCTATGATTAAATATAATTCACAAAGATAAAGGTAATCATGCAACTTGGCATTAAGTCACAGCCTGGTTATGAAATATGACCCTCAAAATATGAATGGAAATTGGAAAAACTTCTAAAAGAACATTTTTGTTAATACAATCAGTGGCTTTTTTTTTGGTAAGGATATAAAAGGAATATGGGATTGCTGTAAAAATTTAAAGTAATATGAATAAAAAGCAACATTCCCTTCACCTTGTTTGTATCCCCACCCACTTGTACATTCATGCCTTAGGAGTTCAAGGTCTTTTAGTTGCAGAAGACTCACTGATGCTAGTTTGCAGAAGCCAAAAAAGAGAAAATATTTAGTTGAAAGGTATTGGATATCTCCTGACAACTAAAGAATTATGGAATAATAAGTCTCAAAGAAAAATAAGGACTCAGCAGCTCCAGGGAATGTAGCAGCAAATGTTTGTAAGCCTTTTAAAAGTATTGCTTTTGATACGGCCTTAGTCTTATAACTTACAGTTTTTGTGCCACTTTAATACAAGTTCCAAATTTCTGGGAGAGAATTCTGGCCTACCTGTGAGGCAGAACAAATGCAGGCTTGTAAAGTCTAAGGGTGAACACTGGAAGGCAGTCCTTCCTCCTGCATCCTCACCTTTCTCTAATAAGGGAAGTGATAAGCTTAGTCATTTACCTTCAAAAAGTGCCTGTGACACCAAATTGGTGTTTCTTTTCAGACCTTTCATAGTGTACTTACATATAGTTTCAGTAATTGTAAGTAGAATCATACTGCACATTTGATCCTATGGCTTGCTTTTGTCTTTCACAACATACTGTTTTCATTCAGTGAAAACTTTTTTTTAACAATGCTATGTACGGTGTTCCTTTGTTTAACATTGTAATATATTTTAACCATTTTTCTGTTGGTGGGTGTGGTTCCAGTTTTTCATCATTACTGACATTTCTTTTGGTAAACATCATTATGCATATATTGTGTCCATATTCTAGTTTAGATTAAACTTTAGGAATGGAACTGCTTGGTCAAAAAGGGTATAGAAATTTAAATCTTTGCAACATGCCACAAAATTACCTTCAGCAAGGCTGTAGTAGTTTGCACTTTTCTTTGGAGTGGGAGTGTGCATTGCCATGTTAGGTATTTTTCAGTTTTGTTTTTTTAACTTGGGCAAATCAGATTGGTGAAAAATGACATTGCTTTCATTTACATTTCTCTGGTAACTGACAAGGTTTGTCAATCTTCGTATTTTTGGTCTATATGACTTCTTTTTTCTTCCATACGTCCCTGTAAATCTATTAATGCCCCTTTAATTGGTGTTATTTCCCTTTCCTCACTGGATGATTTTTGTGGGTACTAAATCTATACCTATTGATAGGCTACATATTCATGACAGTGGTGATATGTGTGTTGAGCAAAGGCTATTGCTGAGCTGCTTATATTCTTTCCAAGTTTTACACTTGCTTAATTATGTTGCATTTAGTGTCGTGTGAATAGGGCCAATAAAAAACTTGTAGACTGATTTCAGTGCTAGTTTCTGTTGATTCCTATTTTGCACCTATTTTAACTTTAATTTGGTGTCTTTTACCATGTTCAGGTTTTAAATATATGTAAAATAATACCTGATAGTCTCTTACTTTGTTGCTTCTAAGTTTTATAATTACACAGACTTCCTTGGTCAAACTTCTATGTGTTTTATTTTTAATCTGAGGGAATTTCATCTTCTGAATGTCAGGGGGTAGGGATCAAACTTTGTTTCTAGTTCCAGTTATCATTAATTGAATATTGCAAGCTTATCATACTTTCTTTCTAATATACTAATATCCTGAAAGTACGCATACCCTGTTTTATTTTGTTTTCAGATGATACCTGTTTGGCTCAGTACTCTATTCCCTCATCCCTTTCTGTGTCAATACTGTACTCTTGTTTAGATTCAGAGAGGAAAGGAGAGGGGGAGAGAGATATAAACATCAATGATGAGACGGAATCATTGATTGGCTGCCTCCTGTACTCCCCACACTGGGGACTGAGCCCACAACCTGGGCATGTGCCCTGACCTAGAATTGAACCGTGAACTGGTTCATAGGTTAATGCTTAACCACTAAGCCATGCTGGTTGAGCTATTCCTAATATCTTATGTCAGAAATATCTCATAGAATTTGAACTTTAAAGGAGTAGTGAAAGAAGTTACCGATCTACAGTCTGATGAAATAATGTCTTATATTATACTAGAGGCCCGGTGCATGAATTTGTGAACGGGTGGGGTTCCTCTGCCTGGCTGGTGATCAGGGCCCATCGGGGCCATCTCACCCAGTCCTGATTGGGGCTAATGGGCCTGGCTGGCTGGGGAGGGATTGCGGGAGGGTTCCAGAGCGTGTCCGGTCCTCTTGCCCAGTCCCGATCGGCCGGACCCCAGCAGCAAGCTAACCGGTCTGAGCGTCTACCCCTAGTGGTCAGTGTGCGTCATAGTGACTGGTCGAGTGGTCGACTGATCGGTTGACCGATCGGTTGGACACTTAGCATATTACACTTTTATTATCTATACTAGAGGCCCAGTGCATGAAATTCATGCACAAGGGGAAGGTGTCCCTCAGCCCAGACTGCACCCTCTCACAGTCCAGGACTGCTGGCTCCCGACCACTCACCTGCCTGCCTGCCTGATTGCCCCAAACCACTTCTGCCTGCCAGCCTGATCGACGCCTGACTGCTCCTCTGCCTGCCTGATTACCCCTAACTGCCCTCCCCTGCTGTCCTGGTCCCCCCAACTGCCCTCCCCTGCAGGCCTGGTCTGCCGCCCCCCCAACTGCCATCCCCTACAGGCCTGGTTCCACCCAACTGCCCTCCCCTCCCCTGCTGTCCTGGTTCCCCAAACTGCCCTACCCTGCTGGCCTGGTCCCCCCCCCTAACTGCCCTCCCCTGCAGACCTGGTCCCTCCCCAACTGCCCTCCCCGCTTGGTCCCCGCGACCCCAGGCCGGGCCGACAGGCCCAAACATTCCAGCCTCTCTGCTCAGCCCCAGACACTCCAGAGGCAGCAGAGCAGTGAGGCTTTATCTGCTACCGGAGTGGGCAGATCCCACCTCTCCACTTGGTTCCCGTGACCCCTGGCCAGGCTGACAGGCCCAAACAATCCAGTGGCAGGGCTGAGAGGACTGGGTGCCGCCATCCTGTGGCTATGGGCGCCTCCATCTTTGTGACTGAGTGATGGTTAATTTGCATTTTACTCATTAGATAGGATATATAAAAGCCTAAGCGACCGTTATGACCGAACAACTGGTATGACCGGTAGACCAGCTGCTATGACGTGCACTGACCACCAGGGGGCAGACGCTCAATGCAAGAGCTGCCCTCTAATGGTCAGTGCACTACCACAGCCAACCTCCCACAGCCCCTCCCCACCCCGGCTGGCCGGCCAACCTCCTGCAGTCCCTCCACCTGGCCAGCCAACTTCCTGCAGCCCCTCCCCGTGGCCGGCCTGCCCCCTGATAGGCCTCAATCTCCAGCCAGGCCGAGGGACCCCACCTGTGCACGAATTCATGCACTGGGCCTCTATTATAGGATACTTATCAAAACAAGTGAGGATGAAAATTACTGAAACTCATTGAAAAAAAGATGAAAATTAAAATACTGTATATATACTACCATCTTAATATAGAAAAGCAGAAGAGCAGGCCCCTTCAAGTTTCCATTGACTTTCTAGTATAGACTGTGTTGTGTATGTATCTAGTTTATTCAACCAGACTTGTGTGATAGATGTTTTATTTGTGTCTAGTCCTTTTCCCTTACAGATAAAACCACAGTGAATAACCACATGCATATCATTTTGCATATTTCTATTCACACATGTGTATTTTTAAGATAAATTAGTAAGTCTTGGTCTTTTTCATTTAAATTGAAGTTGTTACCAATATTGACTGTTTAAAAGGACTTTCAGTAACATTTGAAATAAAGGCTAGATATGTTGATTCTTCTTAAAGAGCCAACTTACTATAATTAAAACCTTTATTCTGAAGCTATATTACACAACATCTCCATATGGTGCATCACTGATCTTTTACGTATACCATCACCTTTCCCATTTTTACCAGTGCTGTAGCCTTGTTAATGGTGTCCAGTTGTCTGTATATTGTAGTGTGGCTGTGGTGCTCTGTCTCACTAGTTACTCATGTCGTTGTTTTGATGTAACATCTCAAGATTGATATTCCTCCACAAATATTAGGTAATTTGACTTAAGTTTATTTGACTCTAGCCAATTAGTTCAGTCAGTATCTTCAGTATAATGCTATGCTGCTTTGTTTTTTCCTCTTTTTAGCCTATAATTGGGATTCTACATTAATCCCTTATTTTGTCATATCCATTTTAAAGCTTCTAATATCCACAAATTTTACCTGATTGCTTAAAACTGTGGTGATAATGTAGTTCCATTCAAACTTAGATTAAGAAACACAGGTATTTCCCTGTATTTTTATAACTCCTTTGGGATTGCCAGCCCTAACCTTTATTAGAACATTTTTCCTCATACTGGTTATAGTTATCCTTTCTGATATACTCAGTGTAGTTCAGACATTTATACTTAACGATTCTTTAAATGCAAGTAGTTAGCCCATATATCTACCTCTTAGTATAGGTCCACAGTATCTGAAAGTCTCGAAACCAGATGTGTGTTGCAAGTCACTTTTTGTCTTAATTTGTAGAAATTGTTGTGAATATGTTCATATTTATGTCCAAAGTGTTACGTAACTCCTGTTGGGTTTGTGGCAGCACCTGGTAATCAAGCTCATTTCTTACGTGAATCGTACACTAAGTGAATAATACATTAAATGGGAAAAGCTCTATAAAGCCCACATTCGTCACGTCCAGCTTTTGCTCCCATGTGAGTTCCTGAAAGCTTGAGGTTCTTCGAGCTTTTGGGGCTCTCAGATTATGGGTATGGAATCATGGATCTGTGTTCTTCTCTTTTAAGACCTGTCATTTACTAGTATCTTTTCATTTTAATGATGTCTAAATAAATGAGCTATTTTTCAAGTTGATATTGATAAGGACTTTTTGACTGATGATTATTTAATTCATATAACCTTATTAAATTACTTTTGACTTCTCTTGTCTATGATCTACAGAGCTGTGAGGATTTTGCCAGTAACCCTCTGTTAGTGACATTTTTCCTTTAATTCATAACTGAAATCTGCTACTGAGTAACATTGGTTTCCATCTCTTTTCTAAAATGGAGTTGTTAATTGCCACATATTCAGGGAGATATCAAAGAGAATAAAATACTTGCAAACCTTTAGTAAAGAATGCAGCATCTTAAAGTGTCATTCATTCACTAGGGGGTCAGAATTGTTAACAGACAATATAATACTATTTTTTCCCTCCAATGCAGGTGTTCTTTATACATTTCCCTACAGGGCTCCTCTGTGGAGAAATCCGAAAAGCATATGTAGAATTTGTCAATGTCAGCAAATGTCCTCTTACTGGATTGAAGGTTGTTTCTAAACGTCCAGAGTTCTTTACTTTTGGTGGTAACACGGCTGCTCTAACACCACTAAGTCCCTCAGCTTCTGAGAACTGTAGTGCTTACAAGACTGTGGTGACAGAGCCTACCTCTGTGGGTACAGCACTCACCTCGTCAGCGTCTTCTGTAGACTTTGGCATTGGCATAGGAAGTCAGCCAGAGGTGATTCCTGTTCCCCTTCCAGACACTGTTCTTCTACCTGGAGCTTCAGTCCAACTACCACTGTGGTTACGTGGGCCGGATGAAGAAGGTGTCCATGAAATTAACTTTCTGTTTTACTATGAAAGTGTCAAGAAGCTGCCTAAAATACGGTGAGCATTGGGAAACTTCTGATTTAACCTCTTCGTTTAATATATGTGTACAAATTCAAATAAACATTTTGATATATGCTAGCATGTCAATTTTTTTTCCTTCCAAATCTACATGCTGTTTATAGCTGAGGCTGTTCCTAATATAGCGAGCTATACGTTCTAAGTGGCCGAAAGTAGAAAAAATTAAAGCTACATTAATCTTTTAAAAGAAATATATTTTTATTGATTCAGGGAAGAAGAGCGAGACAGAAAAAAATATCAGTGATGAGAGAGAATCATTGATCAGCTGCCTCCATGCCCCCTATCGAGGAAGAACCCTCAACCTGGGCATGTGCCCTGACCAGGAATCGAACCGTGACCTGGTTCACTGGTCAGTGCTCAACCACTGAGCAATACCAGCCAGGCTAGCGTAATCTTTTTAGTGGCTTCTCTATTTGCAAACTTTATGATTCTTTAATAAAACGGAATTTTTTGGCCAGAGTTATCATATAACGAAGTTCACAAGTATCATTTGTATATGAAGACAACATGCCTGCAGTCATTCTGTTTTAAGAAAATGATTTTAACTTTCTTTTTCCCTCGTGGCCTCTCCTGCCCCACGAGAATGTATTAAAAAAAGTATGTATGTGCTTGACAGATGATTGGGGTGGTGTTTTAATGGAGCTCACTGAAGAAATCAAACCTGTCTCTGACAAGGACTGTGGCCTGTCCCCTATTATATAGCGGATACTTTTTGTGTGCATTGTCATTTTTATAAAATTAACTAGGAGTGATGGTGCTACATTTATTTTATTTAATGGAGTATTTAACACATAAGACTGAGGAGAAATGATGCAGTATTTGTAAGCATAAGAACATTTCAGATCCTCATTCAGTGCTAATTCTCCTCAAGAAGAGGAGGGAGAATACTCTGGCCAAGACAACGGGGAAGCCTTACGGAATGTCCTAGGGATGAAATGAGTTTCCAAGGGAAGTGAAGACTTCAGAATTTGCATATCAAGGGGGATAGGCGTAATGGGTCTCCCAGGACTATATGTATGAAGATTTACGAGATTTACAACCTGAACGACTTAGTTGGCCGCAGTGTGAAACATACAGGAGCAAGTAAAGGGAACTGAATTCAGCCTGGAATGTAAAGCTTTGTTGTGGAGGGCTTTGAGTGACAGGTCAAAGTGTGGAGTTGACTTGGTAGGTAGTTTCTTTGGAGCTGCTATCACGGAAGAGGCATAGTCAGGACATGATTACATGAAGATTGTTAGGAAATTCCTAAGTCAGAGAGACTAATAGTACCCTCCAAAGGAGAGTTGATGGAACTTAAGGCCAACTAGGTAATTTCACTTTATTATATATATTTTTTCAAACAAAGGATTCTGAGAGTGATGAGGTTTTAAAAGCTTCATTTGGGATTTAGAGACTCAGACACAGGAAGAGGTTTTAGATTAAATTTGCGGTTGTTTGTTTCTTCAGTCACAGGGTATTAAGACACACAGCAGTCATTTGCACCAGCCGGTCTCTGAACGTGCGTGCCACTGTCTGCAGAAGCAATTCTCTTGAAGAGGAGGAGGGCAGAGGAGGCAATATGCTCGTCTTTGTGGATGTGGAAAATATCAATACTGTAAGTTGGTGTAAAACTAAATTTTGTTTTTAATTCTATTTGAAGTATTTCCTTTGTTTTTAGTAATGGATATTTTTCCGTTCACAAGAACAGAGTATGAACGCATACTAATTCTCCATTAGCTTTATAATTTTAAGTCTCAAGATAAAAAGATCTGGTGGCATAAATGTGGTACATTTGCACAGGATAATGTAGCCTCATATGCTAGTAATTCAACCCAAAAGAGATCTCACCATTGAGAATCTCTTGTAATTAAATTTATAAAGCTCTGTTAGGATTTCACATTCAGTATTAATTTGATAACCCTTCACATACTTTTCTGACAGTACAATTTTTAAACATTTTACCATTCCTGTTTATGTACTCAAAATATAAAAATAAATATTCTTAAAAAGGAATGCAATCTCATAATTAAAATAGGATCTGAGCTTTAGAGTGGTTCGATTCAAATACTTATTAAAATATTAATTCTATAATGTACTTTGCTTTTAGCTTCATAAATTTGAAAGGGCACTTCTTTATAGGATATTTAGGATTGGTGTACTAATACTTTGATGATTCCTCCCCCCCCCAAAAAAAAATCAATAATTGAAAGAGTAAGAAAATTTTAATTTTCATATTGGCTCTTATTCAGGAGAATAAAAACATGTGGTTTAAATAACTTTATTTATATTGGGATTCTGTTTTATAAGTTGTGTTTTTTCCTCATATCATTTTATTTTTATTTATTTTTTAAAGTCTTTATTGTTGAAAGTTTTACACATGTCTCCTTTTTTCTATTGACTTCTCCCCGTTCGCTCCCGCCCTCCAGCACATACCCCCCTGTTGTCTGTGTCCATTGGTCATGCTTTTGTTTTGTAGAATTTTTTGTTCATTTTTTTGCCTTAATGAGAATGGGTTATATCAGAACGATCAGAAGAAATAAAATAATGATATAGTTTTTATTAAAAATTGAGAACAAATAATTCTCGATTTATTAAACACTACCAGTAACTCATTATGAATACTTTTAGTGTTTTTAAAATTTGCCACTAGGAATACATTATAAACATTTCTTAGATGCAATGTTGGTTTGTCTGTTTTAAGAATGTTAAAGGAATTTAACAAACTTTCTGAAATGTGTATCGTTAATTTATTTTAAAATAAAATTTCCATCTTATGTTAATCAATGTTGACTTTGGTATCAGTGTTTGAGTATTGTTTTCATTAGAATACGTTAGTGCTCCTAAATCCTGAATGATTCTTCCATTTCTTTTTGATAGAGTGAAGCAGGTGTTAAGGAATTCCATATAGTACAAGTATCAAGTAGTAGCAAACACTGGAAGTTACAGAAATCTGTGAATCTCTCTGAAAACAAAGGTTTGTGCCTTTTTCCCTCTTTATAGTAAATTCTGACATAGCTTCATTGCTTGACTTTTTTTTCCCCTAGAATAGTTCCATAATATGGTACGTTCCTTAAAACCGATTTTATTAAGCATTAAATTGTGCCTTCATTAGTTTACGTAACTATAAATCAAATTACGTTTTTAATTGATTCTTTCCTATCTTCCATCTTTTTATTCTCTTTAAGATCTATTTGCATTATTTTGTATTCACTTGTAAAAATGGTACCTGGATACACGATCACTGTCAAAATTTCAAACAGTTCAGAAACTTACAGACAAGAATACGGAAGTTTTTTTGCCATCAGAAGGCTGGGTTTTGTGAATATAACCATGCCTATGTACTCACTGGCTCTTCTGTGTATTTCCATACCTATATAACGTCAAAAAAAGAGTATGCATACTTGTGATATATATTGTGACAGATTGTTTTCCAGAATATTTCTATCAGTTTATCATCTTGCCAGTAACAAGAGAGTATCTAGTAGAGTGGAGTGAGGCTGGAAAAATGATATTTGCTCCTTCTGGAATTGAATTGTATGATACATATTCAAAAAATATAAAAAATGTTTAAATCCTTAGCCTCAGGGTCATCCTTGTTTTGGGCATTTATATAAAGGAATTAACGAGCTGAAACCCGTTTGGCTCAGTGGGTAGAGCGTTGGCCTGTGGACTCAAAGGTCCCAGGTTCGATTCCGGTCAAGGGCATGTACCTTGGTTGCAGGCACATGCCCAAGTAGGGGGTGTGCAGGAGGCTGCTGATCAATGTTTCTCTCTCATCAATGTTTCTAGCTCTCTATCCCTCTTCCTTCCTCTCTGTAAAAAATCAATAAAATATATTTAAAGTAAATAAATAAATAAAATAAAGGAATTAACGTAAAATAAGGGAAACCCATATAGGCCAGAGCAGTTTATTATAAGATTTATGCTTACTAGGGAAAAATTCAGTGTAGCTGTAATATAAATTACGCTGCAATTAAAACTATTGTGGTAATTAAAATATATTCGTGTTTTAGAGGTGTTTGCAATGGTGAAAAAATATATTCTAGCAAATTATGTGCATATAACAATATTGGCATAAAACAGGCATATTATGAAGGAAGTAGAGGCCTGATGCATGGAATTCGTGCAAGGGGCTCGGGCCTTGCAGCCGTGGTGGCTGCCTTGGCCCTCACAGCCCCAGCTTAGTCCGGAAGGTCATTTGGCCATCTGGTCTAATTAGTATATTATGCTTTAATTATTATAAATACTGAAAGGAAATGAAGTAATGGTAGAGTGGTGGGATTTTAGACTTCCAAGCCCACAAATTCTAATCTTTCAAACTTTCTGTCTGTCTATACTGTCATATATACACTGAGTGGCCAGATTATTATGATCTCTGAAGGCATAATAATCTGGCCACTCAGTGTGTGTGTGTGTGTGTGTGTGTGTGTGTATTAGAGGCCCGGTGCATGAATTTGTGCATGGTTGGGGTCCAGCCAGCCTGGCCAGGGGGAGGGGACATGGGCGGTTGGCCAGCCTGCCTGCTGGTCGAACTCCTGGTCGAGGGGGCAATTTGCATATTAGCCTTTTATTATATAGGATATACACTGAGTGGTCAGATTATTATGTGTTCAGAGATCATAATAATCTGGCCACTCAGTGTATATATAGACAGACGGACATATGAACACATATTTCAAGAAAATTTAATTTTATCCTCTTAAAGAGCCGAGTGAGATTTAGTTTATTGAGATGAAAGCAAAGACATTTTTCCTTAAACATCTTATGTAATAAAAAGCCCAGTGACCAAAACAGTAGAACGACCAGAGACCAGAACAACCACGGCCCCTCGCCCCAGCTGGTCCCACCCCCCAGGGAGTGGTTAGGGGTGATCAGGCAGGCAGAGGTGGTTAGGGGTGATCATGCAGGAAGGCGAGTGGTTAGAGGCCATCAGGCAGATAGGCAGAGGTGGTTAGGGGCAATCAGGCAGGTGGACAAGCAGTTAGGAGCCAGTGGTCCCAGACTGCGACCACCAGTTTAGGCCCACTGGCAGGCCTAAACCAGCAGTTGGACATCCTCCGAAAGGTCTTGGATTGTGAGAGGGTACAGGCTGGGCTGAGGGACACCCCCATGCATGAATTTTGTGCACTGGGCCTCTAGTCTATACATATAAAAGCCTAAGTGACCGAATGACAGGTTGACTGGTCGCTATGACGCGCACTGACCATGATGGGGGAAGACACTCTGTGCAGGAGCTGCCCCCTGGTGGTCATTGCACTCCCACAGCCAATTTCCCATGGCTGGCCAACCTGTGGCCCCTCCCCCAGCCAACCTTCTGCGGCCCCCATTGGCCCCAGTCACAGGCCAGGCCGAGGGACCCCACCCATGCACAAATTCATGCACCGGGCCTCTAGTTATTTATAATTATGAATTATTTTCCAATTTGACTAAGGAAATCTGAATAATGAATTGCTTTTCGCATGTCATAAACTGAGAATGATCTTTGAAATTTTCTTTTCTTCCTAGATGCCAAACTTGGCAGTAGGGAAAAAGGAAAGTTTTGCTTCAAGGCAATACGATGTAAGGAAAAAGAAGGTAAATTCATTTTACTTTAGCCCTTCTTTGTGGTCATTTTATATTTCATGTCAGTGATATGATTAGGTTTTCCCCCTCTATTTTTCAGTTGCCACACAGTCCTCAGAAAAATACACCTTTGCAGATATCATCTTTGGAAATGAACAGGTATGCAAATAAACACAGAGGCATTTGATTTTTAAAATAATTTCCTTTTTTTATTGTCTAAAGTTTTACATAGTAGCATTTGATTTTAAAAGTCACAGTTCTCCAAAAAAATAATAAGAATAAGAACAATGAAAGTCACAGTTTTGGAACATCTGCCTCTTTTGGCAAAACTGTTGCGTTAGTAATCCCCACTTTCTTTGGTGGGTGACCTTGTCAACTTTGTTGGGTTTTACACCTTGACTTCATTTCCCCAAACACCAAAAATGCTATGAGGGTTACACCATTTTAATCAGTTACTTAATATTAACTTGCTTTTAAGAGTATCATGGAAAAGTATAGTTCTTGGGGCTAAAAAAAAAAAGCAGGATTATATTGAAGAAACCTGTCTACTAGAGAAAGTGGTCACAGCGGAACACAAAGATGATACTCCTCCGGATTTTGGTTACCATATGGTTCTGAGACCCAAATAATGAACTCTTATGATTTTAAGTGTATTATTGTCTAGAGCAGTGATACTCCCAACTTCATTATTTGTAAGAATTCCCTAGAGTAGTAGTTTTCAAACTTTCAAAATGTGCATATGAGTCACCTGGGGAAGTAAAATTCGGATTCTGATGTAGCAGGACTAGAGTGAGCCTGAGAGTCTATAATATTATACTGAAGGCCTGGTGCACGAAATTCATGCACTCGCGGTGGGGGAGGGTCCCCTCAGCCCAACCTATGCCCTCTCGCAGTCTGGGAGCCCTTGGGGGGCGCGGGCCTAAGCTGGCAGTCAGACATCCTTAGTGCTGCCATGGAGGCAGGAGAGGCTCCTGCCACTGCCACTGAGCTCACCAGCCGTGAACCCGGCTTCTAGCTGAGCGGCGCTCCCCTGTGGGAGTGCACTGACCACCATGGGGGCAGCTCCACCATTGAGTGTCTGCCTCATGGTGGTCAGTGTGTGTCATAGTGACAGGACGTTCCACCATTCAGTCGATTTGGATATTAGCCTTTTATTATATAGGAAGCCGCCAGGTGATCTTAAGGTTATCAGTTTGCAGACCCTATTTTTGACTTAGAGAATTTTGTAAAAATGAGAGCTTTGCCTTTCTACCTCTAAAGCTCCGTTTCCTTATGTCTTGGGTGGAGATTGGGAATATGCATTTTCAACCAGCCCCGCAGATAATCTGAAGAGGTGATCTGGGGATCTGCTTCTAAAGAATTCTGGACCAAGGATGTAAAATTCTGTATTGTTGTGTGCTGTTACTGGCATTATTTCTTCCTTGTGTTTTTTTCCTTGACAATTCCAAACATCCTTTTACTTTTTGTTTTTGTATTTCTCTTATCATTCGCCTTCATCTGACTGACTTTTTGTGACTGTCTTGACATTTTGAGGAAACAGCTATTTAGAAATGGCTCAGAGCACCAAAACCCCAATAATTCTAAAACAAGTCTGATTTTTGGAGCTACTGTGCTTCCCACATAGTTGACTTTAGCTTTCAGGACCAATTGCTTTGTTTGGTTCATTTTTTAATTTAAATTACTAGAAACATTACCAGGACTCTTAGGTTATATTCAGGTTGTAATTGTTACTGTATTGTTACTGAGTAGTTTTGTATGGGAACATGGAAGACAGAAACAAAGGCGTTTTCCCTTACGATGAATCTGGTTGAGTAGAACTTACCGAGCATTGCAGATCAGTGAGAAAACTATGGGGCAGTAGTTTACCAGAAAAGTTCACTCCTAATGGGGACAATGTATATATTTATTAATAGTTATTAAATCTAAGGTTGGCATCTATATAATACAGCCTGTAATGCAGGAAATCTAAGTAAGAGATTTTACGATGAAACACAATATTTCATTAAGGGAAATCCTGCAGTGCTGAGTCCATTTAAAATTCTGTTCTCATGTTCTCTCCCTTTAAGGGTAAAAGCCAAATTAATACCAGAGTCACTTGCATTCTGGTTGGTGGGATGTTGCCTAGTGTTCTAAGTATTTGAATGAGAAATACTTTAATATTTTAATAGTAAAAAAAAATTACTTTTCAACAATTTATTTTTTAATCATTTTCTTAGAGCTACTCATTCATCATGGATACTTGAAAGATCAAACCTAATGTCACAGCAGTGTGGAGTAATTATTTTGAAGTAACATCTTTTAAGATTCCGGGTAATTTGTACCAGATATTTCAGGTGTTTAAGCATTACTGTGGCCTCTCTGTAGTCAACACATTGACATGACATTACCGAATAAGCCTTTTGGCTATGTACAAGTTATAGAAACACAAATTTAACATTTACTAGACAAGTGATATTCTTTTAACAGATAATAAGTTCTGCAAGCCCGTGTGCAGATTTCTTTTATCGAAGTTTATCCTCTGAATTGAAAAAAGTCCAGCTGTCAGCGCGTACGGAAAAACAGTCGATAGAGGACGCTGTGAGGTTAATTCAGAAGTGCAGTGAGGTGGATTTGAATGTTGCCGTCTTGTGGAAGGTATGTGATGTTACGTTATTTCAGCAAGCCTTGCTGATACATGCTTGACTCTTGAGCTGAAGAACAAATGTAAACTGCTGCCTACGTTTTTCCTGCTTCCGAATTCCGGTCTCAGCGTTACGGTGGTTTTAGAACCTTTTCAGTAGTTCCATAATGACTTTTTCTGCCAAAAGGAAGACTTCATTCAAATTCAGTCACGTTTCTCTGAACTACTGCTATTTCTAAGTGGTGCTGAGAACACTGCACACATGATGAGCTTCGTGGCAGCAGTATTAAACGCTTTACTAATTAGTAAACTCTGTCCAAAGAGCGGCATGAACCTCTTGGTACCCATTACTCATTTGCTGCTGTTCATCTTCCATATATTCCATTTGCCTCTCTCCTTTGTTTTATGTTTACCTTTACTTTTTGCTGTAGCGTATTTTAAAGTTTATTTTTAGTTACTTATTTTGGAGAGAGAGAAACATCAGCTTATTGCTCTATTTATGGATGCATTCATTGGTAGAGTCTTGTCTGTGCTCTGACCGGATTGAGCCTGCAGCTTTGACACGTTGGGATGACGCTCTAACCAACTGAGCTACCCAGCTGGCAGGGCCTGCAGCATTTTTTTATAATAACAATATTTTACCTGAACAAGCTGCTGCATCTACTTCCAGCAGACAGCGAGGAACATAATAGGCCTTTGCCTCCATGTTGGTGTTCCAGCAGAGAAAAGGAGCTTGTCTCCTGACACTGTTCTTTCGCACTCGGGCCTTGGGCGCTCCAGAGCACATTGGACAAGGTTTCAGGATGTGTCTCTGAAATACCCAAGCAGCTGTGTTATACTGCGGCAGGCAGATTGCGACAAACACTTCATAGATTCCATGAATGAATAAAAGTAGAAATGCTGCCACAGCCATGAGTGTTAGTAATTGATAGGTAGTAGCCATAATATTTCTGCCTTCCATTAAATTCTGCGTTGGTTACCTCAGCCGTGGCGCTGAGGGCGGGCGGTCTTCAGAGCAGAGCAGCATGAGCCCATTACGCCGTGGAGGTGGGTTAGGGACGGAGCCAAGGTTTGAACGCACCCAGTCCCCACCTCAGCCTAACTCGGCAGCAGCAGGGGAAGAGTGTCCCTGAGTTGCTTCTCAGGTTCCTGCTCAGCAGGGTGACATTCTCATGCTTTGTGTCTTAGGCTTACGTGGTGGAAGACAGTAAGCAGCTTATTTTGGAAGGTCAGCATCATGTTGTTCTTCACACTGTAGGAAAAGAAGCCTGTTCGCATCCTCAGAAACAGGTACTAACAGTTTGCTTTGGGGCTTTCCTGTAAACTGGGTTGGGGCGGCGGGGGGTTGTATTTTTGATGAGGTCTGGCTTGTGCACGCCTTTATGTTGGGATTTGATTTGGTGGTTGGTTGAGAAGACTGATTAAAATTAGAAATGAACGTAAATTTCTTATAAAATTCATTAACCCATTCTGAGAGTGTTAAGATGCATTTGTGGTTCCTAAGGTATACCCTGTATTGGATCTAGAATTCCTATTATATAAAGAATTGCTTTGCTTGAGAGAACAATGTTCTCCCTTTCCTCGCTGGTTGTAACAGCCCCACCCTGTTGTGGAATTCCAGGGGCAGCTCTTAAATGTGCCAGGCGCCCTCTGGAGTTGGGTAGCAGCTGGTAATAGTGTTTAATGTGTTCTCTTATTTCTCCTGAAATCCTGGTTGATCATACCAAAAAGTTCTCATAGTATCTGTGAACAAAATTTAAGCACATTTAGTCCAGTAATTCAAATAGTTCCTTATGTTGTTTTTATAAATACTAGATCTTAATTTTCAAGCTTTACATTAAAAAGTTAAACAGGTGCTATACAACGGAATGAATATAGCCTTACTACTAAGCACTTTCACCAGATGAGAACCACAACTTTTGAAATTATTATTATGAGCCCCTTTTTATATGTGAGGAAATTAAGTCTCACCATATTAAATAGCTTATCGAAGATCATAGAGCTAATATGTGAAGTTGCTGGAATTCAGGGAGACGGCCAATGATTCTCTCTCCTTGATGTTTCTATCTCTTTCTCCCTCTCCCTTCCCTCTCTGAAACCAATAAAAATATATTAAAAAAAACAACAACATTTAAGTCCAGCATATAATAAATGGAAAATGAATAAATGATTCCATATTCTAGTTTCTTTATCCTAAATTATATTGCAAATGATTCCAACTGTTTGTTTAAATAACAGCAGAAATAGTGTCTGCTTTACTTTATTGGTTTTAACTTTGTATTCATTAACATTATAATAAGGCAGTGCTTTTATTGTCATGTATTTTTTCTTTTTTCAGGAGCCACCAGAAATGGAACCATTAAAATTTTTCAGGCCAGAAAACACTGCAGTTTCTTTGAGACCATCCGTAGAGCAGCTTTCTAGTCTCATTAAAACAAGTCTTCACTACCCAGAATCACTTAACCACCCATTTCATCAAAAAAGGTTTGAGGGTTTTTTGTTAAAATTTTTATACAACACATACACACTTACTTAATTTGACAATGGCATTAACCCAAATGCTGAAGGAGAAATTTAGGATAATAGTTAATCTATAAGTATTGGTGTAAGTAGTTTACCCTTTACTACAGTTCTCTGTGTCGCTGCTATGGTTAAAGATGGATACTGCCTCAGCCACCTCAGTTGCCAAGTTTCCTTTGAATGCGCAGATTTATCATTAAGTCAGAAACAAGGAAAAAAATATTACATCATTTTGTGTTTGTTTTGAAGACAGAAATTAAACCCAAGACATGAATGCAATATAGACACATCAAAACATTTCAAATTTCGACAGTATTACTTACTTAACGACTTACCAGGTGGTAAGCTTCCAGAGGAAAATGAGGAGGGAGTGAGAGCCAGGTTCCTGAGGTGTGGGGAAGAACTGACAGGAGTGGGGGAAGAACTGACAGGAGTGAGTGAAGAGCAACAGCACACCAGGCATGGGCTGGGGCTGGCGGGCCGGGAGCCCCGTCCGATGAAAAAGCACGGTGTTGGCCCACGGTGTCCGTTTCCTGAGACCCATGGAGGAACAGAGCAGGGTCCTGTGTCGGCATTCCCATGACTTATTTTCCCTCCATTGATCTGTTGTCGTTGAGATTATTTACTTCGGTTTTCATTTTGGGAAATAACCACCTAGAAATATTTTAGTTGTTTTTTTTTACCATTTTTTTAATTGTTTGAAGTATTACAAATAGTAGTACATATGTCTCCTTTTTTTTCCCCATTGATCTCCCCCCGTCCTCCCCTACCCCCCAGTACATGCCTTCACCTGCCCGCCCTCCCCCCGCCCCAGTGTCTTGTATCCATTGGTTGTGCTTATATGCATGCGTACAAGTCCTTCGGTTGGTCTCTTACAGCCCCCCTCGCCCAACCTCCCCTGTCTTCCCGATGTAGTTTGACAGTCTGTTCAATGCTTCTTTGCCTCTGTATCTTTTTCCCACCATTTCTTTCCTTTAAAAAGTTTTGCCTTTGCAGACTAGAAATAAACATATAATAACAAAACAAGATAAAACAAAAGAAATGTTTGAGTCCCAATTTCAATGTTCAACAGTTCTGAGTCCCCGTTTCAATGTCTAACAGTTCCTTATGTGTACATGTCAGCAATGATATCTGGATGGTGGGCACATGTTGGCAATGCAGGTCCGACCTCTCTGGTTTGGTCCTAGGCAACCTGCAGTGGTGCACAGCTGCTGACTGCTCACGTGGCAAGGCGTTGTCAGCATCTTCCATCTCTGGACTCTTTTTCCCTCTTGTCTTAGTGGTTGGCGCACTCCTGTCAATTCCTCTCTGTTGCAGGAATCCATCTGGTCTTGGGGTTGTTTTCTGAAAATATACAAATGTATTCTCGACCACAAGTTAATAAAGGAATCTTTTCTATATAATTGATTTGGGATCCTTTTTATTTTTGTTCAAACCATTTTCCTTTGTCTTATTTAGACACCGTGTGTGTTTTTAATGGCCGTCTTGCTGTTAGCATTGCAAATGAAACTTAATTTGGTAAAGTAAAAATTTTCTAGATGTAATTTACTTATAGGATATTTTTCCTTACATGATATTGCCCGACTAGCCCCCTTTTTTTATTAGTGGAGGTTTTTGTAAATTTTATAATGCAGTCTTGATAACTTTAAATTTAATTTTTTTTTTTTTTTTTTTTTGCCCATACATATGACTGCTTTAGGTTCATTGCATATTCAGGAATTTTACCATGAGATGAACTACCAATAGAAATTTTAGTTATTACTTTAAGAACAGCTTTTTGTCCAGTACAATTAACTTTACTTGAATATTCACTTATTTCAATTAGCCTGTTTAAGTTAATCTGAAAACTCGATTACTATTTTACTGTCAAATTTAATACTCTACCAACAATCTTAGTTTACCCTGTAAATATTAGTGGAAAGGATTATTTGCATTCTTGAGTGGGCCCTGAGCATTCCAGATGCTAGGCTGAATTTAGATATAGGGCTTAGGTTTTTTTTTTTTAAGATTAACTATAATACATTGAAATAAAAAATGGTTTTGTGGGTGTGTATATTCTGATATTCAGGCATTGTATTACTGTGTTTTACTTTATTTACATACACAATTTGTCTTCAGTGGTTTTGGGTCTCAGTTTTTTTCCTTCTTGAATCTAGTTTTTAAGGAGCTTCTTCTCTATTAGGTACTCTTAAGTGTTACTTACTTGAAAGTTGGTTTTTAGAAACACACCGCTAATTATTGTGTTTATTTTTCTTCCATAGCCTTTGTTTAGTACCAGTCACCCTTTTACTTTCCAATTGTTCTAAGGCTGATGTCGACGTCATAGTTGATCTTCGGCATAAAACAACAAGGTAAAGGTTTATGTAGTGTAAGGTTATTTTATAGTTTAAGGTTGATTTGAGAGCAATGTAATACTTTGAAATTCTGCAAATAGTTACTAACATGGATAACGTTTACTCAGGCATGTCCTGATTTCTTCAGTTTGGTGTTGCAGAAGTGTTAGCAAAGGGTTACGGAGGGTCATCTTAGCATAGGACAGGGACAAAATGGAAAGCATCCCCCAAGCAGAAAATTAATTTGACCAGAGCTAAAAGTTTTTATAGAAGTTTGTTGGTGAGAAGGAACTCTAAATTTGAAAACCAGCAAGATTGTGATAAAAGGTGTGTTTTTGTTTTAAGTTTTATTTTCCTGATTATAAATAATACTTAAAAAAAAATGCTGGTTCATACTCCTGCATCTGATTTTCCGACAGCTGGTGCTTTTTGGAATTCAGAAATTTGTGGATTGTTAGTAATGTGAAACATACACTCATTATTGTTGATTAACATCCCAGGATCGGAAGCAGCTCTCTGAAATCCAAACACATTCTGTGTATGATTATTTGTATTGTAATTAAGGAACTAATGACTTATTGGTAGATACCGAGTTGCTTTCCATTTTTCAGTATTATAAACAGTTTCAATATTATAAGCATTCTTCCATACACATGGGTTTTTATGTATGGATATCCAGGTGGTGGTTAAAAGCTCGGGTTTGAAAACAGGTCCCATCATTTGCTAGCTGCTGTTTTGAGTGTTAAATAAGATAATTCACTCTTAGCCTTGTACCTAGAACATAGTAACTATTCATAAATGTTAACTATTACAGCAATAGTAATAACAGCATTGCCATTATTGTTATCATTAATAAATAGTTGGCTTCATAAAATTATTTTTAGAAATAGAATTGCTAGATAGAAGGGATGTGTTAATTGGGACTTTGGGGATAAATTTATAAAGAAAAAACCCTTAAACTTACCCTTTCCCTCCTTCCTTAGTTCAGAATCATTGGAAATCCATGGATCATTCACATGGCTTGGACAAACACAGTATAAACTGCAGCTCAAAAGCGAGGAGATTCACAGTCTGCAGCTGAAAGCATGCTTTGTCCATACAGGTGTCTATAACCTTGGAACTCCTAGGGTATTTGCCAAGTTATCGGACCAAGTTACAGTGTTTGAAACAAGTCAGCAGAACTCCATGCCTGCCCTGATCATCATTAATAATGTGTGACACCTTGTAAAGTTGTACTGAAATCCACAAGAATCAGTTTATTTTACTGACTGACTTCCACAGCAGTATTTGAAATACCTAACTTGTTCTCAAGGTTGGTGTCGGATCACTGCAAACTACTTGTCAATTTGCTGATGATGTAAAAGCACGTTGGACTGAGAAACTGATATTCTTCTTTTGTATTTCTTTAAACCTGGTAATAATTTACATGCTCATATTGCAGAATTTCAACATAGCCATGCACCTTATTAAGCACCATCTTAAAAACCAGTGTCTAAGTCTGCTGTTACCGCTTACCGTGGTCTGCAAACATCAGACGATTCTGAGGAAGAAAGGGCCTCGCTGGCGGTACTCCTGTCACGCCTTTAGTCAAACTCCAGCTTTCCTGTGAAGTTCAGTAGAGTATGAAATACAAACTTTCCTGTCTGGCTTCACGCGGTTCTCTAGAATCAGTTCTGAACTTTGGTTATAAAGTCAGGGTTCAGTACCTGGTGGTTCCCGGTGGCTTATAATAACTTTGTAAAAAAAAATTTTTTCTGATGCTTTGAATGTAGTTTTGAAAGGAGTTTGACCTTTTTTTCCTCATTCATCTCATCATAGTGTGCACTATTTCACAATATGAGATTTTTGTCATTTAAATTATCATATTCTTTATTATGTAACTTTAACATTTGAGTTGATCTGTTTAAAATATAAATTTCAGTTAATAAAAAGCTTTTCAAAAATGTATTATATTTATAACAAATGTACTGTAAATAGAATAAAGACACACTATTCACTGTATAAATTTATTAGATGGTCTTTTTTTCTGAGGACCTAATATATTTTTTATTTAAAATGAATACCAACTGTATTATGATGGCAGGTTCCAGACCCATTTCCTGAGAAAACATTTCCTCATCTTTGTTCCAAAGTGAAGCACAGTCTGTTCCTGCAGTCCTTGTGACCTTGTTACACGTGGGCACATGAATCTCGTCTGCCATTGTGTTGTGTCTGATGCCCAGTTACACTTGTGTGATCCTCTTCTATCCGGGAAAAGGAAGATCCGTGCTTACGAGCCTCTTATGAATGACCACCTTGAAGACGGGTGCTGGTTGTGGCAGACCAGGTCATTTAGCCTTCCTGCTGCAGCCAAGTAACAATCTGAACGAAGCAGAAGAAAACATCTTAACAAGAACAAAGTGTGACCGATATGGCCAGTTATAAGAGGAGGAAGTCCAGAAGGAAGTCCAGAGAGAGGAGACCGTCCTTCGGGACTGCTTTCCTCGGAGTGTTTGACCACTTAGGAAGCAGCAGCTGAGAGGCAGAGCCTTGCATTGGGCATACCTGAGACGTACAGGTCAAGAGAAATCATCCAAACTGAAGCAAGGAGAGGAGAAGGGTGGAAAATGGGTGAAAAAAATGAGTTCAGTGAGAGATCCTATCTGTTTATTTGGAGTCCTAGAAAGGAGAGAAGATAGGGCAGAAGCAGTATTTGAAGAGATTCTTTGAGAATTTTCCAAGATGCACATCAAGTTAGAGATTCAAGTAGTTCAATAAGTTCCAAACAATACAAATAAAAGAAACCTGTGTATCCAGATGCATCACGGTGACACAGTGGAAATTAAAGAGGCAATAGTCTTCAATACAGAAGATAAAACTTACTTGAATGGTAGTAATTCAACAACCCGACTTCTCACCAAAAATAATTGGAGCCAGAAGATAGTGGGGTGTCCTCAAATGATTGAAACCAGCTGCTAAGCCAGAATTCTCCACTCGGCAAGAATTCCTTTCAAAATGGAAGTGAAACTAAGAGATGTTCAGACAGACAAACCCAGAGAGTTGACTTCCAGGTGGCCGCAGGACAGTGGTGTCTGCCCAAATCAAAATGTTCCCATTCATTCTCCAAATAGGTGTGCAAATCAACTAGAAGAGCAGGTGAAGCCACACCTAACTCGTGCTTTTAGCATAACTAGACAGGTGTTTGCTAGCCTGATCCCTGTCCAGGGAAGTTTAATACTGATGCCCACCTGGCTATCAGCCTCTCCTGGGAGCTTTTGTGGTGAGTGGAGGAGGGGAAGACGGATCCAGAAAGACTGGGTAGAAAATAAGAGAACAGAGGACTTAAGGGTGAGTTGAAGTCACTCTAAACAGAGAAGTTGACACTAACTGTGAAAGTATAATGAGAGAGCTGGTGGAGCAGAGCTCTGGTGATAGGCAGGTGTTTGAGTCTCTGCAGCAGCAGGAAGAGGGACCATCCATCACACAGCTAAGGACATGCCTCCTGACAAAAATTACCTCATCCGTCAGCTACTTAGACTATTGCGTATTTTGAGGCTTGTGCAGCCCAAATAACTCAATCTCAACTGAAATTCTTCCATTCAACATTCACAACCTTAGGCCTAATTTTCAGAAGACTCCATGAAGTTGCACATGCATGTAGGTACCCTAATAGCATACCCCAACCTGTCTTCCAAATGTCAGGCTTGCCAACAGTTGGTAGAAGCAGTGCCTCTGGGGAGGAGAGGAGGCTGATGGGGCTGCAGGGTCTAAAGGGGAAGTGGTAGGATGCTGAAGAAAAACGCCCATTTCATCATTTTCCTCAGGGTCCAACCTGCTTGGTAATGCTCCATCGCAGGAAAACCGTATGCCATGTCCCCTACCTACCTCCCAGCCCTGACTAAGTGGCATTGTCTGTATCTTGGGAACCTGGACAAGTAAAGGAGGAGAAACGAGAGTGGACAGCATAGGGCGAAGGGATGCCTCATTCCTTCCAAAGGCGGGTTTCACTTCCAGGTGGACCGGTTAAAAATGCGGACTTTGTAATCAAAACACGATCATTTCAAGAGAAACATCAAAAGTGTTTATTCAAAGCAATAAATGTGCTAGCTACACATTTCCCCATCTTTCGGGTAATTTGTGGAGACCGTCCCAATAGAACTTTTCTTGTTTTGAGGCAAACCATTCAGAGACCCAATTTTCCACTTCTTCAT
The DNA here is from genome assembly GCA_026230045.1 of Corynorhinus townsendii. Lineage (NCBI taxonomy): Eukaryota > Metazoa > Chordata > Mammalia > Chiroptera > Vespertilionidae > Corynorhinus > Corynorhinus townsendii. The sequence goes on along the minus strand of JAPDVU010000007.1, from coordinate 5,081,492 downwards.
ACGTTTTGAGGTGCTGCTCAGACAGTGCGTGTGCCATCGATCGGAACTAGTGGTCATCTGAAGGAGCAAGGTCTGGTGAATACGGTGGGTGGGCTCATACTTCCCAGGCAAGATCTTTTAACGTGTCTTTACCTGGTTTTGAAGTGTGTGATGGTGCGTCATCATGAAGCAAAATTACTTTGCCGTGTCTTTTGGCACATTCTGGTCGTTTCATGATCAAAGCGTGGTTCAAATGGATTATTTGTTGTCGGTAGCGATCAGTATTAACGGTTTCACCTGGTTTTAGAAGCTCATAATACACCACACCTTCCTGACCCACCAAACACAGAGCATTGTCTTCTTTCCGAAGCAATTTGGCCTTGCAGTCGATGTTGATGGTTGACCTGGATCAACCCATGATTTTGTGCGTTTGGATTCTCAAATGAAATCCACTTTTCATCGTCAGTCACAATTCGATGCAGAAAAGACTTTCTTTCGTGCCACTGAAGCAACATTTTACTGATGACTTTTCGGTTTTCCATTTGTCTTTCGTTCAGTTGATGTGGCACCCATTTTCCTTCCTTTAAAATCTTTCCCATTGCTTGTAAACGATCCGAAATTATTTGCTGAGCAACGTTTAATCTTTCTGCAAGTTGTTTTTGAGTTTGACACGCATCTTCATCCAATAATGCTTGTGATTGTTGGTCTTCAAACTTTTTCGGTTGACCTGGGCGTTCTTTGTCTTTCACATCGAAATCATCACTTTTGAAGCGTTTAAAACCAGCGCTCACAAGTATCTTGAGATGAAGCATGTTCACCATAAGTTTCCCGAAGTATACGATAACTTTCAGCAGCACTTTTCTTCAAAATAAAATAATGAATTAAAACTTCTCACAAATGCTCTTTTTTTTTTTTTTGGCATGAAATTTGACATTTTTTAAGCATAAATATATCTATGGTGTTAACACCTTCAGCAAATTTGACATGTGAAGTTTTGAAGCTTGCTGTCAATACAACAAAATAGCATACATATCAAATCACATATATATCAACGTATGTGTAACTCCATCCATTGAAAAAAATCCGCATTATTAACTGATAACCTAGTAAAACCTAGCAAGTGATTTCTGAAACCACCCATGTCCAGTAGAGGGCACCTGGAGTACAATATTGCACCAATGCTATCTTTACAATTTGCTTTTAAAATGTTGCAATTAGCATTTTATTATGAGGTAGTACTTAGTGGAGTTGGCGTTAGCATTACACTTTTTGTGTGTGTGTGGTTACAGAGAATTAGAACCAGGCAAGTTACATGATAATTACCCGCCTAAGATACCAAAGATAATGACCCAGGAAATACTTCTTCATTAAAACAGTTGCTGACATTTTAGTAGTTTTTATCTCATCCATCCAGAAAATCAAGACGGATGGCTTTTCTTGACGTTTTAATATTTTAAGACAACTTTTCATTGTTCACAGTGTCGTTTAATTTGTCACAAAGCAGTCTAAACTGGAGGCTCAAATAGAAAATTGTTAAATCAGTAAAACCTCTGATAAAATGTGGGTAAGAGTCCCTCTGTCCTGCTTGTCTCTGTGGCCAAATCTCTGTTTCCTTACAATACAGGATTTTTAATGGTATTTAAGTGAGTTTATGGGTTTTAAAGTGCTTGGAACATGGGGTTGAATGCATAGTGAATCATGGCTACCTGGCTAAATGCCGTGTTGGCGAGTCATGCGTCTCAATGTACCTGGGGACTCCTGCCTATGGGAGATGATGATATTGAGCGAGAGGATGCAACCAGTAGGCCCTGGACTGTGACAACAGAAAATTTACCAGTTTGAGCCCTAACCTGTTTGGCTCAGTGGATAGAGTGTCGGCCTGGGGATTGAAGGGTCCCAGGTTTGATTCCAGTCAAGGGCATGTAATTTAGTTGCGGGCACATCCCCAGTAGGGGTTGTGCAGGAGGCAGCTGATCGATGTTTCATGTCGATGTTTCTAACTCTCTATCCCTCTCCCTTCCTCTCTGTAAAAAAACATCAATAAAATATATATTTAAAAAAAAGAAAAAGAAAATTTACCAGTTTGAGTCAGTCACGGGGCAGCTCTCTGAAGTGTCTCCCAGTTAGTTACCCAAAAGTCACAATCTGGTGCTGGTTAGAAGCTGGCATACATAGTCTTTCAAATTTTAAGACAGAAGTTACAGTTATAAATGAAAACATTGGTTTCAAAGTCAGCACCAGGCTTGAAGATTGCACCCTTAAATACTTGGGGTGTTTAAAGGCGGGCTGTCACATTTCCTAAGCAGTAAACAAGGGCGTACGATGAGAGTGGATGAGCTTGCTGTGCATAGTAGGCCATCACCTCTGCAGACAAGGCTGCGCTGGGAGGTCTGGTGTGAACAGCTCCCGCCCGGCTTTCCTCCTGACCGACTGTGAGACCTGGAGAACGTCAGAGTCCCACCCACCTTCGCGTTCCCCTCCTCATGGTGTGCCTGCAGTGGCTCCCCTCTTGTGGGACCTGGTGAAGAGCAGTTGACTTCATTCCATTAACGTCTTGGTTCAGTGACTGACAGGTGGTAAGTATGCAATGTATGATTAGTTTTAAACATGCTTTACTTAAGTTCCATTTGAGAATGCTTTGTGAGCCCTCTATTAGGTGCATTTCAAATGGCTCTATGAGCCGTAAGCCCATAATCAATTTGTGGGTAGCAACCACTGTGCTATTTTAAGTTTCCAATTTTGTTCAAGATTATCGGCTTTATTTTGATTGCAGGCTTGGGCCGCATGCACATCGACCATGAGATTTGCTTCCTTCATATCACCTCTGAATGCTCAGAGTCGTGCAGGATACACACTGGAAATTCTCGCTGAGTTGAAGCACTGAATTGATTAAATTACCCTTGTCCATTAAAAGCTGAATGGGTTTGGGGATTAACAGTAGCTCTTCGATGGCTTTAATATAACATATGGAATGCTTTGTAAATGAAAAATATTCCTAATCCTGGCAGTTAGTTTAATAAAAAAAACGAGCTTTTAAAACTGAACTCACTCACTTGCACGCCTAGAAATCCATTTGTAACCGTTGTCGCATTGCAAACTTTTTGTTAATGTGATGGGTACCACTGTCATACTGTGCGTGTGCTGTGTATACCCAGCCTTCTCTTGACATTTGAAGGCACTCTTCATATGTTTTTCTTAAGAGGAAAATCACTTTGTTTTCATTAGAGGTTGAAAGCCTTGTTATACACTAAGGAGTGTGTGAGGTAGTTTTCTCCTCATGCCTTCACTAACAGACTCAGTTTGATGCTGCTTTCTTACTTCTTAGTTTCTTGCATTGAAAAAGACAGTATTTTACCTTAAAACAATCCAAAAACCTTATTCTGTCCAAGAAAATAGTTCCCCGAAGCATTGCAAATGTCATGAGCAATAAAAAATTAGGTGAGCCCTGGCTGGTGTGGCTCAGCTGGGTGGGCATCGTGCCGTGCACCAGAGGATTGCCGGTTTGATTTCTGGTCAGGGCACATGCCCAGGTTGTGGGCTCAATTCCCAGTGTGGATACTAGTGTATATTGGCCTTTTCCAAAAGGTAGTACACAGCTGTTCTCTGCTTAATGAATTTTACTTTAATATAATTTCACCCTGTTCACATTTCCATGCCTCACTGTCTCCAAACAGCTAAGTCTGTCCTTGCTGCCAGGAAGCAGGGAGGAGAGGCCTGAAATGTCCTTTAGTGCTTTTCCTTCTCTTTAGGGAAATAAGAAAAGCATGAATACGAGCATTTCCCAAATGAAACACAAACAGACACAGAGCACACTCATGGTTGCCGGAGGGGTGAGGGTTGGAGAACTGGTTGAAAAAGGTGAAGGCATTGAGAAGTACTGGTAGTTACAAAATAGTCCTGGGGATGTAAAGCATAGCAAATCTATAATAATAAAAGCATAATATGCTAATTAGACTGGACAGCTGAACGACCTTCCCGACTTCATTCTGGACGTCCTTCCGGATGAAGCCGTGGCGGCAGGGGCCAAGGCAGAGGCGATTGGGAGCGATCAGGCAGGCAGGCGAGTGGTTAGGAGCCAGTGGTCCCGGATTGCAAGAGGGATGTCCGGCAGTCGGACATCTGCCAAGGGGTCCCAGATTTCGAGAGGGTGCAGGCCGGGCTGAGGCTCCCCCATGCATGAATTTCGTGCACCGGGCCTCTAGCAGTCAATAAGGCTGTAATAACTAGGTGTGATACCAAGTGGGCACTGGAAATATCAGGGGGACAATTTGTAAAGTATGTGACTGTCTAGCCACTTTGCTGCACCCCTGAAGCAAACAAAATAATACTAAAGGCAAACTGTAACTGAAACATAAAATAAAGAAAAAACATAAGCATTCCCACTGCCCCAACTGCACACAGATATTCTTCTGAGAAAAGGGTGCCATTTCTGCACACGAATCTCCTTTAAATGTAAAGGATAAGAAGGTAACACACCTAAACTCTCTTTAGCATGTTCCCGGACTCTCGCAAAGCTGGTGCACATAGTGAAATGCATACAGTAGGAGGTGTTGATGAACAATCACCCTGTGCAACACCGGATTTCAGTAAAGCGGAAGCAATTTGAAAAGACAGGTCTGTGGGGGATCAGCAGCAGCTCAGGAGGATGTGGGCTCCGTTTTAGAGACAGGGCCTGCTGCAGACTGCAGCCCGCTGTTAGAGGGTTCAGACGCTGTTGCGATGGCTTTTATTCTTAACCACGACTTCGTTTCGTTTGTGATTCAGAGATTCTCCATTTCATTTAACCTGTAACAGAGAAAAGTCATAATGAAACAATTAGGGTCTTAATTCTTCATGCTGAGGAACAGGCAGCTCTGCTGATTCTATAATCCTAGCAACAAACAAACAAACGAGTGTTTATCCAAGTAGTTAGAAAATTGGAGATCTCACTCGAGCAGCTGTCTGTCTTTGCCCGCCAGATTAATTGTGATGAACCATCTAACTTCTTAAGTAAATGCATTTGAAAAAACCCTGGATTAGATGGGTTTGTGACGAAGAGGCAGAATTATTAGGTTACCCTGGGTACCTCAGAGATCTCACTCTGGGGCCTGGAGCTCTATTAATAAATTCCACTGGATAATGAGATTTTCCTTGATCACCAGTCAGCTCTCAAAATTAGGTGGAGGAAGCAACTTGAGTATAATGTAGCGGCGTGAATCTGACGCCAATGCCGCATTGATAGGTAAATATGGGGCTGCGGGTTCAGTTCCTATTTTTTGTTTGTTTATTTTTTTTAAAATATGGGTTTGTAGGTTTCAGAGAGGTAGGGAGAAGGAGAGAGAGATAGAACATCAATGAGGAGAATCATTGATTGGCTGCTTCCTGTACATCCCCTACTGGGGATGGAGCCCACAACCCGGGCATGTGTCCTGACCAGGAATCGAACTGTGACCTTTTGGTTCATAGGTTGACATTCAACCACTGAGCCACGCCAACCAGGCTCAGTTCCTCTTTTTAAAGGATTGGAGGGTTTGGCATGTCCTGGCAGCTCGGGCCCTGCATGCCTGGCCCACCTCCTTCTGATTGTCCCCATCGGTGAAGAAGCCCAGTGAGCGTCCCTCTGGGACAGCCTGTGGCAGTAAGACAAGGCCCAGCATGTGCTACCTTCAGACCTCACCTTCTGAAAAACCTGAGCCTACTTACAAGCAAAATAGAAAAAAAAAAAAAGGTACCAAAAGGGCTGTATTTAATAATGACGTCATGGACAAGACTAGCTGATGTCAATCATGACGAGAGTCTAAGACCCTCCTTTTAGGGCCAAATTCATTCCCAGTTTCACATCTGCCCATGCCTCTCCCTAGCGAGACCTGCCCCCAGACTCTGCAGCCCTTCCGTGTGCGTCCCAGTTTGGAGACAGAAAGCTCTCCCAGGCTCGAAGCACCCGCGATGGGCTGCGTCGTGCTTCTGCCCGAGGGCCTTGGTACCTTGCACCTGCAGCAGCTCTCTCCACGTTCTCAAGGCTTGTCTACGTGCAGCCCGAACACTTCTTTCCTGTTCTGGCCAGCAGCGTGTTCTTTGAGGTGGGAATGAATCACTGGTTGCTTCTTCCTCCTCTAAACCCTTACTGAAATACGGCCTCATGCAATAACTTGCAAAACGTGAAACATTAATTAGAACAGGAGGAAGTAAACAGACTTGGTAACCTTTTAGAGAAGATTTTAAAAGGTCATGGATATTTGTATTGACTTAAAACGTTTTTTGCAAAACTTCATATTGTCTTGCCAACTTCATATTGTTTTAATGCTGTAAATATTGTTACATTTTTTCATATTTTTGAAATTGTCAATAAGGAGTATGTCATCAGTTTCTAATCAGAAAAATACATTAGTTTTTTTTTGTAAAAAAGAAATTAGTTGGAAATAAATATGAAAATATTAACAAAGGCTATGATGGCAGAAATATGTGTTTGTTATATTGTTACATTATAATATACTAGAGGCCCTGTGCACGAATTCATGCACTGATGGGGTCCCTTGGCCTGGCCTGCAGGGATTGGGCTAAAACAGGCTCTCCGACATCCCTGAAGGGGTCCCGGATTGCAAGAGGGCACAGGCCAGGCCAAAGGACCCCACCGGTGCATGTTCAGGGACAGGGAGGGGTCATGGGAGGGCTCAAGGGCGTGTCCAGTCCATCTCGCCCAGTCCCAATTTGGCTGGACCCCAGCAGCAAGCTAACCTACCGGTCAGAGCGTCTGCCCCCTGGTGGTTAGTGCATGTCATAGCTACCAGTTGAATGGTCAAATGGTCGCTTAAGCTTTTATATAGATATTTAAATTTCAAAACATTTAAAAAATTGTTTATTTTCCATATCTTATGATTAACTTGCAAGTCCTGGTTACAAAGTCCTTTCTGTACATTTTGGATGTGCCAGGATTTAAAATCCAACATCACGGTTATTATGTAATTCATGTATATGTCATTGGCTATGCTCACAGATATAAATGAATAATCACTCTACAATTTTGTTTTCTAGTTTTATATTTTCGGCCAAAGTGAGTAAACGGAAGTATTAGCATTTCACAAGCGAAGGAAGACCTGCTCTCAATGCTAGCATACGCGATCCGTTTCGTAGAGATTGCAGTAGAGCTGGGGCTCATTCACGTTCTGACTCCTCCTGTTGTAATAGCCATTCACCGCCAACACTGCAGGAAACCCTGCGGGCAGCTGAAATGGAAGCCTGTAGCAGAGGACAACCTCCTGTGCTCAGCCCTCCAGCCTGTGTGCCTCACCTGGTCATCGGAGGAGGCCAGATAAAGGGTCAAGAGCCGTGGTCATGTCAAGTTCTCAAAGCAGCCTCCAGGGGGCGGGAGAATCACAAGCCCATGAGCACCTCCCCAGCCACCCAAGATTCTGCATCCGTCTCTAACAACATTATGTATGGGCTGTGCTATTTCCTTTCATTTCAAATTGATTTATTTTCACGATACAGGGCACCAAGTTTCAAAGTCACAAAAAGATGTTCTCATTCCTCAGGAACAACCAATATTACGACTTTCATGCATATCCTTTAAGGGACTGTATGTGGGGGTTACTCTTCTCCCTCCATTATGCAAATGATAGCACCCGTGTACCCTATTGTGTATCTTGCTTTTTTCATCACTACTGGATAAAATTCAGTGTAAGAACATAGGGAGCTTTTTTGTTTATGGATGCAAAGTATTCTAGCCATGGGTGTGCCGTACTTTTCAACCAACTCCACGAAAGGGCCTTTAGTTGCTTCCTCGACAGCACAGAACCTGGAACGCGCACGCTTTCTGCTGTACGGAGCCTGGAACGCGCACGCTTTCTGGTGTACGGAGCCTGGAACGCGCACGCTTTCTGCTGTACGGAACCTGGAACGCGCACGCTTTCTGGTGTACGGAGCCTGGAACGCGCATGCTTTCTGCTGTACGGAACCTGGAACGCGCACGCTTTCTGGTGTACGGGGCCTGGAACGCGCACGCTTTCTGGTGTACGGAACCTGGAACGCGCACGATTTCAGGCGTACGGGACCTGGAACACACATGCTTTCTGGTGTACGGAACCTGGAACGCGCACGATTTCAGGCGTACGGAACCTGGAACGCGCACGCTTTCTGGCGTATGGGACCTGGAACGCGCACGCTTTCTGGCGTACGGGGCCTGGAACACACATGCTTTCTGGTGTACGGGGCCTGGAACGCGCATGCTTTCACTTGCAAATTGAGTGCATCTATAGGTTACAAAACGGGGACTTGCTTCACACCACGCTGGCCAGCCTGGCGTCCACGGGCGGCGGGCGGGCCGGAGCCTCAGGCAGGCAGTCCTGTGTCTGAAACGTGTGCAGCAGGTGGCAGGCTCAGGAAGGAAGGATTTTAAAACACGGAGATGGCGAATTCATTCATACATTCCCTTTTGATTCACTCAACACATATTTAACACATGGTAGGCTCTGTGCCAGCCACAGGGTACATAATGGGAGAAGACACGGGCCGGGTCCCCTTCTGGACCCAGGCCTATTCCTGGCAGCTGCAGCGTTCCCTCCTCCCCCCTTACCGATCCAGATTGTCTCCAGCTGCCCTGCTCCTGTGCGATCCTGCCTGGGAGGGCTTACCCGTGTTCCTCCTCGCCCTCCCGGCCCCTAAGCCCGCACTTCATAGGCGAGCAAAGCTTCTGGCGGGGATCTCCACGCAGGCACCTCTGCCAACAAGAACAGTCTGCTGAGACCTGAGCTCCGGCTGCTGTGAGCCCCCCTTCTCCCTCCCAGGTGCGCCCCAGAGTGCCCTCTTGGGAAGCATCTAGCCATGCTGTCCACCTGCAGAGGGGGCCTCTTGGTGGCGCTGCGCTGGCCTAGGAGGGGTGATGTGGTCCAAGAGAAACCGCTCTTCTTACCCTTCAGACGCGGCTCCTCTTGGGCTCCGTGGTACTCCGGGGCGGTGGGGTTTCCACCGGGTGTCTTGTCTGGGGTAGCGGCTGGCCGGCCTTCTGGTGCAGAGGACGGTGGCAGGCACGGCCTCTGGTGCCACCTGCAGGACATCCCTGGCCAGGAAGGATGTCCATGTTACGGTCCTGAAGCAGAGCTCCTTCTACGCTGGGCGACATCAGCTTTTGCTCCGAAGGTCTTCAACCTGTCCGATGAGCTCCACCCACACCGTCAACGGGAGTCCCCTTCACCTGTGGATGGTAAATGTGACCTGCACACCGCCCCACAGCAGCACCCAGCTAGTGCTCCCCCCGGTAAGTGGGCACCACCGCCTCGCCAGGCTCACACATACGATGCAGCCCTCATGTCAAAGTCCGCTCCACGGCGCTGGCTCAGCTCACTCTCTCTCCGGAGTGTTTGAGAGGGGCCTGCCCGCGGCGGCCCGGGGGAGACTTCCCGAGCATTAGAAAGAGGCCTGGCCCTGGCAGCTGCAGCGTTTGGCTCAGTGGATAGAGCGTCGGCCTGCGGACTGAAGGGTCCCGGGTTCGATTCCGGTCAAGGGCATGGACCTGGGTTGGGGGCACATCCCCAGTGGGGGGCGTGCAGGAGGCAGCTGATCGATGTCGCTCTCTCACGGATGTTTCTAACACTCTATCCCTCTCCCTTCCTCTCTGCAAAAAATCAATAAAATATATTAAAAATAATAATAATTAAAAAAAATAAAAAAAATAAACTTTCTTTAAAAAAAACCTGTTTAGTGTCCAGCCCCTGACACGACTGTGTGAGCAATAGCCACAGCTCTGCTCTGTGACGCCTCCTCCAACGTTCTGGGGGCTGAACCTAGTTCTGCTGGGGAAGGCGGGAGACACGATATTAAACTGAGTTTGAAAAATCTCCTTTAAACCGTGCATTCCTCCGTAAACAAGTTCTTCCCAAGGAAATCTCTCTCCCCCGCAGGACACTGCTTTCTCAGGAGGTCTGACCGCTCGCGAGCAGCGCGCGTGCTCTTTGCTGCCCAGCAACTTCGACCATCATCAGCACCATCACTGTCCCTCATGCAATCCCAGATGAACACAGTAAGACAGAGATAGCAATTGCTGTTTTCTCTCAATTCCAGTTTATGCCGATCTAGGGGTAGGGACACATGTTTATTGCCTAAATGTTTTATTTTGTAAGTGTACATCTGTTATGTAAGATGAATCTGGAAATGAGTCTAGAAATAACTTGTGAGGCCGCCTCATCTCTAACCTACATTCCCACGTAAGACAACTCTGTTAAAGCAGCCAACACATAAGCCCACGGGCTCTCTCTCTACCAACTCGGAGACTCTATTTCTACCAGCTCGGATGTCTTCTTCTTCTTCTTTTTTCAAATACATTTTATTGATTTTTTTTTTTAACAGAGAGAAAGGGAGAGGGAGAGAGAGTTAGAAACATCAATGAGAGAGAAACATCCATCAGCTGCCTCCTGCACACCCCCTACTGGGGATGTGCCCACAACCAAGGTACATGCCCTTGACCAGAATCGAACCTGGGACCTCAGAGTCCGCAGGCCACACTATCCACTGAGCCAAACTGGTTAGGGCTCGGATGTCTATTTAAAGGCTAGAGCCTGATGTTTTAAGCATCAGTCCAAAAAATGCCTTGCGAAAATAAAATCTTAGAGGATCTTTTCCCTGGTCAAATATTGAAAACTAGAGGCCTGGTGCACGAAATTCGTACATGGGTCGGGGGGGGGTTTCCTCAGCCCAGCCTGCACCCTCTCCAATCTGGGACTCCTTGAAGGATGTCCTACTGCCGGTTTACAGGGATCGGGCCTAAACCGGCAGTCAGACATCCCTCTCACAATCCGGGACTGCTGGCTCCAGCTGCTCACCTGCCTGTTTGCCTGCCTGATTGCCCCTAACCACTCTGCCTGCCGACCTGTTTGCCCCCATCTGCCCCCCATTGCTGGCCTGCTCGCCCCCACCATCCCTCCCCACTGGCCTGCTCACCCCCAACTGCCCCCCTGCTGGTCTGCTTACCCCCAATGGCCCCTGCCGTCCCATCCTGGCCTGATCACCCCCTGGCAACCCAAGCTCCCAAACCCTCCTTTTTTTTTATTTTTCAGCGCCTCCTTGAGCAGAGGTCAGAGTCGGCTGGAAGCAGGTATCTGGGATTTATTTATCTTCTATAATTAAAACTTTGTAGCCATGAGTAGAGGCCAGGGCGGGAATCTTGGCTTCCTCCATCGCTAGATGCAACCCGAGCCTCCTGCTCAGCTCCAGCTCCGTGGCCACAGCCATTTTTATTGGGATTTATTTATCTTCTATAATTGAAACTTTGTAGCCTTGAGCGTAGGCCAGGGTGGGAAGCTTGGCTTCCTCCATTGCCAGGACAACCCTAGCCTCCTGCTTGCTCCAGCTCTGTGGTGGGCTGCCAGCTTGGTTGGGTTAATTTGCATACTCCCTTCCGATTGGCTGGTGGGTGTGGCTTGTGGGTGTAGCAGAGTGATGGTTAATTTGCATGTTTCTCTTTTATTAGTGTAGATAATGCTCTAGGCTTCTTATGCCTCAACTACTGGTCTACTTAAAAGTTCTCAATCTGCTTACCATGAAAGTGAATGAGAAAGCCGACAACAGCTCTAAGTATTTGGTGCAGTTGGCCATGTGATGCAATAGCTACTTGTTACCCAGGGGCACTGTTCCAGAGTTTTGGATGTTGACAGAGAAAGTTACTTTCAAAATGCTTCTATACCTGAGCTCTTCTAATGGGGGTCAAATGTCTATGGAAATAAGTAATTCACTCTCACGCAGGCTAAGAAGGATGGGTTGTTTAACTACTGAGAACAGTAATGGAGGTACAACATAGGGCCGAACATACACTCTCACCCATGCATCAGATGTTGATGGAGAATGATATCAACACTTAACATGTCTGCCCGAACCAGTTTGGTTCAGTGGATAGAGCATCGGCCTGCGGACTGAAGGGTCCTGGGTTCAATTCCGGTCAAGGGCATGTACCTGGGTTGCGGGCACATCCCCAGTGGGGGGTGTGCAGGAGGCAGCTGATCGATGTTTCTCTCTCATCGATGTTTCTAACTCTCTATTTCTCTCCCTTCCTCTCTGTAAAAAAATCAATAAAATATATTAAAAAAAAAAAAGACTTAACGTGTCTGTAGTGGGTACCTTTCAATCAAGTGTCAATATTCAGGGGTATTGTAAGAGTCAGTATCTTACAGGTCATAGAAAAGATTAAACACGAGATGAGCTAGAATAGATAGATGGGGCTATGGCTTCTCTAACTCTTTTGGAAATTGGTGTTGCTAGTTGTCTTTCTGAGGACTGGATGAGTCTCTTCTGGCAGCACACTAATAGTCTAGGTACCTGTGGATGTGTGAAGACGTGGGGTACCGTCACGAAATCACTCCCAACACAAAGAACTCAAAGAGGCGCGTTCCGGAGGCAGCTCAGCGTCTGCCGCACCACCTGGCATGTAGTTGGGGCCAGGTGGGCATCTCTCCGCTGGGGCCTCAGGGCCTACGTTTATGGTTTCTCCCTAGTTCCTCTCCTTCCCCAGGGTAACCCTTCTCTGACCCTGCTCACCGCAATGGAGCCCGTGGGGTCAGATCAGGACAGAGCTGCTCATTAAGTTACTGCCAGGAAATTCCAGGCTATGAACCGGGCAGTCGAAGTAAATTACAGGTATAGTGTCTCATTACTCAGTTTAACAACAGTTTCGAGCATAAAACTTTCTTTCAGGCTCTCTCTGTCATCACTCTCATTACCGGTCCCAAGGCCAGTTTCTAGACTCTTCTGATTGTATCACTCAGTTCTGGGGTCCAGGTTAATAGCTGCCCTCCAGCTTCATAGATGACCAGTTGACTGCTGGTTCAGAGAGCTGTGAGCCAACAGAGTGGTCATTGGCTAGCTAGCCATACTTTTGATGGAAAAAACACTCAGAAATATCTCTGACTTATGTCAATCCGATTTCTTTCATTTTGAAATAGGGCTTGAAAAATGAGTAAGAGTTTACCAGGTGGAAAAGGGGAGAGAGAGATTCTACTCATGGGGCCAACACGTTCAAAGGCTCAGAGACCTAAAAGAGTGAAGGAAGATGGAGAAACTTTATTCTCCAGAACATGGTACACAGGCAGGGCGTGTGGGATGGCTTCCATCAGTAGTCGAGTCATGTATCATGGTTTTGGAATTTGGGGAAAGAGAGGGGACATGAGGGAAAAACTGAACATGATGGTGACATTGTGTGGTATGGGATGTTAGCTTTCCTCAGTGTGGCCCCCAATCTTAAGACTTAAGAGAGGCTGGATGTTTGGGAGTTTTTTGTGGATTCCAGTCTTAGGCAAGAGCTGAGACAATGGGGCCAAGGGCAAGAGAACAGACACAAGGAACCATCAAGAGCACATTTTTATAGGAATTGTTAAGATACCACTTTGGGACTGGGTGGATGCTTTGTGTAAAAAAGAGGCATTGCAGCCAGCTGGTGTGGCTCAGTGGTTGTGCGTCGATCTATGAACCAGAAGGGCATGGTTCGATTCCCGGTCAGGGCACATACCTGGGTTAAGGGCTCGATCCCAGTGTGGGGTGTGCAGCTGATCAATGACCTCTCTCATCATTGATGTTTCTATCACTCTCTCCATCCCCCTTCCTTTCTGAAGTCAATAAAGATATATTAAAAAAATAAAAGAGGCATTGCATCTCCAAGGCAGTGGGGTTGTCCTCTTAATTCCCCTGCACCAGGTGAACAGCTTCGAGGGCAGAGGTGAGCACTGGTGGGTTGCACCCTCACCCACCTCCCTGGCTGGCCAACCTCTGCAGTGCACAGCTGGCACACTCCATGAGGCAGCATCAACCACAAGGAAGCACGCATGGACATTCACAGGGTGCAGGCCTTTATTCTGATGCAAAAAGATCATTTTCCTGAAAGAATCTTGGTTTTGCTTAACCAGTTCTATCATTCCCATATGTCTTCAAGCCCTCTAGGTTCTTCAGGTTAGTAATTAATTATGAAAGTACTAGAGGCCCGGTGCATGAAATTTGTGCATGGGGGGGAGGGGGTCTCCTCAGCCCAGCCTGCACCCTCTCCAATCCAGGACCCCTCGGGGGATGTCCGACAGCCGGTTTAGGGATCGGGCCTAAACTGGCAGTCGGACATCCCTCTCACAATCCTGGACCACTGGCTCCTAATCACTCACCTGCCTGCCTGGTCACCCCTAACTGCCTCCCCCACCCCCTGCTGGCCTGGTTGCCCCTAACTGCTCCCCCACCCCCCCACCAGCCTGGTCACCCCTCACTAACTGCCCTGCTGACCTGGTCACCCCACGCAGACTGCTTGTTCAGTCATTTGGTTGTCCCTCACTAACCTCCCTGCCAGCCTGGTTGTAGGCAGCCATCTTGTGATGGTGTGATGGTCAATTTGCATATTACCTCTTTATTATATAGGATTATTATTTGTACTCGATATTCTGATTTATCATTTACTGCCAACCTTGTAGGACCGGTTTTCCATATTCAGTTTTTGTTGTCATTGATGTTTTCTGCTGATAATAGAGATAACAAAGGAGGATTAAAATCCTGGGCCTGGATATATGATTTATTATGATTAAAAAAAAAAGTCTGTTAGCCTCTTCTGAATCATAAAGAACTGGCTATCAACTCCCTGGATAATAATATTTCACCCCTTCCCCCGCTTATATGCAAACGAGCTGAAGCAAAGGAGCGGAGCTCTGCATATGCCTCTCAAGAATCCTTCCGCCAGACCTGAGCTGGAGCACACTTACGGGCTCTCCTCTGACTCTGTATATAACAGCTCCCAGGCAGCCCAGAGCTGAGCTTAAAGGCTCCCTCTGCTCTTCACACTGGCTTGGCCTCCGACCTCAACTATGGAGAAAACCCAGCGTTTCTCCCTATCCACGAAGACGTCCTAGCTGCTTCTATTTTGCCAAATCAGATCCTGTCCTAATTTTCTGGTTTAGGAGGAGATGTGCGACTGTAACTTGTCTTTATTCCCAGTCCTAAAACAATCCAAACAGGAAACGGAGTCCCTCCCTATTCCTTTAACCTCTCCCACCTATCCTGACTGCATCCCATAAACACAAGGCAGAGAAGGCGGCTGCCTTTTCTGGAGGGTGAGGGTAACACAACACTGAGCATTCGAGTTCCTGTTCTTAGAATTCTGAGTCATCCTTGTCTTTTTCCCTCCTCAGGTCTCAGCTACCTTTCCAGGCGCCTCGGATCCTTCCTCGAATTCTTCACTTCACCCCCAGTTATACCCAGGTGTTCCTGGGGCTCCTCCTTTCCTCCCAGAGTTTTAGGGTTCTTTTTCCCGCTTTCTGTCTGCATTGCTTCTTAGACCTCAAGCATGATTTTCAACGGCGCTGATGTCATGTGTTTACCCAATCCCTTCATGTTGACAGTTAGGTTGTTCCAGCCTTCCTGTGTTTATGACATTGCAGCACACATATGTCCTGGAGTTTACGTCTTTGCACGCATGCCCAAATAGAACTACAGAGTAATTTTTAAAAGTAGTAATTGCTGTACCAAAGGCTCTAAGGGTTTAAACTACTAATAGATGCTGGCAATCACCCCCTTGGAGGTTTGTGTTAGCCACTGACAGGGCCTTGCCAACGGAGTTTATTCTTTGCCAAACCGATCAGTGGAAGATGGCATCTCATTGCCATTTAAGAAATTGTGCATTAAAGTGAAGAGCTATTTATTTTAGACCGTCTCCCCTGAGAATTCCCTTCCCCTAGATTGCTTATTGATAGGTGCTTTTTCACGTATTAAGGGTATTAATCATTGGTTTCTGGTATGCATTGTAAGTATTTTCAGATTGTTACTGATTTTGACTTTGCTTGTGGAATTTCCAATGAAGAAAATTTAGATTTTGTGTAGGACCATTTCTCCATCATTCCTTTAATGTCTTCTTTAGAAAGACCTTCTCCATTCTGAGAAAACAGAAAGATCCACCCTGTCTCCTAGTATTTTCAGAGTGTTACTTTTTATATTTTTATGTTTAAAACTTGGAACTCTGGAAATTTTCAGTGTAAACTTTAAGTAAGTCTAATGTCTTTCAGATGTTAGCATTGTTTCTTCTCCGTTTAATGATTCATCGTGTCTATTTCTCATGCTTGAAAATGACACTTTTACATGTATATTGAATTTCCGTATTTATTTGAATCTAATTCTAAGTTTCTATTGTGTTGCACTGTTTTGCTAGTCTAATTTATTAGTTGGAATAGTCGATGTTTGTTGTAATATGAATTATTCCTGAAGTGCCAGTTGCTTAACAAAATGAAGGTTCATTTCTTGCTCAGATTCCATGTCACTGTGGGTCGGGAGGTTCGGATGAGGGTGGGGTAGGGCCACTCAAAGATAAAGGCTCAGTGAGGTGCCACCATCTTATGACACCATCCATATTTTAGTTAAACCTACATTATTAATTATATATTTTTGTTTCTCTATATCTTTTTATTTATTTATTTAAAAATATTCTTATTGATTTCAGAGAGAAGGGAGAGATAGAAACATCAATGAGAGAGAATCATTGATCGGCTGCCTCCTGCACGCCCCACACTGGAGATCGAGCCCACAACCCGGGCATGTGCCCTTGACCAGAATTGAACCCGGGACCCTTCAGTCCAAAGGCCAATGCTCTAACCACTGAGCCAAACCAACCAGAGCTTCTATCTTTACTCATGTCTACATGACTATCTTAAGATTAGGAGAGCAAATTAAAATATTTTCCTTCTACTAATTTTCTATTTTTCTTTCTTTAGTTTTGACTGGATACGTTTTTAAACAGAACTTCTTTGAATTAAAAAAATTGACATATAACCTCCATATGGTAAAGCATGCACACACGTTACATGTATAGGTTGATGGTTCGTTACATATGTGATCACCAAGATTCCAGAAAGCATTCTCTTGCCCTCGTCCAGTCAGTCCCCTGGCCCCATACCCAGTTATTACAATGCTATTGACATGCTCCCTGTGCTGTACCTGACATCCCTGGGGCTGTTTTGTAACTGCCAATCTGTGCGTCTTAATGCCTTCACCTTTGTTACCAGCCCCCCTCCCATCTGGGGGCCCCCGAGTTTGTTCTCTGCTTCTATGAGTCTGTGTTTTGATGATCTCTGTTTTGAATGGAGTTATTCCCAGCCAAGTAGGGGAACAGGCCAGGGAGGGCACCCACAGAACAGCTGCATTACAAGACATTGCCCAGGAATGCTTTTTCCCCACTTGCTCCCTGGCAGAATTGTAATACAGGTTAGGGGGAGTTGTACTGGTTTTTCACGAATCTCCATGTGATACGAGAGCCAGTGTGTTTGCCTTTGACTTAGTTGCACAACTTTCCAGCTTATAAAAACATTGGCGGCTCAGCGCAGCGTGTCACCCAAGGCTTTGCCTTCACGTGACACATCCACAGTCCGCTGCTCAGGGACCTCTGGCCGCGGAGGCAGAAGAGAGGAGAGTGGCTCTCCAGGCAGCCCCCCGCTGCTCTCCTTCGAGGAGGCGGTCGGTTTTCTCCCGCGTGGGTCCCACCACCTCAGAGAGCCTGCGCTCGCTTGTCTGCTGTCCCAAAGGGGCCGAGCAGGGATGCCCTCCAGCGCTCCCAGGCTTTCTTCACATAAGCATTTTCTGGCTCCACCGAAGATTTATTTCTCTTGGGCTCCTTGTTATTGTCAGTTGATTTCAGGGAGGACTGGGGGCAGAGCTGTTTTTATTTACTTTGATGTTTTATTTTTTAAAATATATTTTAAGGATTTCAGAGAGGGAGGGAGAGAAACACCAGTGATGAGAGAGAAACATTGATCGGCTGCCTCCTGCATACCCCACACTGAGGATCGAGCCCTCAACCCGAGGAATGTGCCCTGACCGGGAAGCGAACGGTGACCTCCTGGTTCACAGGTTGATGCTCAACCACTGAGCACACTGGCCGGGCCAGATCTGTCTTTACTTCATTGGTTTAAACTGCAAACCACCTTCTGCCAGCCTTGACTGCCTTCCTGCTACCAGTCTAATACTTCTATTATTTTAGCCCCTTTTCCCTGTGGTAGTGAAGACAGGCTTACCAGAAAGTTTTTTTCTTAAAGACAGGAAAAAAGTCACCCCTCTTATATTTCAAGGAGACTTATATGACACTAGAGGCCCAGCACCCGATTGAAATCGCGCGAGGAGGCACCCTGCAAGGGGGCCGGGACCCGCGCCTGACTCGCAGCACCCCCCGGCCCCCCTGTCTCTTTCTCTGCTCCGGGCCTCACCTGCACACGCAACCTCCTCCTGTCCTGTCGTGACCCGTTATGACATCCCGGCCTAATTTGCATATTACCTCTTTATATAGATAGATGTTATTAATAGTCCCTCTCCACTATATAGCATGGTTCTTAAGAGTTGCCAGCTGTGACAAAAGGTTCCCGGGAGTTACTAGTATTTTGCAAGCCGGGGTCATTGAACAATGTTTGAAATGAAATGTCTGTTGATTAACCTATGAAGACCATATTGCTAAGGTGATTCTCTTAGTGACAGTTTAAAGACATGGAGTCTGGGCATGACTGGTCTGTAAAATGTGAAGGGGTAAATTTACTTCTGCTCTTCTGTACCTTTATGCATATTATTTTGGTAAAGTAGGATTTTAGGTTAAGCAGTTTTTATCATAAAGCAAAAAACAGGAAAGTTTTTGTTAAAATAAGATATCCTACGAAACCTTGTATGAGGCCCAGAACCTAAGTCAACTATCACTCAGGAATAATGGCCGCTTGCTACACACGCCCTCCAGGACTTGGAACTGTGTCAGGCAGTAGGAAGAGCCGTGTCTGCTTCCTTAACGTCGCCACATGCATGTGTGCGGGCCATCTCTCACACTCACCGGGACGAAGCCCCTCTGGAATGAGAGGCAGCTCCGGGGACGTGGACACTGCTCTGTCTGTGTAGCAGGAGGTTTGTGACCTTCTCCCCAGGGCTGAGCTGTCCAGCTGGCGTGCAGCATGCCCGAGGGGCCCTGCACATCTGGGTTACACGTGTGCTGAGCACTGATTGCCCGCAGCCTTCGGACAGGCAGCGGGGCCTGGTCAGCCTCCTCTGTTTACTCTGGGGAGACGAGGTGGCGTGGGGAGGAGGGGGTGGTTTCAAACAGGGCACAAGGCACTGCTGCTTTGTTTGTGATATGACCACTCTTTCAATCTCCTGTCTGCTTCCCATCCTCTGTTCCCCTACACTCCAGCTTCCCAGTTGTCTGAACAGATTCCCAGTCCATCGGCCACTGGCCGGTTTCGTTGTCCAGGGAGCCGAAGGGCCCGTCCGGGGTCCGCGCTGGCAGCTCGGATTCCCACGAAGGCAAAACTGGCAGCCTGCTGAGGAGACCCAGCATTCGGCCGGGGAAAAGAATGGGTAAAGCAAACACAATCTATCACTCTTCTCATTTTGGGCTTTATTTAGGAGACATTCCTGTACCACAACAATACTGAATCATACCAATGCCTAACTTTTATACAAACTACATTCCAATTCTGTAACTGTCCACGCATAATCCATCAACCTAACAATTTTCTTTAATTGACTCTCAGATGCTGAGACATGTATTTAAATATAGAAATTACTATATTTAATCGGTGATTGTAATAATGGAGGCCTGAACCCACAGCTACTGTAAAAGTGAGATTCTAGGTGCTACTTTCTTTCCAAATTCACAGAAAAAATAAAGTATGGATTTTTCATTTTAACAAGGTTGGGAGCAAATCTAAACCACTTAAAGGATATTGTTTATCCTCATTCAGTTAGCATGGACCAAGTAAAACGTCACCCATCTCATTAAACATTTAAAAAAGTACATTTTTTTTGTTGAAATTGAAATCTCAGTAATATATTTCTGATTATTACAACTAGAACACCATTAGTTATAACTTAACTCATTCAGTTTAATATCCAAATATTTAAGAGCATGGGGTCTCCAGTGAGCAAGAAATAATAAAAGGAATACTTGGCGGTAATAAACGTAGAACAAAGCAGTTAAGTGAAATTTGCTTGTGACTATTAGGTACGTCATACTGTTAAGAAAAATGGTCTGACTAGTATAAGCATAAGGTCTTTTTGATGTCATAAAATTACCCTTAGCAGATTTCTGCAAGGCCAACGTTGTGGGCCTTACCTGGCTCCTGAGAAAGTGCCGGATGATACCCTGGAAAGGGTTTGGGCTCCAAGCACTTCATCTCCCTTGGTTTACAAGTGAGCCGAGACCCCAAGCATCCTTCCGACTGCTGGAGACGAGACGTCATGGGCGGTGCAGTAGAAACTGGGGTTTTTAAACAGGAAGAGACCAGCATCACTTGCTACTGTTGGCGGAGAGTGCTCTAAAGAAGAGATGAAAACAGTGAACAGGTATTGCAATAGCGTTTACCGGGTACCAGGCCCTTCTAAGCTCTTTAGAGGCACTAACTCCTTTCATTTAATCCCATCACAACCCTATTGGGTACCACTATCATCTCCTTTCACGGACGAGGAAAGAGAAAGAAGCACGGGGAGCGGAAGTAACTTTCGGGTTCACTGGACCAGAGAGGGACGAAGATGCCAGCTGCCTGGCCCCCAGGCTCGGCTGCCTCTGTGGCTGGGCACCCACCGCGCTGCTTTCTGGTGCCGGCTTTACGCAGGGACACCCAACCACGGCATACCAAGGGCCCAGGCACCTCCATACACAGACTTCCGGTTTTTAAAAATAAGATTATTCATCAATTTCTAAGATGTTCATATTTCCCTTTTAGTTTTAATCTTAAACTTTCCTTTAAAAAAGCCAACCTCTTTTCATTCGGTTTGAAGCAAACCCAGTTGGCAGCAATACCACTGCCTGGAGGGCAGCGGGGGCACCTCCGTTATCAGTTGGAAAGGAGACCCCTGCACACACACACCTGGAATGTGAGGGGCGGGGGGGGGGGCAGCTCTTGAACAAGGGCCTGTCCGGCCTAGCAGGTGAATGCAAGCAATTGGCCCAATGCAGCCGGTCGGTGCCGTGCGCTCCAGGCGGGTGGGCGCGCGCGTGGGGAGGCCTTTCTGCCGCCTGGAGGGACCTGCAGTGGCGGCAGTGGGACCCCCCGCCGGCCCACCTTCGGAAGGGGAGGCGAGTCCTCTGATCAGGGCCATACTTGGCCCACCGCACGTCCCGATGCGTCTCCTTCCGCGCGGGAGGGGGTTCATTGGCCCGGGTGGGGGAAGCACCGCGTCTCCCCAGCGTGTGTTTCTGGAGGAAAGCGCCCCATGGAAGTCACCTCCTGGAGATACCCCTCTCGCTCAGGTGCAGCATCCATGACTGACTCCCCGGGGTGAACAGTGTCCGAGGCTCGCGACGCCCCTCGGCCCCAGGCGGCGCGGCGATCGCGGGGGCGGGGGAGACGCAGGAGGCGGGGTGGGGGGGCGCCCTGGTCCCGGCGCCGGGGGAGGGGGCCGTTCTCCCGCGGAGTCGGCCAATCTGGAGGCGCGGTGCTTCGGCGCGGGGAAGGTGGGGGAGGGCGGGGACCCCCAGGTTTCCTCGGGCGCGAGCGCAGCGCCGCCTGCAGTTTCTAGCGGAGGCGCGGAGCCCCAGGGGGCTCAGGCGCCCGCCCGCCCGCGTTTCCTCCGCGGCTTCCCTGCCCCGCGGAGCCGCCCTCCGCGACCAGGACCCGGCTCCCCCGGCACCCGCCCCTCCTCTCCTCTCCTCTCCGGGCGCCGCGGCTCCGCCCTCAGCGCTCGCCGGCCGCTCTCTGCCGGGGTCCCGGGCCGCGCGGGGGCGGTGCCGGGAGCCTCGCGCGCCGGCGGCGGGGATGCTGCTGCGGTCGCTGCCTCTGCGGCCGGGCGGGCAGCGGGCGGTGGCCGGAGCCGGAGCCGGAGCCGGAGCGCGCTGGTCGCCGGCCGGGACGCCACCTCCGCCAGCGATCCGAGTCCGCGGCCGCCGCGGGGCACCGGCGCCCGGAGCGGCATGAGCAGGAGGCTGCGCGCCCGCGAGCTCGCCGCTCCTCGGCCCCCAGGGCCCCCGAAGGCCCCCGCGCGCCGCGCGCGCCGACCCCCACGCCCACGCTAGCCCCGCGCAGGGCCGGACGCCGCGGCCCGGAGGCGGAGGAGAAGGAGGACACGGTGGAGGCGGCGGCCCAGGCCTGCGGAGCGCGGGCGCCCGGATCCTGAGCGCGCAGCCGGAGACGCCGGGGACCGGCCGTCCGCAGTTGGCGGTCCCCCCCGTGGGGTCACCGCGGCGCAGGGTCCTCCCTCCCGCCGCCTCTGCCAGGCGGGTCAACCGTGCGTCCTTGGCCTCCGGATCCTCACGTCCCCTCTCCCCCTCCACCCCTTCTCGGTCTCCCTCCCTCTTCTCCCCTCCCCCCACCCCACCCCCCTCCCTCCCCGGTTCCCCGGCCTCCCATTCATCCGTCCGCCCCCTCCATCCCTCCTTCCCGCAGGGCCTCCTCCCCGCGCGGACCCCGCTGCGGGCTCGGAGTCCTCGCGCATCCATGGAAGTTTAGGGCCTGGGTGCCCACGCGTCCGGCCGCGGAGCGCAGCCGCCAGGAGGAAGATGTCTGTGCTGCGGCGGATGATGCGGGTCTCCAACCGCTCCCTCCTCGCCTTCCTCTTCTTCTTCTCGCTGTCCTCGTCCTGCCTCTACTTCATCTACGTGGCCCCGGGCATCGGTAAGCGCGCGGCACCCCTCGCTTCCCGCGGTCACGGAGGCGGCGCAGGCTGCGGCCGAGGGTGCGTGGACGCCGGGCGAACAGCCCCCGCAGAAAGCGTCCACCTGACATGTCGTTTCGGGGTGTCGCCTACTCCGCCGCGGGCCTGGCTGTGGGATGTGAGTTTCGCGAATGCGCGTTTAAAGGACTCAGAGCCCGCGTTCCAGGGACCGAGGCAGGCGCGATGGCCCCGGGGCGCCCTGCACCCTTCTTGAGTCTCCACGACAGCGTCACCCCCCCCCCTTTTTTTTTTTTTTAAACTCCAAGGCTTTACGTTTAAACTCAGGGCTTCCTCGCGGCTTTATTCAGACACCCTCGGCTGGACCATCTGGCTGTAAAAACGTGGTGGGGAAACCGAGGGCAGGCAATGGGACTGAGATCCACCGTGTGCTAGGTCACCGGTGAGAATGGGGTCAGGGCAGGTCTGTGGGGCTCAGCCGTGTGTAGGCGCCGCGTTCGTCGCCTTGTAAACACGGCGCCGCCTTCGTATTTAATCGGCGTGGGTCTGCTGTCCACGGATGGGCACAGCCTCTCCCGCCTGCTGGGATAGGACTTCCGAGACAAAATAAAACTCCGAACAACCATTAGGTCAGGTGGTTTGTGGTTTAACGTGTTAACAACCTATTGACCACTTTCGGGCCCCTCTGGGCTAAAATTAGGCGCTTTTGTCTCATCTGCCCCAATTGGCTTCTGGATGAGATAAATATCCAGGTCCTCAGCCCCCTTCGGTGGAAGAGGTGCCCGTGTGGCATTCTCACGGATGAGAAATAGCAGCAGCAGGTGGACATCAAGACGCACTGTATTCCCAAAACGTTTCTGAGTGATCCGTGGCTGTTAGGTACTGAATGTTACGCTCCTGAGGACCCGCGTGGCGTCTCCTGTCACTGCTTGTTAGACACTAGTCGTCTAAGCCCGTGTCCCTTCTCCCTTTGACGTGGCTCAGAATGTGCGGCCTCGCACCGTGGACCTTTGAGGTGGAATGATCACCAGGGCCTGGTCTGGTGTGGTTTTAGGCTACGGTATTGTGAGGCAGGGGGTGGGGATGGAAGAAGCAAACCTCATTGAGGTTTTTCCTTTTTGACTCTTGAACAAGAGGGTTGGCATTCTGATTTATTTCAGTACTTCTCAGAGTAAAACAGTATGCACGGAATTACTTTTTTATATCTTACTAGAGGCTGGGTGCACGAAATTCGTGCAAGAGTAGGCCTTCCCGACCCCCCCCCCCCCTCCCGCCACCGGTACCAGCTTCCCACTGGCACCTAGGACCCCGGCTTCCCTCGCAACCCCGGCTTTGTCCAGAAGGACGTCTGGTCTAATAAGCATATTACGCTTTTATTATTATAGATTATTTTTTACTAACGTATGAAGTTCAGGTGTACACCTTGACTTTTCTTGATTAAATTTCGGGTTCAGTGAAGATATATAAGCTCAGATGATGCTTGAGAAGACGTAAATCTTGGAAACCTTGATGTATCCCGAAATAGCAGAAGTTTGAGGTCCAAGTTTGAAGAAGTATGAATATTTTAACATGTTATTTCCCTTTAATGCAGCGTTCCCCTTTAGGCTGATTAAACTACTCCTTGAAGCGGTAGTAGAAAGGACGATGATAGCTCAGTGGATCGAGAGTAGTTATAACCAAACTAGTCAGCAGGCTGTCCTTTAGATCCTCTGCCGTTTTGGAAGACTTAGAAATGAACTCCTCATTCTACAGCATTTTTATTTTCTCAGGTCGCTCTTTAAGGATGGGACGTCTTTAGAGGATGATATTTTATTAGACATTTAACAGATATGTTGGAGAACAAGTTTTTTTTTTATACTTAGGTAGCCAGTTTCTTATTTTCTTTTCTGAGCAACATAACATGTGAAAGGTATGTTACTCAAAAAGATAACCAAAGGAAATCAGAGTGTCAGCTCTCGCCTGGTAGTCACCCATTTTTTTGTTAGTGCACTAGTATATTATCTATAGATTCTTAAAATTCAATTGATGCGAAATATGAATACATTTAAAAAAATTTATGCCTAATCTTTGCCATAGAACGATTACTTATAGCTCATAGACATTTTGGCAATTTTCTTAGGTCCAAACACTGTACTGTTTTGATGGGTCTTATAATTTATAACTTTAAAAGCTTGATTAAACCTAGCAAGAATGAAAAACAAAACTTATAAAGTTCTCTCTGTTTGTTGAACGGAAGCTATTTCCCAAACCCAGTGTTACTTAGTAGAAGAAAAAAGCCTCGCTATTTATCTTTTAAGTACTGGGAACAGTTTTCCAGCTGTTGCGGTTTTGCTTGAAAGCGTGAATTTTATCATTGGCTACACACACTGTCAGTTCTTCTGGAAGTGTCAGGCTCCCCTTGCTCATTTCTGGGAAAATGCAGGTCAAATACAGAAGTTGAAATCACCATTGTTTGTCAGTTGTTCTTTCCAGTAAAAATAATGTTCCATGAAAGAGGTAGCTAGCTCAGATCCCAACCCCTCAGTCAGCAGCAGAATTTGATTTTCAGAATGTCCCTGGTGCTGTGGTGTGCTGCAGAAATGCTTTCTGCACACTTGCCATCTCATCATCGATTTCTTATTAATGAGGTGGACCCCAAACTAATTAGGTCCTGATAGCTAGTTTATTATAGGCACCTAGAATCTTTCTGAAATAATTCATATTTTAGCCTGGATTACATCTTGAGGCAAAATTTTATGATGACTAAAATGTATGTTGTATAAGAGAGCCCCTTTGATTAATTGAAATAAATGTTTTGACTCTCTTGTTAAAAAGTTTGCATTAATCTTGTGTCCATCGACCTGCTTAGTACACATCCTATGTAATAAAAGCCTAATATGCAAATTGTCCCCTCGGACGGTTGTTTGACCCGAGGTTGGAAGGGATGGGGAGACCAGGAGTTCGACTGATTGCTATGATGTGCGCTGACCACCAGGGGGCAGTGCAGAACATGGTGGGTGTCGGTGATGTGGCACTGGCAGTGAGCGGCAATGGAGGCACTGCCGGCCCCAATGGGCCCCCATGAGAGTGGGACCGCGTTGGGATAGTGGAGCAGGTGAGAGGGCAGCTCCAGGCCAAGGCAGGTGTGAGTGGGTGCCCAATTGCCCCACAGAAGGGACCAGCGGCAGCAGCAGGGGGCCCAGCCCTGATTGATCGCCCTGCAGACAGGGTGGTGGAGCAGGTGAGGGGGTGGCACCAGGCCAAGGCAGGGTGCCAGGCAGGGCTGCGGGGCTGCGAGGCTGGGAGCGCGAGCTGGGGGCCGATCTCCGAAGGCCACCCTGAGGGACCCCACCTGTGCACGAATTCATGCACTGAGCCTCTAGTTAGTTACATGTTCCTGCCTTTTCCACCCAGAGACCTACTTCATCGTGTGCCTTCCCCAGGCTTCCTCTCATGTTGGTTCCTCTTTCTCGGTCTCCTCCACCTGTGTTCTTCCTGCCCTCCCTCTCTTGACCCACAGATAGTACCGCCCAGTGGCAGACAGCACGTCTGTTTAGTATCTCACATTCCCCCCGTGATGCTCCACAGTGGTTGGGCTGTCTGGGCCTTCACCTGCAGCGAGTTCCACCGGACTCAGGGCTCAGGCGTTTAAGAATAATTGGGAACATTTTTCTTGAAGGTCTAAGCCACGCAGGAAACACAGGAAACGTGGTTTTTATGTTATGAACCTGAGCACCAGGGAACGCTGGTCTGCAGAGAGCCTCCCCTGCCCCCACCTTGCCCTGGGAGTAAGTCCCTGGACGGGTGCCCCGGCCCACCCAGGCCAGGCAGGAGCCGCCAGCTGCTTCCCTGTCTGTCTCCCGCTTGGTGCTTCGTGCCTGATCGCAGAAAGGTGCGTGCCGTTTCCTCCCGGGGAAGCTGGCTGGGTTGAGAACGGGATTCCAGTTAGTACGAGAGCGGTTCCCAGTATAACCTCCAGCGCAGCGCTCTCATTTCCCTGCCATTAAAGGAGCAGGTGAGCCGAGGTGCAGGTTCGTCCAGCAAACAGGACCAGGGAGCCTCAGGTGGGCTGGGCATTGTGTGGGGCTGGGAGACAGAGAGGTGGCAGAGACACCGTGCCTGCCCTCCACACACCGTGCCTGCCCTCCCTGACAACGGGCTGAGCTGTGGAAGAGCTGTAGCCAGTCCTTAAAGCATGCGGGGGGCCAGGGGGTGGGGGTGGGAAGCAGGCTGACGGGGGGGGGGGGGGCAGTGAGGGCTGCTGAAAGATTCCAGAGGAAGTGGTGTGGGGAGTGGGTCCTTGCGGAGAGATAGGATTTGTCTGGACCGAGGAAGGAATTCTAGTCAGAGGGAGCAGCTTGGGGTTCCAGAAAACGGGAGCATTTCCATCTGGCTACTCCTTATGGGGTGGAGAGGGCCAGACTGGGAAGAGGCTCAGGCTCTCCTGCCCAGCCTGGTGTTCTGGCTCGTGAGGTCCCTCAGATTCCTGGCGGAGGAAAACTGGTGTTGGCTCACACAGCTTTCTCAAAGCTGCCTGTGATTCCGAAAGGCGTCCCTGTGCGCAGAGGCCTGGGGCAGAGTGTAACCTCCCTGGAAGGGGTGTCACTGTTCCTTTGCCTCACCTGAGTCCTCAGTAGCTGACAGGCTGCTTTGTTCTTTTATTTTTTAATATCTTTTTATTGATTTCAGAGAGGAAAAGGGAGAGAGAGAGAGAGAGAAACATCACTGGTGAGAGAGGATCTCTGATGAGTTGCCTCCTGCACACCCCCCACTGGGGATCAAGCCCGCAACCCGGGCATGTGCCCTTGACCGGAATCCAACCCGGGACCCTTCGGTCCGCAGGCCGATGCTCTATCCACTGAGCCACACCAGCCAGGGCCATTCTTGGAGTAAAGGTGGAATCTGGTTGGGTTGAATGCCCATGGGCCCTTGGAAGGAATCATTGCCCAAGTGCTTCATGATTTGGGCCTCCAGGGGGCCGTGCCTGCTGGGACTGGTGGGGCTGGCGAGGGTGGGCAGGGTGCAGGCGTACATGTGCACGTGTATGTGTTGTGGGAGAGGGTGGCTGGCGAGGTCCTTGCCCAGAGGCCCCTGGCCGTTCGGCTGGGTGTCTCTGGGCACGGAAGGGAGCGGGTTGCCCCGCAGCTTTCTTACCGCAGACCTTCAGCCTCCTGGCCCGGGCAGGGCGCGCCTGCTGGCTGTGTTCTGTTTGGTCTGTTCTCACCTGACTTGTGTTTCAAAGGTCCTTTTAGTGTTTTGCTCACCAAGTGCTCTCATCTATAGGTCACCTTTCAGGGCTCTTTTTAAAATTTTATTTATTTTTGATTTCTACCCAGTGCTTTATTAAACATAGTCCCATCAGAGGAGAAAGAAACGTGTCCCCACACCAACAGAGAGTTATGCGCATGTGTGTTTATGAGAAAGAAACACGCGAGGTCCCTGATCTGTGCTCGGAGGGGTGGTCCGTCAGGCGGAGCCTGGGCCAACCTGGAAGGCAGATGAGGGTCTCTGTTCGGGGGGACTCACTGCTCCTGGGTGCCCCAGGGGATGTCGTCGGGCCGCGTGGCGGCACGGCGCTCGTCGATGAGCTGCTGCGCAACCTCCCGGGATGTGTCCGGCTCATCGACGTTCTCCTTGGAGATGTCCGCCTTTCGGAACCGCTCCAGGAAGGCCTCCCGCTTCCGCAGCTTGTCGTGCTGGCGACAGGTCCTCTAAAGGGCGAGGAGATGCCGGTGTGGTTGGCCATCATGAGCCCACTGACCCGGTGGGCGGAGGGCAGGCAGGGAGACTTCCTGGGCAGGGCCACTTGGATGCTGGCTGGGCCCCAGGGGATGAAGTTGGCCAGCTTCCGTTCCGGGACCCTCTGCAGGCTCTTGTGGACCTGAGTGGGACCCACCTCCCCCGGGACGGTGTTGAGGATGGCGATGTAGCAGTGGTTGGTCGGCCGGTCCCGGCCGGTGGACACCATGATGTTCTTGGGCTGCAGCCGCCGCCTCATCACATCCAAGACCGTGGTCTTCCTCACACTGGCTACCGACTGGTCCAGGGTGAGGGGGGTGTAACCAGTCATGAGGAAATGGAGCCGTGGCGTGGGAATGGAGGAGGCTGATGAGGCCGATGAGGTCGTCGTTCGTGTCGCCAGGGTAGCGCAGGGTGGTGGTGCCGGCTGACGTGATGGTGGACCCCAGCTGGTGGATCTGGGAGAAGGATGGGTTCCGGATGTGCAGGCGGTCGGTGGCGATCCGGTTCAGGGCAGTGTTGTCCAGCACCACCACACAGTCCGCGTTCTGGGTCAGCCTCTGGAGTGTGAGCAGGGCGTTGCCGGGCTGGACCACCACGCCGCTCATCTGGTCCTGGTTGGGAAACGCTGCGTATGTCCGCACCAGCTTCTCGGGGTGCCTGTCATTCAGCCGCTCCAGGAGGTAGGAGCCCAGGCCAGAGCCTGTCCCCCCAGCGATGGAGTGACACAGCACAGAGCCCTCTAGACTGTCACTGCCATCTGCTTCCCGGTTGATGATGTCCGAAATGTCCTCGTGGGTTTTCTCTCCCCGGGAGAATCCACTGGCCCAGTCGCTGCCGCTCCGGCCCCTCTGTGCGCGGACAGGTAGGTGTGTTCTCTGGGTCGCAGAGCTTGGCGTAGGGGGAGTTGAGGGTGGAGTGGATCACCCGCGGCTCCAGGTCCAGCAGCACAGCCCTGGGGAGGTGGTGCTCGTCGTCTGCCTGGCAGAAAAAGACGTCCTTGCGGTCAGTGCCCTCGGTGGCGAAGTCCTCCACGATGCCCTCGGGGCTGATCCCGTGCTCTGCGCACAGTTGTTTCCAGAACGCGAACCCAATCTGATTGCCGCTCGGGCCCCACTGTAGCTAGGGTGATGATTGCCCTGGGCACCTCCCTTCCAGCTCCCGCCAGCAAAGCGGCCCTTTCTTAACGTTGAACTTATTGGTTAATACAATTATCAGGCTTCAGGGAGACGATTCTACGGCACATCGTCTGTACGGCCTATTAGGCTGTGTGTTTGCCATCCCACGTCTCCTTCCATCACCGTTTATTTCCCCTTTACCTTCTTCTGCCGCCCCCGCTCCCCTTCCCTCTGGTCATCACCATACAGGGTTGTTTTGACTTAGGTCCCGGTGTTGGTCATTTCTTCCGGGCCTTTCTACCTTGCCATACATCTCATGCTAAAATTTTGGGTCCTGTGTGTTGCAGGAAACACCAGAAGCTTGGCAAAGGGGGAAAATGTAGTCCTCTGGTTGGTTTGTTATTTATTTATTTATTTATTTATTTATTTAAAAAGTCTTTTTAGTGATTTTTAGAAAGAGAGGGAAACTTTGATCGGTCGGGTACGTGCCCGTATGGGGAAGTGAACCGACAACCTTCAGGTGCGTGGACCACTGAGCCACAGGGGCCAGCCCTCTGTTTCAGAGCCATTTTCCTGTCGTGGCGTACGGAAGGCAGAGCCAGTGGCAGGGAGGAGGCTATGACAATAGAGGGCTCAGACAATAGAGGATTAGTATGTGACCAAGGTCATAGCTGGGTCAGGGCAGAGTTGAGGGGATGTGAGTAGTTGTATTGTAGGGTCCCCAGGAAGGACTTGTCAGGAGGCGGAGGGACATAAGGGCTCAGAGAGAGATTTGGGTGTCTTCAGCATAAAGATGAACGGTACCTATCCATTCCTTACCTCTCACGCCTGAGTCATAAAACTAACTCCTGCCAGCAGAAGTGACTCCCTAAGTCAGTGACTCTTAAATGTGGAACGATAGGGGTTAAATTGGAATTTGAAGAAGGCCCACGTGTAGTTTGAAAAGTTTCCCATGAGGCTCTGCCACCCTTTTTACTTTCCAGTCCCAAATGGGAGTCAGTGGGGTTGACACCCTGGAAAGTATAGGTGGCCGGCCGCGCATCCCAACCCCACGCTAGCAGGATAGCCGTGTTGTAAAGAAAGAGAAGGAAACACGGGCATTTGATAAAATTCAACATCCATGTAAGATAAAGCCTCTCGACGGAGTGGGTATAGACTGAACATTACCTCCCCATAATAAAGGCCATCTAAGACAGCGGACAGCTGACATCATACTCAGAATTGCAAAGCTCAGAGCTTTTCCTTACACCAGGACGGGGACAAGGATGCCCACTCTTTCTACTTTTATTCAATATAGTATTGGAAGTCGTGGCCAGAGCAGTTAGGAGAAAGAAAGAAAGAAAGAAAGAAAGAAAGAAAGAAAGAAAGAAAGAAAGAAAGAAAGAAAAGCATCCCAACTGGAAAGGAAAACGTAAAATTGTCACCATTTGCGGATGGTGCTGTTATACATGCAGAAAAACATAAAGACTCTATCAAAAAACGGCTAGAATTCATAAACAAATCCAGTCAAGTTGCAGGGTGCAAAATCAATATGCAAGAACTGTTGCAATCAATAAAACAACAAGAAAGCCCACTGCATGGGAGAACATATTTGCCAATGATATCAACGATAAGGGTTTAATCTCCAACACTTACAGGGAACTCATTCAGCTTAACAAAAAGAAGATAAACAACCCAATCAAAAAATGGGCAACTGATCTAAATAGGCACTTTTCGAAAGAAGACAGAAGGAAGGCCAAGAGACATATGAAAACCTGCTCAAAGTCACTAATCATCAGAGAGATGCAAATCAAAACAACAATGAGATGCCATCTCACACCTGTCAGAATGGCTATCATCAACAAATCAACAAACGACAAGTGTTGGCGAGGATGAGGAGAAAAAGGAACCCTCGTGCACTGCTGGTGCAAATGCAGACTGGTGCAGCCACTGTGGAGAACAGTACGGAGTTTCCTCAAAACACTAAAAATGGAGCTCCCATTTGACCCAGTGAACCCCCTTCTAGGAATAGATCCCAAGAAACTAGAAACACCAATCAGAAAGGATATACGTACCCCTATGTTCATAGCAGCACAATTCACCATAGCTAAGATTTGGAAACAGCCTAAGTGCCCATCAGCAGATGAGTGGATTAAAAAACTGTGGAATTCTACACAATGGAATACTATGCTGCGGTAAAAAAGGAGTTCTTACCATTTGCAACAACGTGGATAGAGATGGAGAGCTTTATGCTAAGTGAAATAAGCCAGGCAGAGAAAGATAAATATCACATGATCTCACTCATTTGTGGAATATAATGAACAACATAAACTGATGAACAAAAACAGATCCAGAGACAGAGAAACATCAATCAGAATGTCACATCTCAGGGAAGGTAGTGGACAGTGGGGGTAAAGGGGAGAAATCAATCAAAGGACTTATATGCATGCATATAAGCCTAATCAATGGACACAGACCACAAGGGGGTGGGGGTCATGAATGGGAGGTGGGAGGTAATGGGGAAATAAGGACACATATGTAATACCTTAATCAATAAAGAAATTTAAAAAAAAGAAAAAGGAAAAAAAAGAACTGTTGCATTTTTATACACTAACTAGAGGCCCAGTGCACAAAATTTGTGCATTGGTAGGGTCCCTAGTGTCTGCTGGCTGCCAGCCGGGGGGAGGGGCCATGGGCAGTTGGCCAGCTGGCTCCACCTCTTGGTCAAACCCTCAGTCAAGGGGACAATTTGCATATTAAGCTTTTATTATATAGGATAACCATCAGAACAAGAAATTAAGAAAACTCATTCACAATTGCATCAAAAAGAATAAAATACCTAGGACTAAATTTAACCAAGGAGATGAAAGTTCTGTATGCTGAAAACTATAAGACATTGATGAAAGACACTGAAGAGGACACAAGTAAATAAAAAGATATTTTGTGTGCATGCAGGAAGAATTAATAAAAGGTTATTACCCAAAGCAATCTACAAATTCAGTGAAATCCCTATCAAAATTCTAACAGCATTTTTCATAGAATTAAAACAGTCCTAGAATTTGTTTGGACCCCAAACAGTCAAAGCAATCTTGAGAAAGAAGAGCAAAGCTGTAGGCATCACGCTCCTGGATTTCAAACTCGATTACAAAGCTATAGTGATTGAAGCAACACGGTATTGGCACAGAAACAGGTACATGGATCGATGGACTGGAGAGCCCAGAAAGAAAGCCAAGCGTATGTGATCAGTTAACTTCTGACAAAGGAGGCGAGAATATACAACAGGGGAAGGGCAGTCTCTAATACATGGTGTTGGGAACACTGGACAGTCACGGGCAAAGAATGAAACTGGGTCACTATCTTATACCACACACAAAAATTAACGCAAAGTGGATTGCTTGAATGTAAGACCTAAAACCTGGAAAGTTCTAGAAGAAAACATAGGCAGGAAGCTCCTTGATATTATTGGCCTTAGCTATGTTTTTATGGAACTGATTTCAAAGGCAGGGGCAACAAAAGCAAAAGTAAATGGAACGGCATCAAACTAAAAAGCTTCTGCATAGCAAAGGTATCAACAAAACAAAAAGGCAAGCTACTGAATGGGATGAGGTATTTGCAAATCCTGTATCTGATAAGGGGTTAGCTTCTAAAATATATAAATAATGTCTACAACTTGATAACAAAATTTGACTTAAAAAAATGGGCAGAGAATCTAAACAGACATTTTTGCAAAGAAGGCACATAGGACCAACAAGTACGTGAAAAGGTGCTCCAAGTCACTAGTCATCAGGGGACGGTAAATCAAAACCACAATGAGGTGTCACCTCACACCTGACAGAATGGCACTTGTCAAAAAGAAGAGATAACGGGTGTTGGTGAGCGTGTGAAGAGAAAGGAACCCTTGTGTGCGGTTGGTCGGAATGCAGACTGGTGCAGCCACGATGGAAGACAGCACGGAGGTTCCTCAAAAAATTAAAAATAGAACTTCCATATGATTCAGCAATTCTATTTCTGGGTTATCTATTCTAAGAAAATGAAAAACCTAATTCATAAAACGTATGAATGCTTTGTTCATTGCAGCATTGTGTATAATAGCCAAGATACGGAAACCACCTAAATGCCTCTCGATAGAGGAACGGTTAAAGAAGATGTGGTATGTTATATACAATGGGATACTACTCAGCCATGAAAAAGAATGACGTGTTACCATTTGCGGCAACACGGATGACTCTTGAGGCTATGACGCTAAGTGAAATAAATCAGGCAGAGAAAGACAAATGCCGTATGATTTCATTTATATGTGAACTCGAAAAAAAAGAACAAAACCATCTCATAGACTCAGAGAACAGATGGGTGGTTGCCAGAGGCAGGAGTAGGTTTGGGGGTTAAGTGAAGTGGGTGAAGGGGATCCAGGTCCAAACTTCCAATTACATAATGTCATGGGGATGTAATGGACAGCATGGTGACTATAGTCAGTAATGCTGTGTTGTAAAACTGAAATTTGCTAAAAAGAAATCTTAAAATGTTAATTACAAGAAATAAAATTATGACGTTGTGTAGTAACAGATGTATGGTGATCATTTTGTGATGTATACAAATGTCGAATCACGTGGTACACCTGAACCTAATATGGTGTTGTATGTCAACCATACTTCAAAAGCAAACCAAAAACCCGCCAAACTCGAATCTGTATTTGGCTATAAAAGGCTTTCCATAATATCTTTACAGTTAAGTAGTTATACGGAGTTTGTTTAACATGATATCTTGATTGAAATACTGTCTCTTGTAATATGTGAGGCTTGTTAGTGTTGATATGACTTTACTGAAACCATGTTATAGATGTTGCCTTCCTGATAATGAAGGGACTCACTCCAAAATTATGACTGCTAATTATGGTGCAGGTTCCAGTTTCGCGCAGAGAAGGGAAAACTGGACTTGACTAGTATTTTCATTCAAGCCCAGAGACCTGAGGTAGGAATCACAAGGTGCCTTGGCTATTGATTTGAAAATACTCTTCAGCTTTGGAAATCTTTGAAATTCATTTTCCACGTGCTGCTCTTCTCTCTCCTGCTTGTGTTGCTGTCATTTTCTTTTCGTGGACAAGTGAGTTGAAATTGGGAAAGGTATTTTAATTGTGAAAACACAGGGAAGTTGGGGACGATGGTGGAGCATATAGTTCAGATCGGTCTCGCTTATGTGTTTTCTCGTGATAGGATTCGTAAGTGGATTGAGACTCATTTCACACTCACCTCAGGTACTCTGGAACCATCCTGTCTAATAAAAGAGTAATATGCAGATTGACCATCACTCCAACACACAAGATGGCTGCCCCCATGTGGACATAAGATGGCCTGCAGAGGAGGGCAGTTGTGGGCAGTTAAGGATGGCCAGGCCAGCAGAGGAGGGCAGTTGTGGGCGATCAGGCCAGCAGGGAGGGCAGTTAGGGGTGACCGGGCCAGCAGAGGAGGGCAGTTGGGGGAGACCAGGCCAGCAGGGGAGGGCAGTTGCGGGGGACCCAGGCCTGTAGAGGAGGACAGTTGGGGGGGACCCAGGCCTGCAGGGGAAGGCAATTGGGGAGGGGGGCCAGGCCTGCAGGGGAGGACAGTTGGGGGGAACCCAGGCCTCCTGGGGAGGGCAGTTGTGGGTGATCAGGCCAGCAGGGAGGGAAGTTGGGGGAGACCAGGCCAGCAGGGGAGGGCAGTTGTAAGGAGACCAGGCCAGCAGAGAGGGCAGTTAGGGGTGACCGGGCCAGCAGAGGAGGGCAGTTGGGAGAGACCAGGCCAGCAAGGGAGGGCAGTTGGGGCAGGGACCCAGGTCTGCAGGGGAGGGCAGTTGGGGGGGACCAGGCCTACAGCGGAGGGCAGTTGGAGGAGGCCAGGCCTGCAAGGGAGGGCAGTTAGGGGTCACCGGGCCAGCAGGGGAGAGCAGTTGGGGGTTACCAGGCCTGCAGGGGAGGACAGTTAGGGGCAACCAGACTGGCAGGGGAGGAAACTTGGGCTGGCCGGGGAGCAGTTAGGTGTTGATCAGGCTGGCAGGGGAGTGGTTAGGGGGTGATCAGGCTGGCAGGCAGAAGCGGTTAGGGGCAATCAGGCAGAGGCAGGTGAGTGGTTGGGAGCCAGTAGTCCTGGATTGTGAGAGGGATGTCTAACCGCCCGTTTAAACCCTCAAGGGGTCTCAGATTGGAGAAGGTGAAGGCTGGGCTGAGGGACAACCCCCCACCCCCCCATGCACAAATTTTGTGCACCGGGCCTCTAGTTAATTTCCATAATTATGTAATATTTCTGGGGTTTAATTTATAGTTTGATCTTTTACTCTGTAATTTCCTTAAGTAAATTTCCCTACTGATTCGATTCTGAAACTCAATTGAATTGCCTGCGTTCTTCCTCCCCTGATTCCCTCCTTTCCTTCTGGCCCCGTTTTTCTCCAGTGTATTGGGTTATAACTCCTAACTCTTTGGACTCCCCTTGTCCTTGGAAGAAGCTGTGTGTTTATTTTCGGTAAACGACAGTGAATTAACAGACGACAGTGCCGATGGCTGCCTTGTGGCGGTGCTTTCATCCTCGTAGATTCAGGATCTGCTGTTTGAACTACCAGCTAACTTGACTCTCTCTTGAACTGATGATCTGGTTGGTGCAAAAGTATTTCGTTGTTCTGGGTGGTTTATGCTTCTTGAGGGTTTTGATTTTTATAGAGGAAAACTGCTTGGCAAATGGGAGGCACTCAATGAATATTTGCTGAATAAACACGTCTTGACCCTGAACTTCTTTAATAAGATTATTGGAAAAGTAAAAAAAATAAAAAAATTAATCCTCACCCGAGAACATGTTTCCATTGATTCTAGAGAGGAAGAGAGAGAGAGACAGAGAGAGAGAGAGAGAGACTCATTAGTTTCTTCCCTCCCTCAGGAGCCCCAACCAGGGATGGAACCCAGGACCTAGGTGTGTGCCCTTCCGCCCTCGCTGCCTTCAGCCGCGGACTGACTGGTCTTGGGCCTTTCCTCTCTGTGCCTCCCGTCTGCGGTCTGTCCCCACGTCCGCCCCTGAGCTTCACCTGCTTATCTCCTTTCTAGATAACGTCCCTGCGGTAATTCGCCACTGTAGTCCCCACTTTTACTTCTATATGAGTGTCTCCCCAAATTGTATCTGCAGCCCCTCCTTCTTCGCTCCAGTCCTGCATTTATAAAATGGGTAACTGCGTGCCAGAATGCCGAACCAGCACGGCCTCCCTCAAAGTCAGCCCTCCCCGTGCCTTCCTTTTGTTAAGGGACCCGCGGCTGTGTGTCCCCGTGGCTATGGACATGGGTGTCGGGGTCAGAGGGGGCTGTGTGTGAATCCCTTAGAGCTCCGATCGCTGTAGACTGGCACCGTCTCACTGGACAGAGCTGCATGAGGAAGGGGGTGGGGAGACAGTAATAGCAAATGTGCTGCTTTTTTTAATTTTTTTAAATTTATTTTTTTTATTGTTTTAAGTATTACAAATAGTAGTACATATGTCTCCTTTTTTTCCCCCCATTAACCCCCCAGACCTCCCCTACCCCCCCCCCCCCCGGCCGTGTCTTGTATCCATTGGTTGTGCTTATATGCATGCGTACAAGTCCTTCGGTTGGTCTCTTACAGCCCCCCTCGCCCAACCGCCCCTGTCTTCCCAATGTAGTTTGACAGTCTGTTCAATGCTTCTTAGCCTCTGTATCTTTTTCCCACCATTTCTTTCCTTTAAAAAGTTTTGCCTTTGCAGTCTAGAAATAAACATATAATAACAAAACAAAACAAAACAAAAAAATGTTTGAGTCCCAATTTCAATGTCCAACAGTTCTGAGTCCCCATTTCAATGTCTAACAGTTCCTTGTGTGTACATGTCAGCAATGATATCTGGATGGTGGGCACATGGTGGCAATGCCGGTCCGACCCTCTCTGGTTTGGTCCTAGGTAACCTGCAGCAGTGCACAGCTGCTGACTGCTTGCGTGGCAAGGCGTTGTCAGCGTCTTCCATCTCTGGACTGTTTTTCCTCTTGTCTTCGTGGTTGGAGCACACCTGTCAATTCCTCTCTGTTGCAGGAATCCACATGGTCTTGGAGTTGTTTTCTGAAGATATACAAACATATTCTTGACCAAAAGTTAATAAAGGAATCTTTTCTATATAATTGATTTGGGATCCTTTTTATTTTTGCCCGAACGCTTTTCCTTTGTCTTTATCCGGGGGATCCCTGCTCTTCCCGGCTGCAAACTGTCTCACCAGCTGTGCCTCCTTCACCAATTTGGGCTGGATTCCACTCGTTTCAGCTACTCCCTCTATTTGCTCCGGGACAAGGCTCAGGACACGTCCTTCTATTCTGCCGCCATTTTGTCTCTCCTCCTTCTTTCTTTCTTTTTTAAAATTTTTATTTTTATTTTTATTGGTATCAGAGAGGAAGGGAGAGGAGGGGAAGAGGGAGATAGAAACATCAATGATGGGAGAGAACACTCCCCCTACTGGGGATCGAGCCCGTAACCTGGGCATGTTCCCTGACTGAGAGTCAATAGCGTGTGACCTCCTGGTTCATAGGTCAGTGCTCAATCACTGAGCCACACTGGCCCGGCCTTAGTTTTCTTAAGTTGAGAGTGAAGCAGGTTCATAAATCTCTTTCCCCACAAGCTGTTGTAAACTGTTGATTTTTTAAGGTGTTTTGTGTGTGTGTGTGTTTTAAGTTGTCCTCGTTTTCCTTCCCCTGGAAAGCAGAAATGGTGAATAAGTTAAATTTCTGTCTCGCAATGCGAAGACAGGCAGCAAATGAGCTACATTAGAGAGCACAGCATGGCTTAGATTAGGCAGGAGTCCTTTCCGTGTGTTTCTGGTTGTGCTGAGACTGAAGGCACAGCTGGGGGAGGTTTGCCTGTTCGCGTTTGAGACGTAGCTTCTTGTGAGTAGGAACAGAAATGTTAGACCAGGGTTTGCTCTCACTCATTGGCTTGCCAATCGGACCTCACATTTCGTATTAAGGAGAAGGGGGCATATGGCTACTTGAGTGTGGGCTCACTTAGTTTTACGACGTTTGGAAACCAGACAATGTAAGCCATTTTCCTGCTGGTTGGGTGTGGCGTGCAGTGTTGGACACATTCCTTTTTTCCGTGAGCAGGCCTTTCTGCTGAACCGCAGCTTCCTTTCCCAGTGGGTTTGGATCTTTAGGGACTAAAGCCCCTGAGGACGATGACCCTGAGGAGTGTAACCCAATTAGCTGCACACTAGAGGCCTGGTGCACAAAATTCGTGCATGGGTGTGTGTGTGTGTCCGTCCCTCAGCCCAGCCTGCACCCTCTCCAATCTGGGACCCCTTGATTCATTTTTTGCTCTTAAAGTCCACTCAGGAACAAAACTATAATAATCCAGGACTGCTGGCTCCCAACCGCTCACCTGCCTCTGCCTGATTGCCCCTAACCGCTTCCGCCTGCCAGCCTGATCACCCCCTAACCACTTCCCTGCCAGCCTGATCAATGCCTAACTGCTCCCCTGCCGGCCTGATTGTCCCTAACTGCCCTCCCCTGCTGACCTGGTTGCCCCTAACTGTCTCCTCCCCTGCAGGCCTGGTCTCCACTAACTGCCCTCCCCTGCTGGCCTGATTGCCCACAATTGCCCTCCCCTGCTGGCCATCTTGTATCCACATGGGGGCGGCCATTTTGTGTGTTGGAATGATGGTCAATTTGCATATTATCTCTTTATTATAGAGGATGATTTAAATAGACTCATAGGCTTCCCATTTGGAGAGGTAGCTAGCTGTCTTGCTCTGTTTTTTCTCACGTTGATCTGATGAAGAGTGAATGCGTTCTTTTGGTCAATGTTTCACCTTTGTCCCAGGTGCCATCAGTCATCACTTTTTTTAATGAACAGTTTTGTTACCTGGCATTTTGAAAGGTTTTAGGAAAATCTGACTATCTTTTTCTATCCCAGATCTTTTCCCTGCTACTTAAATTTGACTTGGTTTCAAGATGTAAAACCATTTTCTTTATATGAAAGGTATGTTCATTAGAAGTAAAAGCTATACGTTTTTTTAAAATTCCGTTTCCCGGTCACACATCATGCACATGTGTTCTTACCTGGCCTGTCCTTGGTGAGGCCCGTGCTGGTTCCTGGGGTCTGGGAAGCAGAATTGGCCGTGGCCTAGCCCTCGGCTCGGTCCTGCCACCCCACAGCTGCCTCCTTTTTACAGTCGGAGGCAGAACAAACACTGTCAGGCACTGACATCCCCGGTCACCAGCTTCATGTGCACCTTGGGGATGAAATGATCCAACGTGTTGTAAACCGGTTGATGCTGGCCATCTGTTGGATGGTTTTTTCCTTCGCCGTTTCATTTGAACGTGAGATCTTGGTTTGGGTGGAATTGCTAAGGTTAGTTTGGCTTTTATTGACCATTTACCCACATTTTTGGTTGGCCCTTCTTCCTGTCTTTGTTTTTCACTGCCTCTTACTGTTTTGCTCTTCAAGTTCACGCGGGAGCAAAACTGTAATAAGAACATGTAGTGTTTGTCATCCAGGGTAGCACTTTCAAGCCAAAGCAAGTCGGACCTAATGATAGGACTGCTTTCAGAGTGGAAGCAGACAGGCTCTTAAAGCTGATTGAAGTAGAGCGTCTGTGAACCTGGATTCGTTTCTCTTTCCTGAGTTGAAGGCGAAAGGGAAAGTGTTACTTGCTCTATTCTCTGTGCTCGTTTTATTTACTCTCTGCCCATTTGCGCTTTGAGCAAGATCACATTTATGTAGACAACGGGAAAGGAGGTAGGAGGCAATGCAGGCAGCTCGTCTGTCCGGCCCCTCTCGAGGAAGTAGAGCAGGGCCCAGATACGTAGGTGGCGTTTCCAGTTTTTTCATCGGCGTTCATTTTTTTCCGAGGATGTCGTGACCGTGGAGAGGCAGCTTATCTTAAAATTGAAAGCGTCTCCAATGCACTGAGCCTTGCACTTTCTTGGTTTGTCCATGGGAAAGGAGCCCCCTTCCCTTGTCTGCTTGGAGCTTATGAGTTGGGGGCTTTGTGGATGGAGCATTTAGAGTAGAAGGGGCTTCAGAGAACATCTATGGCAGTATTGACCATTTTACTTTTTAAAAATATATTTCTGTTGATTTCAGAGAGGAAGGGAGAGGGGGAGAGAGAGAAATATCAGTGATGAGAGAGAATTATTGATCGGCTGCCTCCTGGATGCCCCCTACTGGGGATCAAGCCGGCAAGTGCCCTGACCGGGAATTGAACCGTGACCTCCTGGTTCATAGGTCGATGCTCAACCACGGAGCCAGGCTGGCTGGGCTGTATTGACTATTTTAGATGAGGAAACGGAAACCCAGTGAGCTGCCCAGGGTATGCGCCAGCCAAGTCCGCACCAGGAGAGGAGATGTGGCACGTCAGGAGGCAGGGCTTTTTTGTAATCTTTGTCAATTTACCAGTTTCTCCCCAAAAAAGAAACTAGGGGCTTATTTTTAAAGCACTTACCACAGAGAATTACACTGACCAGTTTTGGAAATGCACGCTGTGATTTTGTCTGCTTTTACAATCCCGGTAGGTGGATTTGTGAGTTGAAGAAAGTGTGAAAGTTCACGTAATTAACTGTAGAGAGAAAGGATCAAAATAGATATCGATTCTAGATAATCCTGCCCCGTGCAGCCCCAACCAACACTTGGAGAATTTGCAAGCTCCATATCCACACTGGGTATTATGGTGATTTAGGATATATTACGATTAGGTAGGGGATCCTCGTCTGTGGGGAATGTTTTGGTTTGAGGGGATGCACATAGAATTAGTGAAAGTACATTTTATAACTATACTAGAGGCCCGGTGCACCGATTTGTGCACATTGAAAGTTAATTAATTAGAAGGTGGCCGGTGGGGCAAGACTGGGCGAGATGTGCTGGACACACCCTGGAGCCAACTTCCTGTGGTCCCTCCCCAGCCGGCCGCACTGGGGTGGCGCCGGGGCTCAAAGGGTGTCTGCGGAGTGGGGTCCCTCTGGCAGGTGGGGTCCCTCGGCCTGGCCTGTGGGAATCGGGCCTGGCCTGTGGGAATCGGGCCAAAACCGGCAGTCCAACATCCCCCGAGGGGTCCCGGAGTGCCAAAGGGCACTCTGCAAAGTTGCTGTCACTCAGCAGCTCCTGCATTCGGTGTCTGCCCCCTGGTGGCCAGTGTGCATCATAGCTATAGGCCGGTCACTTAGGCTTTTATATATGTAGACTAGAGGCCTGGTGCACGAAATGCGTGCACGGGGGGCGGTCCCCTCAGCCCAGCCTGCACCCTCTCCAATCCGGGACATGCCTATCACAATCTGGGATCACTGGCTCCTAACTGCTCACCTGCCTGCCTGCCTGATCGCCCCTAACTGCCCCCTCTGCTGGCTTGGTCACCTGTAATTGCCCCCTCTCCCCCCCTGCCGGCCTGGTTACCCCTCACTGCCCCCCATGCTGGCCTGGTCACCCCACGCAGCCTGCTGTTCGGTTGTTACTGTGAGGGTGTCATGACCAATTTGCATATTACCCTTTTATTGGTATAGATGATTGCATACTTGTAGTAGAATGCCTCTTTGAAATTTCTAAGTATGTGTCATAGTAGAAAATAATTTATAGATAAAGGAATTCATTATGATATTTCTATTTGGTCATTCAGTCTTATTCTGTTTGATAGATATCACTACTTTAATTTTTTTCACTTTTATTTTTATTTATTTTTTTAGCTTTTATTTTAAAAAATCAGTGTTTTGGTAAGTTTTTGAAAATTTAGAAATGGCCATTTTATATTTCTGTTTTCCCTTTGAACGTGTTAATTAAGTCAGTTTGGGTTTATTGGGCAGTTTCCCAATTCTGAATATTTTATTAAATTTAAAAAGAAAGCTTACTGAGTCATGATATTCTCTCTCTCTCTCTCTCTCTTTTTCTTTTATAGCCAACACATATCTCTTTATGGTACAAGCTCGAGGAATAATGTTGAGAGAAAATGTGAAAACAATAGGACATATGATCAGGCTTTACACAAACAAGAACACGACACTCAACGGTACAGGTAAGACTGCTTCCTGCATATGCTGGCTCTGCTTCTGCCTCTGAGCCTCGGTCACAAAGCAGTGACCACGTCTCCGAGCTCTGCTTCTGCCTCCAGGGAACTCCCTGTTGAAGATGAGGGTGTCTCCTCCTAAAATCCTTCTCGAGCCAAGACTGGCGCTTTCTATTCTAGGACCTCGAAAGGTCCGAGACCTACATAAAAGTGATGAGGGTTTTGTGCAAAGAGACTCAGGTGAATTCTTGCTTACCTGAATTCAACAAAATAGAAAAGCAGCTTGTACGTTTCCAATTCTCTTGTATTTAAGATAAATTAACTACAAAAAGAATGTTTTATTCGTAGTAGCTGTTCTGCCCCCCCACCCCCTTTTCTAATGTTTATTCTAATTCCTAAAATGTTTTCCAACGGTGTCTAGAAAATACTGTTTTTCGTTATCGAAGGTTCTTAATCATTTTAATGGACTTTTTAGGGGCTAAAGGAGAATTTACAAAATTAGAAATTAGTAGCTGCTCTTGTATTTTTAAAAATATATATTTTATTGCTTTTTACAGAGAGGAAGGGAGCGGGATAGAGAGTGAGACACATTGATGAGAGAGAAACATCCATCAGCTGCCTCCTGCACGCCCCCTACTGGGGATGTGCCCGCAACCAAGGTACATGCCCTTGGCCGGAATCGAACCCGGGACCCTTCAGTCCGCAGGCCGACGCTCTATCCACTGAGCCACACTGGTCAGGGCTGCTTCATTGGTCTTTTAAAAATATTTTCTGGACGAATGTTCATTAGAGCTACCGAAGGTTAACACAGAAGCGGCAGGCCAAATGAACGAGCTGAGACGGGTGTGGAGGGGTGGTCCTTAAGCCTGCTCCCCATCGTCTCCTGAGAAAGGCGGGGTGCCTCTCTGAAGGGTTCAATGGCTGTCTGTCAGCTGTTCTATCCTCTGTATTCTCCCTTTAAACAGTTAAAGATTTAATTTGTGTCAGCAGTTCTTCATTGCGCCCTGTAAACAACACACACACATGATGGGACGGTCTCACCTCCCAGCCACAGACCCGTTTTCTTAAAATGCCTATTAAGGTAGGTAATACTTTTAGACCCTTCTAAAAATTCAAGCCTCTAACGTATAGGTTCTTTTTTTAAACAAGTCTTTATTGTTGGAAATATTACATATGTCCCCTTTTCCCCCCGCCCCACTGATCCTGTACAGCCTCCTTCTTCCTGTCCTCCCCACCCCAGACCTTCAGCACCCCATGGTCTGTGTCCATGGGCCATGCATATCTGCACACAAGGTCTTCGATCGATTGCCTCCCACCCACCCACCCTCCCCCACCTTCCCTCTGAGATTCCACACTCCGTTCCATGCTTCCAAGTCTCTGGATCCACTCCATTCATCAGTTTATTTTGTTAACTTAGGTCTCACATATGAGTGCGATCATGGGATACTTGTCTTACTCTGACTGACTTATTTCACTGAGCATGATACTCTCCAGGTCCCTCCATGCTGTCTCAAAGGATAAGAGATTCTTCTCTTTTACTGCTGCATCGTATTCCATGGTGTGGAT
This sequence comes from Corynorhinus townsendii, assembly GCA_026230045.1. NCBI lineage: Eukaryota > Metazoa > Chordata > Mammalia > Chiroptera > Vespertilionidae > Corynorhinus > Corynorhinus townsendii. The sequence goes on along the minus strand of JAPDVU010000007.1, from coordinate 5,037,582 downwards.
ATACCACAGCGTTTTTATCCACTCATCTGCTGATGGGCACTTGGGCTGTTTCCAGATCTCAGCTATTGAGAATTGTGCTGCTACGAACATAGAGGAGCATACATTCTTTCTGATTGGTGTTTTCGGTTTTTTAGGATCCATTCCTAGGAGTGGGATCGCTGGGTCAAATGGGAGTTCCATATTTAATTTTTTGAGGAAACTCCATACTGTTTTCCATAATGGCTACACCAGTCTGCATTCTCCGCATCCTCTCCAGCACTTGTCATTTGTTGATTTGTGGATGGTAGCCATTCTGACAGGTGTGAGATGGTACCTCACTGTCGTTTTGATTTGCATCTCTCGGATGATTCGTGACTTTGAGCATTTTTTTCATATCTAACATACAGATTCTTAATTTAACTTGACACATGCTTCTACAAAGTCCTTCCCAGTTATTTGCCAAATTTGTGTTATGGTCACCACAGATCATTCCTGTCTTCTCTTTATTTTCTTTTAGAAAGACTGTCTCGTTGCAGTTGATGCTTTATTAGTACAGTGAAATTCTCATTAACTGGCCGTCTTCATTGGTCTTCTGAATAGTAGGCCAATTTTAGGAGAAGTGTATACATCTTAAGAGCTGCTTTAGGACTTGTCCTGGTTGAGGAAGCTGATTGTAAAGGTGTTCATTAACAGCGATGGTAAGCATCTTCCCGTTACTCACACCTGCATAATCCGGCTCTTTTCCTGGGGTAGGAGTTTGTTACGTGCGCGAACGCGAAGCACAGAGAGGAGAGCTGACTGCTTGGGCGGGATGAACTTGCCCTCCGCCCCTGAGAGTGGCAAGAAGGAAACCCTCTCCTCTCTCCCCAAGTCACCCTCGCAGTAAAGACGGGAGGGCCATGCATACGCGGAGTAGGTTTTGCTTACTTAAAAAAGTCCTCACTCGAGGACATGTTTATTGGTTTTTAGAAAGGGGTGGGGAGCGGGGGAAGAGAGAGAGAGAGAGAAACATTGATGTGAGAAACAGCGATGGATTGCCTCCTCAGCATGCCCTGAACCTGCGGCCGGTCGGGGTACAGGTGACGCTCTAAGCAGCGAGCCACACGGGCCAGAGCCGGCGTTTCCGACCCTCTGGGAACCCTGCACACGGTCCTTCCTTGGCAGTGAGCTGCTCTTGGGAGGCAGCTAGTCGTCACAGCAGCTAGGACTTGCGTTTGGTTGTGAGAGAGACCCACCTGCGACGCTGTAAACACATGAGGGCTCTGTTCTCCGTAGAAGAGGCTTGGAAGTTGGGCTCTGTTAGAGAGAGAGAGAGAGAGAGAGAGAGAGAGAGAGGGAGGAACGAGAACAGGAGCTGGCATAGGCAATCATGATCTCTGCCGTTTTCATGTATATCGGTCAATTAGCATAGTTCCTATGCCCACCTAGATACGGGGCTATGACAGCAACAGAAACATCCTCCCTTTACGTGGGGCTTGGGGATAGGCGGGACCTAAGTATAATGTGGTGGTTTATTGCTGTATGAACTTACACGGATACGATCTGCCAGAACGGAGGTCGTTGCCGGTAAGATGCACAGAGAACTAACTGAATTCCAGGGGGAGAAGGGATGAACACGCACTGCCTCGTTTAAAATGTGCCTCTCCCGTTCGTTCTTAAAGTCCTCGTCGCAGGACGAAAATTGGAAACTATGCCCGGTGATGGATAGTAACGAAACTGGTAATCGTTTTGCAACGTATACATATGTCAAAGCCTTAGGCTGTGCACCTTCAAGGACTACAATGCTATATGTCAATAAAAATATCTTATAAAAATAAAATGTAACGTTTAATGGCAAATAGACCGTGTCAGTTACAAGTACATCTGATTTCAAAAAGGGGCTTTTAACGCTGTACCTGGCTTCCGGAAGCATCAGGTGTAAAGAGATTCCATATTTTCGTAAAGAAACACACTCTCTCAAAATCAGACGGCACCTGGCCTTGTAGCTGCGGAGTCTGTTGGATTAAAAAAACAAGAGGTGCTCGGTGAGCGATGGCGGGAGCAGATGGTGAGGGTCACGCAGCCTTAGGGCTGGCAGGTGTGTTAGCAGTAACCCAGCGCTTTCTTCTTTAGCGGGTGCACGTTCCGAGGCCCCCAGACCTGGCCAGAGCGACGTGACACGCTGGCGGTAAACAGACTCGAGTGCACTGGGTGTCTGTTCCCGGCTCACTCTGCCCGTTGGCAGGAAGACGTGGTCCTGGAGAGCCTCGTGGGGCCCTGTTCCTCCCCCGTAAGGCCAGGGGCCGGGAGGGGACCGGGCGGCAGTTGCTCTGCGTTCCGCTCCCCTGCGTGTGGCTCGGGAGGGGGACCCGTTCATTCGATGAGATAGCGGCTCCGCTGCGGAGCAGCTGTGGGGACCCGTTTCAGACGCATCTGCCATGCACACCCTTTCAAACGGCCCCGGTTTGGAAAGCAGCGGCCAGCCCGGAGGGGCCCTCGCCTCTTGGAAGGAATAAGGATTTTGTGGGTTTAGTACAGGGTAGTCCCCCAGACCTGGGGTCGCCGTTGGCTCCGGTATCAGTTGTGAAGTCTTCTTTGGCAGTCATTTTCCACTAGGTTGTCGGCCCTTCTCCAGATACTTTAAATCGGAGGGAGCTGAACTTCACGAAAGTGAGATTCAGACCGGTGGCCGGGGGTGGACAGGCTTCCCCACATACCACGGGGGTGACATCCGTGCCACCGGACGCCGTGCTCACGGAGCCCAGATGCTGCTACACGTCTGGCTGGGAGCGGAGGTCCGTGGGACCCTTTATCAGCCTGTGGCCAACAACAACACGTGTCGCTCCAACACTTTGTACGGGAGGGACGTGCCGACACTGACCTCGCAGGAGTTTTCAGGTGGTTTTTTAAATGTCGCGCTTTAAAAACGGATCAAAAGGATGCAGGGGCTCCTTTGTGAAAGTGTCAGTCCTCCTCACACGAAAACAAAAGGTGAGATGACTCCCCTGGCCTCCTGGTGCCACAGACGCCCCCAGGGGCCGAGGGAGCCCTTGTTGGCAGGGATGTCTGGAGAGCTCACATTTTCTGGGCGTTGGGTGTGGATTTCCAAACTCACGGTGCGCGTGGCTAAGAGACGGGGCCCGGGCATTCAGGACGAGAATGACTCAGTTACACGGGGTCAGGGCATCGTCTTACTGAAAGTTAACTCATGACACGGAGGATTGTGTGAGGGGGTGACATTTTTCTGCCTCGGGGTGATGAGCAAGTGCGTCTTTGGAGCCCAGAAAGGCAGTGGATGCCCAGGGAACAACAACCTTATTTGCCTTCAGCTTCTGCAGGTGCACAGCGTGCAGCCAGCAGCTGCTTAGACAGCAGAGCGAGTCCCCGGGAAAGGAGGAAGTTATTTTTGGAATAACTTTAAATTGGATCTCTGTCTAGATATATTATTTCCAAGCCTCCTAAGGAAAGAATCAGAACGTTGTTGGACTTCCTTATACGTACCTGTGTTTCATACCTTTAAATTTCTCGGTCAAGTGTGGGTGAGGTGAGAGGTAGGTTGTGGGCTACTCGAGGGGTCTCTGTGGCTTTAGTCTGTCCCTGGGCACACAGGACAGTCGCTGCCCACTGAGTCCCCTGCCTTCGGCTGGAGGATTGTCCTCGGATGCTGCCTGGGCCCCCAGAGAAAGTGTGCCGCGCCAGCACGGCCAAGGGTGACCCTGACTGGGGGCGGTGAAGGATTGAGAAAAGACAGACAAGAGAAGAAAGCTGGGTCTGGGTGGGACGCTGTCCTCTCTGATGGAGAGCTAGCAACAGCCCCCACGGACCACAAGCCGTGTCTTTCTTTTATAGCCGATGCCAGGAGGCAAAGGAAGGACGTGGTCAAGATATTGACAACGTTCTCGTGGGTTTCGATCCTCCTCACATGCACCTGAACTCTATCAGGCCCACATCACTCAGCCACGTGGGGCCACGTGTTGGGACCATAGGTTCAAGCTGACAACTATAGCCTTTGGCTGTCATTGTGCTGGGAGGGCCCTGCCCTCCAGGCTGGGATTTGCACGTGGCCATGAGAGGACTGTGCCCTCTCATCCGTCCGAGGCTTGAACCTGTGCAAACGCTGTAGCCGCTCGCTCTCCACAAGGAAGGCTTCCCTCCGGGCCTCCCGTGTCCTGGTGGAACAGGCCGAAGTGATCGTCCCATCACCCGTCCCGGGTTGTCACGTGGGCTTCCTGGCAGCCCAGGCCCGGATGCCCTGCCACGTTCCTCCTGGCGTTTCCGGGCGTCCTTTAAAATCCGACTTCTCCTCCAGCTTCCGTCGCCTCCCGGGGCCCCGTCAACCTCTGCTTAGCAGTCCGGGCAGGGCCCTCCCAGCAGGCGGCCTGGAGTGGGCTCCCCAGTGCCATCCTGGCCCCCGGCCCGGGCTGCATCCCCGCTCATTCCATTTTGTTGCTGTTGTTAATCCTCACCAGAGGATGTTTCCCATTGACGTTTGCGAGTGGGAGGGCGGGGGAGGGGAAGGAAGAGAAACATTGATGTGAGACAGACACGTCGATCGGTTGCCTCCCGCCCGCGGGGCCGGGGATCGGGCGTGCAACTGAGGTACATGCCCTTGATCGGAATCGAACCCGGGACCCTTCAGTCTGAGGGCCAACGCTCTATCCACCGAGCCAAACCGGCCGGGGCCCGGTAATCCCATGTTGATGATGAATGAATGTTTGTGTGAGGCAAAGGTACACAGAGAGGTGTTTGGTTTTCTTGGACTCTTCTCACCTACGTGCTCCCGATTCAGTGTCCAGGATTCTACCGTTTTCCACAGTGCGAGGGGGTGGCGTGGCCTGTTGAGTAAGATGTGGGATTTGGACCTTCAGCCTCTGGCTTGCTGGTCACGGACAGGCCTTGCTGTTAAGTCAGGGGCCCGTTCTCCCCTCTCCTGCCTCTCTCTCGCAGGCTCCGTAGGAATGAGGCTCCCAGAGCAGATTACTCCAGATGGAAAGAGCGTCTTCACACGTGGCACCAGTTTCTGCCCGGGCTTCATTCTCTGCAGGCCCAGCAGACAGAATGGAGTGTCACCAGCCATTGGCACCTCCCGCCTCCTCCTCCCTGCATGTGGGGCTCATCCCCGTAGGCCGGCTTCCTCTTACAGGGCAGGACCCTGGCAGGGCAGACGTTCGTTCCAGGAAGAGGCTGGTAGGGGATCTCTTTGGCTGCGTGTAGACAACCCCTAAGGCGCCGGCTGCCCAGGGTGGGTCCCAGGCTCACCTGAGCCAGCTGCTCAGAGCTCCGGTTAGTGCCTCTGTCTGTGGGCTCTCAGCACTCGATACCTTCCTCTTCCTGAAATCTCACCTGGCCACATGAGGTGGGCACAGGTGAGCAACCCTGTTATCTTACCCTGCACCACCAGGCTGGTGTGTGTGGAGATCAAGGGTTTGAACTCAGCACTTGACCTTGGGGCTCTGGACCGGTTCCCCCCCCGCGTTACAGCTTGCTGGTTCCCCCTGCGTTACAGCTTGCTGAACCGGAAGATAGTGGACCTACTGTGGTGACAGCTCGGGCTCCCCTGGGTGCAGCCCAGGGCTGGGCGTGACTGATGTAAAGGTTTAAATTGGGCCGTGTTACAGAAGCGAGTTGAGGGGGTAAATTTCAGTCCCCCGCATGTGAGTGGTGAGAATGTGCTCCCCCCACGCCTGGGCTCCCCCCACGCCTGGGCTCCGTGGATGCTCGAGGCTGTGCCTGTCTGTGTGGTCGTCCGCGCATCCCTGGCTGTTGTGGTGGAGAGGGTTCCTGCGTCCCTGGTGTAAGGTCATCACCGCCCTTCCCATCTGGTCAGCCAGGGAGGGATGGGAGCAGGTGTCCCATGCGGCCGCCAATGGGCCTGTACGGCTGCGTGTGCAGGTCAGGGCAGCTGCTCTCTGGGCCTGTCCCAGAGTTCCCTGGGGACATCTTGCTGAGAGGCCCCTTGTGGCGGTAGTGAATGATACATGGGGGAGGCGCCATGGCAACCGCATTTTGCTTTTCGCGTGTTCTTTATAGGAAACTAAAGGCCTGGTGCACGAAATTCGTGCATGGGGGGGGGTGGTGTCCCTCAGCCAGGCCTGTGCCCTCTCACAATCTGGGACCCTCGGGTAGGGTCCTTAGGCCTGGCCAGTGATCAGGGCCCATCGGGACTTCCCTCCCCCTGGCTGCCGGCAGCTGGCTCCGCCCCCGCCGCTGCCACTGCTTGCAATCTGTGCAGTGCTGTTCTTCCCCCCACGCCCCCTGCCACTGGTGGCCTCGCTCTGTGGGCGACAGGCATGGGGTGCAATTCCTTGGCTGATCTGGGCTTCCCTCTGTGGGGTGACCGATCACAGGGTCCCAGATCGATTGCCCCACAGAGGGAGGCCCTGCCCACCCATCGCAGCACTGCCAGCTGGGTGGCCTGGGCCACCCTCTGCAGGGCGATCGTGGGGCAAGAGAGGGGCCACCTGACCAATCCCAACGCACCCACCTTGGCTGGCCTGGCACCAGTGCATGTCATAGTGTGGTTGTCCGGAAGGTCATCCGGACTGTCGTTCTGCTGTTTAGTCGTTTGGTTGATTTGCATATTATGCTTTTATTATTATAGACTAGAAGCCCGTTGCATGAAGATTCGTGCAATAGGCCTTCCTTCCCCTGGCTGCCGGCACTGGTTTTCCTCCGGCACCTGGGACCCAGGCCTTCTCTCTGGCCACCGCCTTCCATCTTCACTCCATCCGGCTGGAGCCTTCAGTGTTTGTTCCGGCCGGAGCCTTCAGTCTTCTCCACTCCAGCTGGAGCGCTGCTCCTGTAGCTCTCTCTGTCCCCTCCCCTCCCCCTCATAGCAGGCATCCTGCCCCACCCGGCCTCCATCTTTGTTGGGTTAATTTGCATACTCACTACTGATTGGCTGGTGGATGTTGCGGAGGTACGGCCAATTTGCATATTTCTCTTTTATTAGTGTAGATTCCTTTTAAGTGCTTCTATAGATTGTATACTGCAGATCTTCTCACAATGACAGTGATGTATTTCAAACTAGAAGCAAAGCCAAAGGCAGTTTTTGGTTGTAACTTTTTTCTCTCTCTCCAAGATTATCCTGAAGGCAATAATTCAAGTGATTATCTTGTTCAGACAACAACGTATCTTCCGGAAAACTTCACATACTCTCCATACCTCCCCTGCCCAGAAAAACTGCCTTACATGCGTAAGTGTCACTAATTTGACCTAACTATTTACTTGTATTGTGATGAAATAATAAAAGCCACGTGATGTGAGCATGCCAGGTGCACATCGTTGCTATGGTGCTGATGCTCATACTGTGTAGCATGCTGTTCAATTTATTTATTTATTTATTTTTGGTTAAGGACTTTTTTGGAGAGGGATGGGGATTGAAAAGCTAAAGAAAAAGCTTATCCCTTACCCAGAAGTAACCTCTATTGTGAGTCTGATATGTTTTCTTACAGTTTATTTTAAAATTACTTAAAAAAACTTCTCACCCGAGGGTATGTTTATTGATTTTAGAGAGAGAGGAAGTGGGGGAGAGGGAGAGAGAAACATCAGTGTGAGAGAGTAACATCGACTAGTTGCCTTCATGTGTGCCCTGACCTGCTGGGCACCTGATCAGGGATTGAACCTGCAACCTCAGCATGTGCCCTGACTGGGAATCGAACCTGCAACTTTTCAGTTTATGGGGTGACACTCCAACCAACTGAGCCACACCGGCCAGGGCTAAAATTACTTTCTATACAGATAGATGGCTGGATAGAAAACGAAAATGACTCAAAGGTTTTAAGAATTTAAGTAAATGGTTTTACACTACATTTCATTCTGTAAATTGCTTTTTTTACTTAGTTTTTGAGAACTATGCAGGTGGGTACAAGTAGATCCCACCTGCATAGTCTTTCATTCACTGTTGTACAGTGCGTCTTTGAATAAATGTACCTTGTATTGCATGCACCTTTCTCCCTGCTGATGACAGTCTAGGCCTGTGGTTGGCAAACTGCGGCTCACGAGCCACATGCGGCTCTTTGGGCCCTTGAGTGTGGCTCTTCTACAAAATACCAAGGCCTGGGAGAGTCTGTTTTGAAGAAGTGGCGTTAGAAGAAGTTTAAAAAATTTGGCTCTCAAAAGAAATTTCAGTCGTTGTACTGTTGATATTTGGCTCTGTTGACTAACGAGTTTGCCGACCACTGGTCTAGGCTGTTTCCATGTTTTGCTCTCACCAACCGGTGTGTAAGGAGCACCAGGCCGAGGTCTGTGCACATGTGTGTGTGCGCTCGAGGGCTCCCACCCAGAGTGGAGTTGCTGGGTAGGCTGGCATGGTTCTGTGCCAAAGCAGCTGTACCAGTTTATACGCCCACGCCCAGCACGAGGGTGCCCCTTTGATGTCGATGGACTCTTCTCTAATTCCTGCTAATCTGCTAGATAAAAATGATACCTCACTGCTTCAGCTTTTGCTTCCCTCCACGCTAGTGGGTTTAAGTAACTCATCATGTGGATCTGAGTGCTTTTGAATTTTCTGTCGTTGTGTTCTTTATCAGTTCCTTGTTGGTGATGAGACCCGTATTGATCACTGGGGGTTTTTCTGGCATGTTCTGGGAGTGACCTGTTGTCTGCTCTCTGTCTTGTAACATCTTTTCCAGTCCCTGGGCTTCTTCATTTTGCGGGTGAAGTCTATTTTATGACAGTTTCACATTATGGTGCTTCCTGGTGGATCGGTCACTTTAACGTTTTCGCTTTGTGTGTGCGTGAAGAAAGCTTTCTGTACCCCGTGCAAATACTCTCCTTTATTTCCTTGTAATACTTTTATCATTTTGTTTTTTAACTTTTGCGTATAGTATGAGGTGTAGAGATCAAGATACTGTGTTTTAAATCTATTCTTCAAAATTATGAAGATAATACGTTATCACTACTAAAAAACACTGCAGTCACTCAGAAGCCACATGGCTATTGTTTTAGCTTTTTTTCCCTTTGTATTCCTACCCCCCCTTTTAAATATACTTTATACATAAGAGTTTATATCTTGGTTTTTATATAACTAAAAATCTAAATTACTATATTTTTGAATTACTTGTATATCATTGTGTTCTAATGTCCTCCGTACCTAAGTGTGTGTTTTTTTTTTTTTATGTCTTGACCTGGGTTTACTGAGGAATTTAGCTTTTGTCTGCCATATTGGTAGGATTCTTTTCAATTTGTAGTTCATAGATGTTACCTACCTGTAATAAAAAGAAAGATTCCCCCTTTAATATCATCTAAGGCCATGGTTCTCACATTTTGGCATGTGTCAACATCCCCAGCTGGTCTTATAAAACGCAGAGCGCTGAGCCCCACCGTCAGAGTTTCAGAGTCAGCCGATCTGGGGTTCTGGTGTCTGACGGCTCCCAGGTGACCTGGATGCTCGTGGCCCTTGGGCCACGTTTTGAGACCCACTGACCTGGAGTTCTAGATCTCCCTTCTGGCTACACGCAGCCCGAGGGCGTTCATGACTCGGGCCGACCCCTACGCTCCTGGCTTCATTGATCTGACACGGGCCGGGTATTTCTAGGGAAAAGCCCTCAGTGGGTTCGAAGCGTGCTGCCCCCTACTGGGTTACTGCAGCCTTGGTTTTCTGAGAGCGAATGCTTCTGTCTGTGCAGGGCTGAAAGCTCTGAGCCCTGCTCTGTGGAAATATTGATTACAGGGGTTTCATTTGCATAATTCGCATATTCAAGGGCTGACAGCTTGTAGGAAATCTTTCCGTTGGGGCTTAGCTGCCACGCCTTCCCCGGAGCGCCCTCCTCCAGCCCCCAGCGCACCATCCCTCAGCGCCCTCCTGGGCCGTGGTCTGGCTGCTCCGCGCAGCCTTTCCGGGCGTGTCTCTTTTCGTGTCTGTTGTTCGGAGTCTTTTCTTTTAATCTTTAGTGGTGAGCGTATTATGTAGGTCCTCCTTTCCCCCCATTAACCTCTTCCAGCCTGCTCTCTCCCCCCACAGGCCCTCACCACCCCATTGTCCGTGTCCACGGGGGATGCATATGTGCAGACAAGCTCATTGGTGGATCTCTTCCCACCCACCCTCCCTGCCTTCCCTCTGAGGTTTGACAGTCTGTCCCTGCTTCTGTGGCTCTGGGTCTGTTTTTGATCCTCAGTTTATTTGGTTCATTATCCCTGCGTGTCTGGTGCCACTGCCCCTTTTCTCTGCTTCTCTCAGTCTTTTTATTTTATTTTAATAATTCTTTATTGTTGAAAGTATCACATATGTCCCCCTTCTCCCCCCATTGCCCTCTCCTACCCTCAGTCTTTTTTTTTATAATATGCTCTTATTGATTTCAGAGAGAGAAAGGAATAGGGAGAATCATTAATCGGCTGCCTCCTGCACGCCCCCTACTGGGGATCGAGCCCGCAACCCAGGCATGGGCCCTGACCGGGAATCCAACCGCCACCTGGTTCATAGGTCAACGCTCCGTCACTGAGCCACGCTGGCTGGGCTGCTTCTCTGTCTTGCATTCTTCTACAAGAGAGGGTCACACTCGTCTGGCCAGCGACCTTCTCACACCAGGCCTCCTCCCTCATGGGCAGCCAGTGTGAGTCCAGCACCAATCGCTTGTCCACTTAGCTGTGGCCACGGTGACAGGGTTATTGGGCAGGAAACATGGCCCCCGTACAGCTCACTCCTTGGCAAGGGGCGGGGGGCTCAGCCAAGCACAATGAGGCTCCCGCCGAGAGCGCCTTGCTCGGGCCATCAGGAGGCCCCTTCCCTAGTGCGAGTCTTTGCAAAGGGGCCTCCGTTTACCTGTGTGTGAAGTCTGGGATCACAGTATCGACTTCCGAGCGTTGCAAGGATGAACAGAAGCGCAGCGCTTGAAGCCTAACTGAAGTTAACGTGATGGTCCCTTCCCTCCTCCTCACGTCTTGGAGTCATGTAGTCAGGCTGCGTAGTGATCCAGGGAATGAGAAACCTGGGAGATACGTGTAGAGTCGAAGAGTTTTATACTTAGCTCTGCATCCTTAGATTTGTTTAATTAACAAGGTTATTCCCCAGTAATGATGGATCCAGCATGATAAAATTCCCGAGTGTAAAATCTTACTACAATACCACAAAAATAATGAACACGATACCTCCCCAAATAATAGTTATAGGAAGTTCTGCGTAAGAATAAGATCTACTTAAATGAAAACCATTCAAGTGTGAATGGTACTTCGTTTTCTTAACAATCACCAAAAGTGAAGTTAAGGCTTAAAACTGGTGAGCTGGATTAGCTAGCTGTATCTTCTTTTTGCTTTTTCTCTAGTGAAGCGATGAGGCTTTCCATTGCATTATCATAAAGATAACATTTGAAATTTCCAATAGGAATTCAGATAAAACTGATTTCATGGATTTCAGCAATATTTTATATTCAGCCAGTTACACCATGCAGTCTATTTTAATGTGATTATTTACACAATACGAGTGAATACTCCTTGTTACGTTAGCACTTACAGATTCTCCAGATGGCAAATACACGTTCATTTAAAATGCAACTTATGGGAAACGCTCCGTGCTAACAAAGTGAAATAGAAGTTTCACTTTTCTTAGAGCTAATAGGCAGTGCCTGCTTAGCATGGATGGATGTTTCGCTTTTTCTGGGTGAGGTAGAGATGGAAAATGTCAGTTGGGCACTTTGCATTAAAATAAAGATAGGCTGACCTGTGATTTTCCTGTCTTTCAGTTCTTATGCCAATAGAACACATTTGCAGTGGCTTTTCTATCCTGTCCTTACTGTTTGTAGGAATAGCTCCTTTTATGGGTTAAACTGGATAGTTTCTATAGTTGCTAGTTTTCTTTCTTTTTAAAAAATATACTTTTATTGATTTCAGAGAGGAAGGGAGAGGAAGAGAGAGATAGAAACACCAATGATGAGAGAGATTCATTGATTGGCTGCCTCCTACACGCCCCACACTGGGGATCGAGCCCGTAGCCCGTAACCTGGGCATGTGCCCTGACCAGGAATCAAACTGTGACCTCCTGGTTCATAGGTCAATGCTCAACCACTGAGCCACGCCGGCCAGACTAGCCTTTTCAACATAACAAAAGCTACAAGGACGCTTTCAGATGAGTTTAAATAATTCAAATGAAAATCAGCCAAGAGGGAAAAGGTTAGCAAATAAACTTCAGGAACTCAAAACATGATTAGTGTAAACCATCAGGCACATAGTTATTGTTGACCAGGGTCATGGGAGTCACTTTTGAGTAAACAGCTGTTGCAGAGGCTGCACACGCAGCAGGCTGGGCTCTGTTGGTCGTAGGGGCAGGAGGAGAAAAGCTAAACATGACCTTGTGTGTACCAGCGGGGGCAGGTAATGGGCTCAGAGAAAGGCAGTGTGCTGGCGGCCACGAAAGGGTTACTGTGTAAGGAAGGGAGCTAGACAGCACTTCATTCCCGAAGGAAAAGGGAGATTTCAGAGAGAGGGGCCCTGGAAGTGGGGAAGGGGACCGCGTCACAGCACCGGAGGCTCTGTCTCCAGGGATGCAGAGTGTCCCCTGTGACGGAGGTGGGTGCAGTGGGGCTTGTGGGAGATAAGGGTGGACAGGGGACGGAAGGGCCTTGTAAGGGACGAAGCAGTCTGAGGGCTTTGTGGGTTCCATGACTCCCTAGGCACCCATGCGGGGGGCTTCAGAGGGAGTGGAGCCCCGAGTGCATAAGCATCAGGTTGAGTGATGGCCTTGTCTTCATCTCTTTGAGGTGAGGGTGCAGAGCTTTCAAAGGTCCAGTGGCAAACAAGGCAAAAACAGAAACAAAACAACCAAAACCCCACTGCTCTAGGGAATGGAACACTCATTAGCTTTAAGTAGATGAATGATGGATTCGGATGGCACTTCAGAAAGATGGCGCTCCTTCTGAGAAGTTGAAAATGGACGAAAATGGGGAAATGCTGGAATCTGGAAGACCAATGAGGAGCCGACTGTAGGGGGCCAAGAGGAATGACAGGGGCATGTGCCCAGGCGGTGGCGTTGGAGAGAGGAGGAGGTTGTTGGCCAGATGGAGTGATCAACCGAGGGATCAGGGTTAATCTCCTGGTTTCTGGCTTGGTGACCGTGAACTGAAACAAATAATGCAGGATCAGCATCATGTTCGGAGAATGGGGAAGTGAATGAGTTCAGTGCTGGGCCTGTTTTGTTTAAAGCTCAAGAGAGTTAACTGGAGGTCTGAATTTCTTCGGAGGGCTTGAGCTGGAAATGAGAGGAAGTGAGACTAGAAGGAGGCTAAGAGTTAGTCCCTGGGGGACATCAGTCAGGGAGATGGAGGAATCGGAGAACATTGTCCTGGAAGCCGGCGAGGAAAGCACTCCCAGGGGGAGAGTGTTCCATCTTGTCATGTATCTCAAAGGAAGCAGGTAGAAGGAGCAACCGGAAAGCCATTGAACTTGGCAGGTAGACAATGAATGGGCACCTCAGCGAGCTCAATGTCAGTAGAGTGGTAGGTAAGAAGCAGAATACACTGTCCCGGGAAGTGACTCAGAAATATGTAAAAACTAATTGGTTAAAAAAAAAGTTTGCTGGAAAAAAACAAGGAGAATGGGGGTAAGAAATCTGTGGAAGGGGGGCGGGGCTTAAGGAAAGAACAATGTAGGAAGAGAGGACTTGAGTGTTAGGTGTTGTGGAAAGAAACTTCGGAGAGACAAGACCTGGGAATAAGAGGGGACATAAGGGAGGTGTCCTCGGAGCCATATCTGGAGGAAGTGCCAGGAGACAGATATGCTCAGGATGAAGAATGAGCTTTGGGAAGTAGTGGGGACACTACCTCCTCAGAGGCAAGGGCACAGTTATGTGGAGAAAAGAGGGGGTTCATGCCTGTTGCTCTCATGTTTGTGGTACAGTAGGAGGCCTCGCACATATGAGGGGCGACCAAGAAGGACCGTGCCTCTGGGAAGGGAGGAGTGAATGTTTAAGTTGTAGGGAGATGAGAAGTGGAGTCAGCTGGTCATGATGAACTAAAAGGCGACTAGCCAAGAGACCCCCTCCGCCACCCCGTGACGGCAATGCACATACAGTGTGACGGCTGTTTTGGTGGATAGCTTCCTATGTTCAAAGCCACATGGCAGACACTGTGTCACCTAAATGATGGGGTTAACCTGTGTGCCTGAGTGGTCTTCTTTGGGTGGAAAACTCGAACTTGGAAAGTTGTGGATCAGGTGTGGCAGGTCAGGAGCGGGGAGGACGTGTGAGTGTGTGCAGGTGTACAGGTGTGTCTTAATCCGGCAGATTCAGCATCTGGGGAAGGCCGCCTTCCTGGCTCATAGGTGGCCTGGTCAGGGCACGTGCCCAGGTTGCGGGCTCCATCCCAGGAGGGGGCGTGCAAGAGGCATCTGGTCAGTGATTCTCATCATTGATGTTTCTCTCTCTCTCCCTCTCCCTTCCTCTCTGAAATTATATATATATATATATATATATATATATATATATATACATTTAAAAAGAATTACATTTTAATAGAAAACACCATCCTATGCTTTGGGCCCTCACATACCTAACAGACCCCAGCCCCATTTAGGTCCCGCATCCCAAAGTGGGAGGCATTGTGGAGTGTCTTGCACATTCAGCATTAGGCTTACATCCTTGAAAGCACGATCTCATCTATAAGCGTCCATGTCTGCGGAGCCGATTTAAATATCTAATGTGTACACACGCCTGTGGGACCGTTCAGCATTAGGAAGGGACAGCCCAAGGCCTGCCTGGCCAGTGGTGCAGCTCGGTTCGTTATTCTTGCCCCTCACAGAGGCAGGTGGGCCCCCAGGCCTTGTTGCCAAGACTGACAGGGAGCTGACCGTGACCTTCATTCTCCCACTTCACCCTCTGGTGACTGGCAGCCCCCTTTTTCTTCGGGCTCCCAATTCTCCTGCTCGCCCCGTTCTACCCCCCAGCCCCGGCTTCCCAACAGTGAGCGAGCGAGGCTTTGATAAATGACATTATTTACATTTATGTGCTGATGGATTTCCCTGCTGGGTAAATGGATTTCAGCCAACACGTTTATTTTCGATCTTTGCGCCCATGTGCTCCCTGGAAACCCTCAGATCAGCATGGATGGACGGAGAGCGGGAACTCCCTGTGGAGCTGGGATCCTTGCTCTCCAGTTGCCCTTGACATCTCCGCAGGTTGCAGGGACGCGGGCCGGCCCGGCTGATGGCTCGCTTCGCAGTAACCACTGTGCCTGTAACCACTGGAACGCTGTCTGGGTGAAACCTAAAGGGGAAGCCCCACACATGCAGGAGGCGAAAGTAGCCTTCGTGGGTGCAATGGAGGGGACCCCAAGTCCTCCCTCTCCTGACCACAGGCTCACCTTTTGAGGGATTCTTTCTACTGGGGACAGTTTGGAAACCACGTCACCACTAGTTCCTCTGTTCAGGGTCTCTTCCTGACCACATCCTATACTGTGCTCTTTCCCTTAGTTCCTCTGTTCAGGGTCTCTTCCTGACCACATCCTATACTGTGCTCTTTCCCTCCCTTCCCTTCCTGTGAACGGGATCTTCACTTTAACCAGCCCCCCTCCCCCTCCCCCCACCACGAATGAGTGTTGATTCTTTCTGTTCTCTGTCTTTGTGATTGCCCCGTCACTGTTCCCGTTCCTCCAATCCAGAAAAAAACACACGTTGCTATTACCTCTGGCACGCCGACCTCCTGCCACTGGGTCACCTTGGGCCTTCGGCCAGCAAGTTGCTAGGGTTGCAGAGCAAAGAGCAGCAAGCACAGAGGGAAGCTGCTACGGGACCCCAAGGCATGTGTGGGGGCGGCAGCCAGGAGTAAGTGATGGACGCTGAGGTGCTGGTCATGGAGGAGCAAGGTATAGGGCTGCCTCTTCAGTCGCCAGCACACGGCTGTGCCAGAGGAACGTTAAACTGCAGATGACCCTGGAGAAACCCTAAGAGTCCTGGTGGTTACAGCCGTTGAAGCAATACAGCTGGAGAAGAGGCCCCCACATTGGTTTAGCAGTGCAGACAGAACGCCAGCTTCAGTGACTTACACGAGCTGCATATCATTTAGCCTAATTACTATCATTTTAGCAATCAAGCTTGCCATTCAGTGCATCAGTTTTATTTGTGTGAATTTCAGTTGATTGCAGGGCCGGATTTTGTATTTGCTTCTAAAAGACCACAAACATTGCCAGTAGAACAGGCAGACGGAAGATTGTGAATTTTTCCCAGTTTACTCTGTGAAACCCAGGCATCTGCATTTTATTTTTATTTTTTGTTTTTAATCCTCACCCGAGGATATTTTTCCATTGTTTTTTTTTTTTCATAGAGAGTGGAAGAGAGAGGGGAAGACAGAGAGGAACATCAACGTGAGAGAAACTCATCGATGGGTTGCTTCCTGCACATGCCTCCACCAGGGCCCGGGCCCGGGGAGGAGCTTGCAACCGAGGTACATGCCCTTGACCGGAATTGAACCCAGGACTCTTCCGTCCGCAGCCCAACCAGGCATTTGCACTTTAGAACACTTCTTCTTCCCAGCACGCCTCCGTGCTTCGGGGAAGCCACTGATGAAGAGGGGGTTCGGGGGAGAGGCAGCTGAGGAGCAGAAGCGAGGAAAAGGGCTCCCCCGAGCGGAACTTCGTGCTTTATGTTGTGAAATCCTGGCCGCTGAGGCTCAGAAATGGGAACCTCAACATTTGTTGATTTCTGTTCTGTGAGAGAAGGAGACTGGGAAGAACTTGGTTCTTCGTTTTGTGTTTAAGGGAATGGAAATGATTTTCTGTCTAAGTTTATTCCTCTTTCACTGGTATACACTAGAAACCTATTAGGAGAGACACCTTCAGGCATGTCGGATCTGGGGGGATCTGTGGTAGGTGCTCAACATAAATTTGGAGCCCAGCCGGGGTGGCTCAGTGATTGAGTGTCGAGCCAGGCACCAAGAGGTCGCTGGTTCAGTACCTGGTCAGGGCACATGCCTGGGTTGCAGGCTCAATCCCCAGCTAGGGGCATGCAGGAGGCAAGAGGCCCATTTTTTTTTTTCTCTCTCTCTCTCCCTCTCCCTTCTTCTCTCTCTGTAAAATAAATAAAAACATATTCAAAAATAAATTTGCAAAATTACACACTGGCCAGTAGGCTCCGTTGGTTGGGCATCGTCCCATGCACCAAAAGGTTGCCTGTTCGATCCCTGGTCAGGGCACGTGCCCAGGTGGTTGTGGGCCTGCCCCCCTGTAGGAGACAGCCGGTCAGTGTTGTGCTCTCACATTGATGTTTTTCTCTCTCTTCTTCTCCCTTCCTCTCTTTCTAAAAATAAAAATCTTAAAAAAATGTGCAGCATTGTGTTTGCAGACTTTCTCTCTTAAAAATGGCAGGGATAGTAGCTGGCATTTGTGAGTGTGTACCTTTGTGCTGACACTCACTTGGTCCTTCACACTGTGTTTCATCTACTGGGTACCACCCCGCTGGGAGACAGGCATTTCCATCGCCGTTTACCCACGGGGAAACCGAGGCACAGGGAAGTCAAGTAATTTCTCCAGTCGACAGCTTCTGGTCAGTCCGACTGCTTGATTAATTGCCTCTTTTGTGCTGCCGTTGTGTCCCCTCTGTGGACTGTGTCGAAATTAAACATAACGTTTCAGTACGTGAATAGCTGTTAAATTGCAAATAGGCAAAGTTGTCATGACATGCAAACACGTCCCAAAGGCTATGAAAATATTCATTACTCAAAACCAAAAAGTTAAAAATGTTGATTTTTTTTTTTTTAGGTCGATTTACTGACGGTAATGATAGCGTGACCACGTAATTTATCATGCGAACTAAAATCGAAAGGGGGCGATATTAGCGATTATGTGGTGTTAACAGGAACAGACCATACTGTTCGGGCAGCTCAGTCATGCCGCTTACCCCACTGATGGCTGGCTTCTCTCACTTCATCTTTGAGGCGAAAAAAAGAAAAAGATTAAACCCATTCCTCATGTTCTTGACCTTCCAGGGGGATTTCTCAATGTCAACGTCAGTGAAGTCACTTTTGAGGAAATTCATCAACGCTTCTCCAAGGACTTAGATATTGAGCCAGGCGGACACTGGAGACCGAAGGACTGCAAGCCCAGATGGAAGGTGAGGCACGTTGTCTCCTGAGCAAGGCGGTGTGGCTGTGCCTCCGAGGAGACGTGGGCTTGATTACGAATACACAGTGAGGTAGCTTTAAGCCCGGATGGCTTTCGGAAACCAGCCCTTCTATAGTTAGTGCATAGGTGTTCGCAGTTCAAATGCGATCTCATAGCGTGACTCAGGAAGACTGTCACTGCACGTACGCATGTACGATTACATGCATGTGTATGCTCACGGGTTACCCGTCCTAGCGATCCTAGCAGTTCTGCTCTGTCTGGAACAGAGGCCGTGGTTACTCTGCCTCCTGCACCACCTGTCCCGAGTGCTTACTGACCCCTGAGGCACGGCCCCTCCAGGTCCGGGAGCCGGTGCCAGCGCGTGGGGAGGATAGTAACGTCCCGGTTTCCACTTGGGTCCAACATTGGGGTTTTCAGGCTCTGTGCCTCCGCGCCCAGAATTCTAAAGAGGCCGCTCAGACGTCCCTGAGACAGAACCGAGAGCGTTTGGGCTCTTCAGCTCTGTTTCAGAAGGCAGAGCACAAACTTCTTTTTCAGATGTATTTTTATTGATTTCAGAGAAGAAGGGGGGGGGGGGGTGGGAGGAGAGACAGAGAGAGACAGAGAGGGACAGAGACATCCGTGATGAGAGAGAATCATGGGTCGGCTGCCTCCTGCACACCCCGCACTGGGGATCGAGCCTACAACCCGGGCCTGTGCCCTGACTGGGGGTTGAACTGTGACCTCCTGGTTCAGTCACTGAGCCACGCCGGCTGAGCCATAGTACAGACTTTTTATCTCGTGGTTATGTGGGAATTCTACTTAATGTGTTATTTGAAAAACGGTCAGAGGGAGCGCCAGCCTCTGCTGCTTACAAGCACTGTAATAGAAAACCAGTGAGAGCAAGCCGCGACTTGCTCTCAATACTATGAGATCGGTTAAACGCACCGTCATGTGATGTTTTTATGGTTGGAGAGGAAGCGGTATGACGCCAGCCAACGGAAAACTACGTATGATTAAATCAAGTGTGGTGTCCTGAAGGACTGGGATGTCGCCGTAATCTGGGCGTGGTGTTCAATGTCTCTTTTGAAATCTTAGTGTTCTGCTGAAATACTTGTGGGGGTCTTCGGTGTACAAAAGCAGCGTCGCTGCTGGGAAGGAGGATTCTGTGCTGTGTTAAGCTTGTGATCAAAGTCCTTTTACTTAACTGGCCTTGAGCCCTTCGTGTTTGGGGGACTCCTAAACTTGGAGCAGGTTGTCCTATCCGGGGTGGGCAAACGTAGGCTTACAGTTGTGAGTATGCGCAACAGGGTTTATTCTTGTATTATTATGAATTCTTGTGTTATTAGTATTACAGCCAAAAAGTAACCTGCTTTTCCCCACTCCGCATACGCCAAGCACTAAACCCAGCTTTGCTGCATTGAGTTTATGTGACAAATAAATGTCTCGTTCCATTGTAAGGCTGCTTAAAGGAATTCCAGCACAAATTTTGGGGAAGCATTCTATTATACTAATTGTCCTGTACAATGGGAGGAAAATCAATCATGAAAAGAACCAAATCTGGTCTGGAAAATAGCATAGGCCAGTGGTCGGCAAACTCATTAGTCAGCAGAGCCAAATATCAACAGGACAACGATTGAAATTTCGTTGGAGAGCCAAATTTCTTAAACCTCAAACTCCTTCAAAATAGACTCACCCGGGCCGTGGTATTTTGTGGAAGAGCCACACTCAAGGGGCCAAAGAGCCGCAGATGGCTCGCGAGCCACGGTTTGCCGACCACTGTCTTATGCTATTTTCCAGATCAGATTTGGTTAACAGATGAATCTTTCCTATTTCATGATTGATTTTCCTCCCATGGTGTATATAATGTGGCCCACTTTCTATGACTCCCGCTTTTTAAACATGTCCTGGGCAAATGCACTGTTCTTCTGACCTGAGTGATGACCGTGTATGTTGGATTGTATGAAGGCGAGAGCACTCCGTCACAGGCTGTGGGTTAGCAGGGAGGGGGTCCTCACACATACACGCGTGTGGGCTCGGGGCGGCCCTCGGGTGTGTGCTGTGTGGCATCGCAGGGGGTAATTTGGGGCTAAAAGACCAAGTATTCCTGTCTGTTCTCCAGTGCTCCATATCAGACATTGGACTTCAAATGTTACGGTCTGTTTTCTTCTCACTTTCCAGCAGACAGGCAGACGCACAGAGGGAGTTTCGACTTAGAGGTTTTAGTAGGCTATGAGTGTTGTCCACGCGAATCAGTGGACAACAGTGCTGAAAGTGGAGTTCCTAGGAGCAAGCCAACTGAGGCATCTAAACGTCAGCTTGTTTATTTAGGAGCTGCATGGCGATGCTTCTTTTATTTCAGCTTTGCGCAGATCCTGCCGAGAATACAGTCTCTGGTTCCGAGGTATTCAGCTGACGGCGTGAGAGGAAGTTCGGGGATCACTCAGAGGTGGCCTGTCCTTGCCATAGTTAGTTAACTAAGTGACCCCTCCTCCCTGCCGGTTACATTCTAATAGTGTCCCATTCGGAGCCTGGCAACAGAGCTGAGGGAACGGGGAGAGCAGAAATAACTAGATTTATGGTAAACATTGCTGCTAACTTGATTCTTCACATTTGAGGTCCTTTAAAAAAACAAAACACAACAACGTAAAAAATCAATTAACTAATGGCGAGTTCATGGGAGCTCAGCTCTCAAACCAGTGATGCTGGCCGTTGCTGGCCCATCTGAGCAGTGCGGGCTCGGGTGGCAGGTCCAGCGCAGGCGGGTGATGGGGGATGGAGTGTGCGCCTGGGACATGGCCTTTCCACTCGGGGTCAGGGAGAGCCGGGCGACGTGCTCCAAACCCTGCGGGCTCGGAGGGCCAGGCGGCGGCTGGAAGCTGTCATCTCCGCAGAGGCCTGGGGTCCCCTTGCCAGTCCCAGGCTCCTCGATCGATGGGTCCTTGCCACCTGCCTCAGAGCCACCTGGGGTTTGTAATAACGGAGACTGCGGCCCTCAGGCCCCAGGCATCCCGGTTCTGGTGTGGGAAGGGACAAGAGCTGCTTTCCTATCTAGTGCCTCCTGTTTGAGGAGCCCGGGAGGCACCGGAACACGGAGGAGGCGGCGGTGATGCACCCGAATGAGGGGGGGATGCGGGGCAGGTGGCTAGCACCTCACAGGGGCCAGGTGTGGGGCCGTGTCCTCTAGGCCACCGCAGCTGGGCCTGCTGGGAGTTTAAAAGCAGGATGCAAACAGGTGGGGACAGGTACGCACGCATCTCTTCCCGGCACAGGAGGAAACAGGCGGGGAAGAGAAACAGAGGCTCAGACGCGGAAGGTCCGTGGTTTTGGTGGGAGGGGCTGAGGGGTAATTGTGCTTGAACGAGGGCTGCGGCGTCCTGAGTGATGAAGCGTGTTCGCAGGAGGGGATGAGCCGATGTTCTCCGTTGCCGCTGGCGATGCATCCGCAGGACGGGCTCACCTGCAAATCGGGGCACAGCTAAGGAAGAGCGTCCCGAACCCAGGCTGTAAGCGCTTGGGATAACGGATCACAGAACACGGAGGTCTTTCTCGAGGCCATAAATTGTAAACCGCCGGGAACGTCAGTCCACAGCCGCAGGAAGGGACGGGCTGATTGAACTGTTACGATTCTGTTCAGCTTTATTTTAACAAAAACTTCGCTTTGGGCGCACCATTCATATTCAGGTATTTTTTCAAAACGGTCTCATTCAAACGTGGACATTTCTTTGCTATTAAAACAACAGTTTTGAGTATTTGAATTTGCCGGGACACTTAGGACATTCTCAGATTCCTCATGAGGTCAAAGAGAAAAACAACCCTTGATATTTCAAATGCCTCATTGAAGAAATGACTGCATTAAGGGCTGTGACTTTACCGTTGTTAATTCTTCTACGTTTAACGCATCACTCAGCCTAATTGTATTTAAGTGATATGGACTTTTAGAAATATGGACTCTGGAGCTATTCCATAGCCTCTCCCTTATATCCGGAACTCGCCTTAATGGCTCTTCTAGCCCATTGACGCCACCCCGCTGCACTTCAGAGAAGGTCTGTGGTGGGGACCGGCACTCACTGTCTCATTCCTTTCTCTCTTATCATTATACTAGAGGCCCGGTGCAGGAAGATTCGTGCAATAGGCCTTCCTTCCCCTGGCTGCCGGCACTGGTTTTCCTCCGGCACCCGGGACCCAGGCCTTCACTCTGGCCACCACCTTCAGTCTTCACTCCGGCTGGAGGGTGGCTCCTATAGCTCCCTCTGCCCCCTGCCCTCCCCTCATAGAGGCGTCCTGCCCCGCCTGGCCGTTCTGTGCCTGCATGCGTGCTGCCCAGAGGTCCAGAGAGGCTGGGGGGCGGGGCCGCTGACATCTTTGTTGGGTTAATATGCATACTCACTCCTGATTGGCTGGTGGGTGTCGTGAAGTGATGGTCAATTTGCATATTTCTCTTTTATTAATGTAGATAGCCATTTCCTATCCTAAGCGTAACCAGGGGTCCCTGACCTGCTTTGGGAGTTGTATTGGTTTGGAGGTTGCTGGGATACGCTGCTAATGGACACTGCAGCCCACCGGGGAGTTCCTAGCCAGCAGGGAGAGCCCAGCACCAGCAGTAGCCCTATTGTGTGTGGGGGGGCGGGCGGGGGGAGAGAAGAGCGTGGAGATGAAGAGATGTGGATGGGGGTTGCTCTGGCAGTTTTGTGGCTCAAATTCATAAGCCAGGAGGTACCCTAGGGGTAAACCAAAAGGGAATGGGACCCAAGGTGGGGCTGGCAGGGTCCCAGGACCGCTTTAGTTCCTACCACTTAGCAAATACTGTGTAAGACAAAGTGAACATGAAAACATCAGCCTCGTCACAGCCGTTCTCTGCTACTCCGTCAGCAGGAAGGGAAAATTAGTGGGGGAGTTCCTAGGTTAGACATCTTTACTTTGACTAAACCATCCCCTGTTTGCTCTAAGTAAAATCATTTTAAGGATTTAAAGATTTCTCTCATCTATGATCCTGGTAATGTAAAATACACAAATGGATGTTACTCTTTGTTTTTATTGGCTGTATCTAATGCCAGTCCCTGATTTTACAGGTAGGAGTAGGTCCTAAACCTAGCACTCCCAGTTATTACACTTATTTGTTAGTGAGATTTATTTGGATGTGAAATTCTAGTAAGTCCCAGATTTAATGTCCTTAAATCATTTTTTATAGTAGCCAATTTAGATTGTGTTTAAAAATCCAGAATGTAGAGCGACGCAAATTTTAATTAGATGTAGTTTGACTGTTATGTTCTTTGGAAATGTAATGATTTTGGAATTTATAATGTATAGAAAAGTTATTTTAATTTTACATTTTATTAGAAAATTTACAATCATGCTCAAGCCAGTTTAGCTCAGAAATTGCTAAGAAAGTAATGTTTAGAAAACATTTCAGCTGTTTCAAGGGCAAACTGAGTTTTAGGGTGACTTGGCTGGTATGACAAAGTTTGGATCCAGAAAATAGAGTATTTGAGTTGTGCTGATTGTAATTACTCACATATTCTTATGTTATATTAACACATTTTATATCGGTGGGGTTTTCAAGTCTTGATTTTGATAGTTCCAATAAATGTTGTTTTTTTTACTGTTACACAAAAAAATTGACCTGCTGAGAAACCATTTTAATTTCCATATACAGTATATTATTTTCTTTTTTGGGAGACTTATGAACAAATTGATTTATCAAGGACAAATTTCTCTGTTGTCTGTGCTGCTTACATGATCTTTTTGTTAAGCATTTTAAACATAACTTTATTTTAACTTGAATATTATCTTGCCGCTGAAAAAAACATAAAATGTAGCAAAACTTAATTGTTCATTTTGACTAAAAGAAAAATATTATATTAATGTAATGATAAAACTTCATGTATATTCCAGAACACATCTGTTATATTGCTTAAAAGTATCTCTAGGCCAGATAAGCCATGTGTAGGATAATAGATACTTAAGTGGTATCTCTCTTAAATTCAATTTAAACACCTTAAGGTTACTATTTATGATCTGCTTTAAAACCTAGAAGTTACTTTTTTGTACAATATATTTTTATTGATTTCAGAGAGAGAATGGGAGAGGGTGAGACAGATAGAAACATCAATGATGAGAGAGAATCATCGATAGGTTGCCTCCTGCACGCCCCCTCCTGGGGATCCAGCCCGCAACCCGGGCATGGGCCCTGACTGGGAATCGAACCATGACCTCCTGGTTCATAGGTTGACGCTCAACCACTGAGCCACCCGGGCCGGGCTAGAAGCGACTCTTGACACATCCCTCTCCCTCACTTCTCACACCTCATCCATGAACAAATCGTGTCTGTTGACCTTTTCAAGGTCTGCTGACCTTTGTATCAGCAGCTAATGTTTCAAAACAACATGCGCCTCTCTTCTTCGTCAACTTTCCCTCACGTCAAGCTGGTCATCGCCTCTCGTCTCAACTATGGCGTTGATTTCCAAACCGTCTCCCGGTCCATTTTTGGCTCTCTATGACCAACTCTCTCCGTCATCCAGTCTCTGCCATCGCCACGTCTGATTTTGTCAGGCTTTTTCCGTCTTCCCACCGCTTCTCCTGGAGCTCATCGGGTCACGGCCCTCAGGGCCCACGCATGCCGCCCCAGGCTCCCAGGGTCCAGGTGGCGAGGCAAGGGCCATGTCTGTTTCTGCTCACGGTTAGGTCTCCGTTGAGAAGACTCATAAGGGTGTGGCTTTAACGCCGTCGTTACGTGTGTGAGGGTTAGTGCTTAGTTTTGCCTCCAGCGCTGCTGCTCTGTTACTGACATGTGACTGTTTTGCTTCAAAGGTGGCAGTTCTCATCCCTTTCCGTAATCGCCACGAGCACCTGCCAATTTTTTTCTTGCATCTGATTCCAATGCTCCAGAAACAGCGGCTGGAATTTGCCTTTTATGTCATCGAACAGGTGAGAATATTTTTCAAAATGGTAACCAAGTCTGCTAGAACGTAATACACTCTTAGATGTGGTTGGATTAAAAAATTTTAGCTTCAGGCTAACCAGGTAACTAAAATGCTTGGCTTTATAGTTAGATATAATTGAATTTTGGAGTGAACTGGTAGTGGCACATATAGGACATTTTGTTAATCCATTTACCAGTTGATGTACTCCTAGCATTTTTACTCATCTTATATCTTACCTATTGAACTAAATATTTGCTTCTCTCTTCTTTGTATTACCAGCTAATTTTTCTCTCTAAATTTTTCTCTTGCCTCAGTATTTTACATACACAGTTCCTTTTGTCTTATTTGAAGCCCTTTGAGATCTTTCCCATACTTGTTCTTTTTTCCTGCTTCTATAGTTACCTAGTTTTAGACTTAAAATGCCATCTTTGATTTCTTTCTGGTCTTTCCCCCCACCCCGGCTCCCAAACATTAGGGCACCTGCGGAATTTCGCCTCTGATTTCTGCATAGCATTGCTAAAACTGTACATTTTGTTTGGGTTTCAAATACATATAATTTGGGCACTTCTGGTTTTGACACTGATGAAGTCATTTTATTCCAATTTTTCCATTTCTTTTTTCCTCACACCAAGCCTGACTAAAAATGTATTCCCTTATATATCAGTAGACAGGAAGTGACCTATTTTATGTTATTGGATGCTGGTTTTCGGAGGTAGAAAGTACTCAAATTTTATTCCTCCGATTGTCACAGTGAGTGTATTCTGTCAGCTCCTGTGTGGTTTAGTCTAGGAAATCATTTACTCTTTTTTTCCCTTTTAATTTCTTGCTCTTAGCCTCTTGCCTCTATTTATTTCTCTGGAAGTCCTTGGTTTTTAATACAGTGTATGCTTCTCTATATGCATATCCTCCTTGAATGCTTGTTCCCTGCGCAGCTGGTGATCACAGTGCATGGTGCATAGGTACATTTTTAGGCAACAATCTCTACAATGAAAATTGATCTTCTAAAACCGGGTCACAAGTAAAACATATAGCCACTTCCACGATAGCCCCAGTTGTGCGCCGCTTAGGTCTCCGTAATGTGTTGGGAGATGAGTTTCTGCTTCTGCGTTTCGAAAGGCGCGTTCTCCCAAGAGTCCAGCATCGTTCAGTCATTTCACGTGTGCGACAGAGGAACCCTTGCAAAGCGACTGAGATCCGTATTTCTCAGAGCTCTTCAGCCGGCACCTCAGCCTCGATCCATGTTAATCCGGGCTGGCGTACCTGACGGCGTGTGGCCTCGCTACCACATATGAAACAGGAGTGATTTTCCTGCTGGGCCGGTGCCCAGAAGCGCTAAAGTGGAAGCTCAGAGCTCCTCGTTAAATGGGGAAGATTGCACACACATTCACCCTCCTCCTTTCTAAACGCCCAACACCAGAGTGAAAGAAAACCCTTGGTAAGAAGGTACTGAACTGCAAGGACAAAGCGATGGAAGTAGTGGGGAGGTTGGGACCCGTTTCTGGAAGTCAGGAGTCAGATGGACCGCTGGCACCCCCCTTAGCAGAGCATTCAGGGAAGGCCTCCCGGCGGAGGTGAGGTGGGGGCAGCCCTGAGCCATGCCAGGCAAGGAGCTGTGCTGATGTTGGGGGCTGTGCATTGGCAGGAGACGTGCGGCGTGCGCGGGCGATGGGGTCAGCCATGTGGAGTGATGAGTGGAAGGGGATGTCAGGGAGGAAATCTGGGGGTGAGAAGCAGGTAATGAAGCACCTAACCCGCCAAGGGGAGGCCCTGGTCTATTCCACACGCGATGGGAGGCTCCGAGGGTTTCGAGGAGAGGGAATGGCATGATCTCACTGTCGCTTTAATGTGCTGACTGTGCGCAGGATGGGCTGAGGGGCCCCGGCTGGAGGAGAGCGGTTAGGGCGCTGTGTGCTTGTCGGCGAGGGAGGGAGCTGCCTTGGCTGCGGCGGGAGGAGGTGGGCAGCGGTTGGGGGTGGGCGATGTGGCTTTCGAGGTGGTGTGATCTGCTGGTACGTGGGTGTGCGGTGTGGACAGGGGAGACCGGGGTTCGTCCCGCACAGGGGCCTGGCCGTGGCTGAGCCTGGGCGTGGAGCACCCAGCAGCCGAGGAGCGGGTGTGGTCTTAGGTCCGCGTAGGGGTTTGCTCGCGCACACGCGTGGTGTACGTGCGGCGTGTGTGTTTGAGCTGAGTGGTTTGCCACCAGCCTCACGTAGAGAGGCGGCCGTTCCCTGCGGCTTTGCAGCGCCTTTATTTCAAACACAAATGGGCAGCCCAGGGTCTCAGGTTTTGCAGGAAGCCTCCACCCATGGAGACAAAAGCGATGGAACAAAAGGGAGCGTGCAAATATAAAAACGGGAGACCTTGGTGGGAATAGAAGACACCTAAGAAAAGAAAAGATGTGAGCATCTCAGAAATAACCTCCATCCTGCTCTTTGACGTAAAACAGAAGCAGGAATGCCGTCATATTGCAAATGTGTTGCTCGCCCAGGGGGCTAGGTAATGACACGGTCTTGTAATTTGCCAGCGCGTGGAATCATGCAAGTAAATTCAAGGGGCTGTTGGAGAACCCCGAAGCGTTGACTGTTTTGCACGGGTTCAGATGCACTGCTCTTTGGCCAGGACTCAGCACGCTAGGACACGAGAGAGGAAAGCCCGGCGACCAGGCCTGTGGGGCCTTTCTGTTTGTCTCCCCCTGCAGACCGGCTCACAGCCCTTCAACCGCGCCATGCTCTTCAACGTGGGCTTCCAGGAGGCCACGCGGGGACCGCGCCTGGGACTGCGTGATCTTCCACGACGTGGACCACCTGCCCGAAAATGACCGCAACTATTACGGCTGCGGGGAGATGCCTCGGCATTTCGCAGCGAAGCTGGATAAGTACATGTACATGTAAGTGCCGTGCCGCCTTCCCGGTGCTACGTGGGGCTTACATGTCCGCACCGGAGACCATTCGGCGCCCAAGGGGCGTGTTCAATCCCAGCCCGTCCGCGCCGGGAGCCCGGGTCAGGGTCGCAGGGCAGTCCTGCTCTGACTGACTTGTTTCACTTAGCGTAATGCCTTCTGGGTCCGTCCGTGCTGTCACAAACGGTAAGAGTGTGTTTTTTCATGGCTGAGGGATATCTTTGTGTGTAAACCAGGACGGACCACAGTGTTTTTA
Organism: Corynorhinus townsendii; assembly: GCA_026230045.1. NCBI lineage: Eukaryota > Metazoa > Chordata > Mammalia > Chiroptera > Vespertilionidae > Corynorhinus > Corynorhinus townsendii. Next base: position 5,009,526 of record JAPDVU010000007.1, on the reverse strand, counting down.
CTCACTGGCATATTTTGGACACTTGGGGTGGCCTCCATTCTTGGCCTTTGTCAATAATGCTGCAGTGAACATCGGGGTGGATATGTTCTTTTGAGTTCGTGTTTTGGGTTTCTTCGAATATAAACGCAGAAGTGGGTCAAATGGGAGTTCCATCTTTAATGTTTCGAGGAAACTCCGTGCTTTCTCCACAGTGGCTGCACCAGTCTGCGTTCCCACCAGCAGGGCACGAGGGCTCCCTCTTCTCCGCATCCTCGCCAGCACCTGTTGATTTATCGATGGTAGACATTCTGACAGGTGTGAGATGAAAGCACATTGTGGTTTTAATTTGCATTTCTCTGGTGACCAGTGACGTTGAGCATCTTTTCATATGTCTCTTGGCCTTCTGTACGCCCTCTTTGGAGAAGGGTCTGTTCAGGTCCTTTGCCCATGTTTTAATTGGATTGTGTGTGTTTTGGTGTTGAGTTACATGAAGTCTTTGTAAATTTTGGATATTAAGGCCTTATCAGATGTATCATTGGCGAACACCTTCTCCCATTTGGTGGGATGCCGTGATGGAAACCTAAATGGACATTAAAGCGTGCCCGTCTCGTCTGGGAGAGACACCCCGGTTCTCACTGGCTCGTGGAAGTGGAGAGGAGAGAAAGCCAGTGGAACGGGGACAATCTGGCGTCACCTGGGAAGGTCATTCAGGTTCCGGATCTGGCGCTCAGCACTTCTGGAACAATTTGGGTCAGCCCGCTCGAGTCAGAGTGGATTCAGTGTGATTGGTTTTCATGGAAGACTATCATAAAGGTCATAAACACTAAGAATTCTGAATGATCTCTTTTTCCTTGAAAATATTAATTTCTCATGAATAAAATATTCATGTCTACCTAGACTAATCCTAGGGTTGGTAGGGATCTTGGAAGATTGGATACAAGTGGGAATGCCAGCTCAGGGAGGTGCAGGCCGGTCGGGGAATGGCAGGTAGCGTGGCCTTCAGCCCTGGATGAAGCCGGGGGCAGCCCCTCTGCCCAGCAGGAATGCATACACTCAGGGCTCCGGCCAGAGAGCGAAGGCCTCAGTTAGGTCTTCCCCTGCAGACGGTGTAAGATAAACACAACTGGATTCTTGCTTGTTGAACTTCCGTTTTCTATTCTTTAATCTATTGTGCCTTCATTTTATCTAGTCTTGACCCATTCTGGGTATGGTCTAGTTGATTGTTTCCATTTAAGCAGAACAATAAGTAGAATTACAGTGCTTGCCAATTCAGACATGTCAATGAGCACACACACACACACACACACACGTACATATCTAACCTATCTACTGATCTCAGGATTCTCCCAGACCACTCGCCTGGGCACAGATGATGCAACTGGTGTGGGAAACACAAATGTGCCATCAGTGCTTATTGAGCCTCTTGAATCCCACCCAGTGTTATTGGTAGAATCCTAACTCCCACGTGTGAGCCTCCCGAGGTCACCTGGGACACCCTGGCTGTCTTTGGGGTACATGTTGCTATCACTGTCTGGGGCGCCTTTGGCCAGGCTAGAGCCACGCTTGCTTTCTCTGTAGCCCGAGGGCTCCATGCAGGAGCTGCCCGCTCCGTCATCCCAGCCGGCAGACAGCACTGCCTCCCCACAGGGAATGGGGCAGGAGTTTCTTCAACAAGAAGTAAAATCCTTCTCCCTTTCTCTGAGGCAACTGTGCTCGAGTTCCGGCCACGTTTCCTGCAGCTCGGTTGTCAGGTGCCAGGCATGGCGTGCTTTCTTGCCCAGCCCTCCCCCGTGGCCTGGCCCTTTGATGGCTCCAGCCTGTGCTCCCGGTCGCACAGTTGGGGCCACAAGAATGATTCAGGTCTACAAGTCTAGGGTGCTACCTCAGGATCAGAAATCCGGTCTACATGTAAATGAATAATTTAGACAGAGTCCTTGCACTATGAGTGAGGGAAAGGTAAGGAAAATAAAATCCAAATTTAAGAATATAGCCCTTTGTCAGAGAGAGACAAGTACTGTGTAATTTCACTTTTATGTGGAATCTAAAAAACCGAATTCATAGATGCAGAGAACAGAATGGTGGTTGCTAGAGGTTGCTGGGGAGGGGGACGGTGAAGTGGGTGAAAGGGGTCAAAGGTCCAAGCTCCAGTTCTGAGATGAATCAGTTCTCGGATGCAACGGACAGCATGGGGACTAGAGTTAACAATACTCTATTGAGTATTTGAAAGTGGCTAAGAGAGTGGATCCTCATCACAAGAGAAGAAAGGATTTTCTAACTATGTATGGTGATCTTAACTAGACTTATTTTGCAATATATACATATGAGAGGCCCGATGCACAAAGATTCGTGCAGGAATGGGCCTGCCTTCCTCTGGCTGCCAGCACTGCCTTCGCTCTGGCTGGAGCCGCCTTTCCGCTCTCCCACACTGCCCAGAGGCCCTGAGCGGCTGGGATAGTGTGGAACGCCTGCATTGTCGCCATGGCAATGACGCAAGCATCCCACCCCGCCCCTGGCCACTTGACACCTGCGTATGCAAATTATCCCATCAGCTTTGTTGGGTTAATTTGCATACTAACTCCTGATTGGCTGGTGGGTGTTGCAAAGGTACGGTCAATTAGCATGTTTCTCTTTTAATAGTGTAGATTAGTGTAGATATCTGTTAAACACCTAAAAGTAATGCCATATTATATGTCAGTTATTTATATATATATAAAAGGCTAGACAACTATTGCATCTGAAACAACCAAACAGACTGTGTGGGGCGACCAGGCCGGCAGGGGGGTTAGTGAGGGGTGACCAAATGACCGAGCAGCAGGCTGCGTGGGGTGACCAGGCTGGCAGAGGGGTTAGTGAGGGGCGACTAAATGACCGATTAGCGGGCTGTGTGGGGCTACCAGGCCTGCAGGGGGAGCAGTTGGGGATGACCACACTGGCAAGGGGTACAGTAAGGGGCAACCTGGCTGGCAGGGGGGCACTAAGGGGTGACCAGGCCAGCAGGGGGGAGGAGTTGGGGGCGACCAGGCCAGTGGAGGGGCAGTTGGGGGCGACCAGGCCAGTGGAGGGGCAGTTGGGGGCGACTATGCCGGCAGGGGGGGCAGTTAGGGGCGATCAGGTAGGCAGGCAGGTGAGCATTTAGGAGCCAGTGGTCCCGGATTGTGAGAGGGATCCTGATTGGAGAGGGTGTAGGCTGGGCTGAGGGAACACCCCCTCCCCCACCCCCCACCCCCCGCCCTGCCCCGCACGAATTTCGTGTACCAGGCCTGTGGTATCTTAATAAAATGTAATTTCTCTAAACATTAGTGCATTAAAAATAAATGTGTTTGTAAATATTAGTGAGTATTTAGGGGCTATAATCCAAACAGATATATTATAGGTATAGGCAGCTTGTTATTTTTAAAATTAAATACTAGACTTGTCTTTACTAATATACATGTGTCCTGGTCTATATAATAAATAATGCATTTAGAATTACATTTCATTGATTTAGAAAATTTTAGTAGCTTAGCAACATCTAACATCCCATCGACAGCTATCGGTGGATTTAATGAAGTTCACTTTGCTGTAAACATAATTTTTGAACACCGGATTTTGAGTATTACAAAGTAACGATACTAAATATTAAATGTCAATTCCCACAAGTGTCTTCAGAACAAACGCATTCAGGTGTATTTGTCTCACTAGAATGTAGACGTGTTTTGTGTCTAGGGCTCCCCTCCATGCCCCGGAATATGACGTAAGCAACGTCATCATTTATTTGGGAGGCAGCGGTCTATTTCCCCAGGCGCGTGGAAGACCGAAGACTTGGCTTCGGGCGGCACACCGCCCCGGTTTTATGTTCCGGGCGCTCCGCTCTGCTTTCTTTTCAGCCTTCCGTATAAAGAGTTCTTTGGTGGCGTCAGCGGGCTCACCGTGGCGCAGTTTAGGAGGATCAACGGCTTTCCTAACGCCTTCTGGGGCTGGGGAGGAGAAGACGATGACCTCTGGAACAGGTATGTGGCGGCGCGAACAGCTGAACAGCAGACTTCCGGTAACGTGTCTTCGGACAGGGACCTTGTACTTGGCTGTCCCCAAGGAAAGAGGCTTTGGGGTGGAAAAGTTTTGAGATTCCTAAGTCCTACTTTGTGTTTCTACCCCCCGCCCCCTATTCCCCGCCCCCTCCCCCCCCCCCCCCCCCCCCCCCGCCGCAAGAGGGCCTTCTGAAATGATTGACAACACACCCATGAGAGCATTCTTTTGCATTTTAAATTGGACTCATATCATCAGTGTTCATGCCCGGTTTCATGTTTTCCTCTGCCTGTGTGGCATTGCAGGGTTCACTATGCTGGGTATAACGTAACGAGGCCAGAGGGAGACTTGGGAAAATACAAATCGATTCCTCACCATCATCGGGGGGAAGTCCAGTTTTTAGGACGGTAAGTTTAACGTCGTCTTCACAGACCGTGTTCCAGGTTTACTTAGTGTGTGTGTGAAAGCTTTAACATACACGCTGCCCCCCCAAAAACCGTCCGAAGGGCGTTTTCCGTCCATGCCATTTTTTATATAGAAGTAAAGCGTTTTCGTGCTTGTTTTGAAGAGATGCACATGTATCTGCACACGCACATATACTTCTGTTCTATTGAAGAGCCCAGTTAACTAGTTATACTGAAAAGGTATTTTCTTAGCAAAAAAAAAAAGCCCCACATTTTTTCCCTTAACGGGTGTCCAGGGCATAAGGGTGCAGAATCATTTCTCCAGGTGGCATTTTGAGCCTCGTCGTCCTGCTCACTGAGAACGATGGTGTGAAGAGGTGTTTCGTGAGGTGTGAGAACCCACGATTGTATAGCGCATTAGGTGTTTTCATTCATAAGAACGACCGTGAGCATTTCCCCCATCCGTTTTCCTTCTGTGGACATGCTTCTCTTCCCTTACCGTTTTCTCTCCAACTCCCCAGATACAAACTGCTAAGGTATTCCAAGGAGCGCCAGTACATCGACGGGCTGAACAATTTAGCCTGCGTGCCCAGCGTCCTGGTGGACAGGCTGTATACGAACATCTCCGTGAACCTCACGCCAGCCTTGGCGCCAATCGAAGACTATTGACCAAGTGGCTCCACGGCCACCTGGACTGCGATGCGGATCGTAAACGCAGGGTGCGCTCTCAAAGGGGGCCAGTGGGTGGACGCGTCCCGGGCCCGTCATCTAGAGGAGCCGGCAGTCCTCGGGGACCACAGTGTGGGGTTGTCCGCAGTAGCCTCCTCCCTCCCATCCCGAGACCCGCCTGCCCCCCACTGAGCACCTCAGAGACCAGGGGCCGTCGCTGAGACAGGAGGTTGAGAGAGCCCTGCCAAGAAAGACATTTTTATACTGAAATCTCCCATTTCCCTCAAGAGAATGGTTTATTTCTGTCGAAATAGACTTTGTGCATCGGGGATGTACGTTGCTGTGTTTAAATTGTCGAACAATTAGATGTGTTGCAGTTTTGCATGTAATGGCTTATGCCTTTGTGGGGCTTTTATAAACATGTTTTTATTTGCATGGAACAAACAGTGTACATTTATGAAACTGAACAAAGGTTAACCCCTTGTGTGACATGAAGGAACGGTCAGTAATTGACAGCCGACGACTGCAGTAAACTGTTACCCTAGTTTTGAGCTTTCGACCTTCAGCCTCCGTGTGGGGAGAAGTCAGCTTTTCTAGGGTCCTGAAGGTGGAAGACACGGCCTAGGCCGCTTTTCTGCTGCCAGGATCGCCCGTATCTTTCCTTGCTTGCAATCTCATCAGATTTTGCTAAATCACAGCCGTAACGTTTATGCGTATTGCATGACTAACGCCAAGGAAAACCTTAACAGTTGTGGTGTGACGTGAGATCCAGGACCTCTTCATGTTAAATGCTTTTCATGTACCTCTGCTGTAAGTGTCAGGGATTTTGTGCCTCAAAAAATGCTCCCAATGTTGTGTGTGTTTGCACACTTTTTGTTTGTTTGTTCTGGTTAATAGTGAATAGCACTTTTATTATTTCCAGTTCAGAAGAGCCAAACATTTTTTTGGTTTAAAAAAAAAAATCAAAACAATTTTTTAAAAGAATGTGTTATATGGAAAACCCAATAGTACCTATAATGTACAAATGAATTATACTATTAGATAAGAAATGAAATGTTATATTTTTATGAAGATAAATGCTTAGTAGGTAGAAAATAAATTGTAAATTCAATTCTCAGACTCATAGAATTCAAGTTTGGAAGGTATTCTTTTTAATCTTGTCCAATTTCATTCAAACTGTGTTTTTTTTTTCACTTTTAAGAAATTACATCTCTGGTGTTAATTATTAAAATTTCCTCACTAAAAGCATAATGTAATAGAATTATATTCGAACACATAGTCAGCTATTTAAATATGTTGATGTTATAAGGCACGTCTCAGAAAACAGGTCTTATTACCTGACATCAAATATATTACTTTATCTTAAGTTTGGATGAAGTTTTTATGGCAAAACCAAACAATATTTTTACTTTGAAAATTATCACTTATTGTTAACCAAAGATTCGTTAAATATCCTAAGGTATTTTCACAAATTCAAAACAAAAATTTGTTTACCTATACAGTGAATCTTTAACAACAATGAGGAACAATAGAAATCTGTATTTGAGAGATGTTTGGATAACATTTGACTCAGAGATTGTTCACCTAATAGAGAAATATGGTATTTATCTCAGGTTGTAAGTTTAATTTTTTTTTGTAAGTTTAATTTTTGAAGTTGGCATTTTCTATGGCAATAGTGGTAACACAAATGATCACCAACCAAATCACAAAATAAGTGAATTTCTTGTACTTTTAGAAAACTGATAGCTCTCCGTTATGGTACAAAACAGAGTTTTTCCACATTTTTTTCCTTAGAAGTTTTTCCAAAATATTTGTTTCTAATTTTTTTTTTGTTTTGCTTGTACTGAAAATAGTGAAGAATCCAACTGCTGAAAGTACATGTATTCTTGATTTGTCTACCTGTTCATTTTCTGTCTGTCACAGTCAATGTAGTTTAAGTCAATGAAACAGAGGAAAGTAGATTAGGAAGTCACCATTTGTTGGTCACTAACAAGATAGTTGGGGCATGGGAACATAATTAATCCATAAAATAATGAAAAGTATTTTAGTTGTGGGGGAAATTAGGACTCTTTCTGAGTCTTGTTAGGAAATCATATATTTTTTTTAATGTGGAGCTGCCCACATTTTGAAATCTTTTTATTTTGGTATACGTTTAATAGTTTCAAGAGAACTCAGTTCTACTAGTATCTGCCTTATTTTTTTTTTGGCTTAAGTCTAATAGTAATTTTGGTTTTAGTAGTGGGCCATGAATATTCTGCTTTTTTCAGTTTTGAATGTGGCATGTCATTCTGTGAAAAACATCTTATTAGTTGGCTTTTTGTCTTTTTTATTTTGCTTTTTCACTGCAGACTTAAAATTGATTTTTGCCTATAATCATTTATATGTTTCAACAAAAGGGACAGAGTTTTGCCCAATTATCTTTATTATCGAAAAATACTAGTAATCTCTTCTACAAGACTAACAAATATATATTGCAAATGCACATGATCTTTTTCGTCGTTTTGTTTGGTGGCTGTATTAGTGAACATGTGTTCTTACCTAGGCTGTCAGGTGGGGTGCTAGGTATGACTACGGAAAAAGCACTACTTCATTTCTAAACAAATCAAGTCAGGCAAGTGTAAACCTTTCTAAAATGAAGACATCCTCTGATAACTTAATCCTTGTAGTTCTTAGTCTCAAAATCGAGAAGCATTCATATGTGGACATACGAGTTATTACAAGGTCCCTCTGGCACTCCTGGGAAAGTAACAGATGCCTTCAACTAGAGAAAGTAACCATGATTAATGGGCCTATTTTCTTAAGATAAATGTTTATTGATTTCAGAGAGAGGAAGGAAGAGGGAGAGAAACATCAATGATGAGAGAGGATCATTGATCAGCTGCCTCCTGCACGCCCCCTACTGGGGATCCAGCCTGCAACCCGGCATGTGCCCTGTCCAGCAATTGAACTGTGACCTCCTGGTTCACAGGTCGATGCTCAACCACTGAGCCACACTGGCCGGGCTAATCGGTCTATTTGTAGAAAAAGGGAAAGTGTTCACATTTGCTGTAACATTATATCAAATTCGTGGTGCAGACAGTCATTTGAAGCTTGCCAAAAATTAGGGTTCAATGAATATTTTTTAAAAATCTAAATTTTTGTGAAAAGGTGTTCAGTAAGAAAACCTTACTTACAATGTTACGTAAATACAAAATTATGCATTAGAAACTAGCTTATACTTCTTTCCCAGCCAAGAGCTTAATATCCACCTTAAAACAAAATGGAAAAATATGCAATACAATATTCTCCCTCTTTTGCAGGCTACCTATGAGAGAAGGCAGAGTTTGTGTTGTTTTAGTTGGTGTTTGCTTGTCTTATATTTCTTTATGTATCTTTCTTTTCATATTAGCACTCAAGATTTATTGTCTTGTATTTGCAAGTATGCCAGTGGAGAGAACTAAAATGGCCGTCGTGGGGTTTATCAGAAAGAGAGAGTATACCTGAGATTCGTTTGTGTATTAAGATCCAAAAGGCTTTTACATAAAATGCACTGAATTAAATGCTAGCCATTTCTTGTATTCTTTTTCTTCTTCTTCTTCTTTTTTTTTGCTTCTCATGGAAATGTTTGTACTTTTTTATCATTGTCTTTTATGAAATACAATATTCTGAAGACTCTGTGTGACGGTGTAGTTATTTTCTCTTGGGAGCTTCCTTGGGGTTAGCTGGGCTTTTCCTTGGTGCTGTGCTTACGTTTTCCACATGAAGAAGGCCCCGCAGAACGCCAGCATCTCCTGTGGGGGTGGCACCGCTCTGGCACGTTGTATGATGTTGCCTTGGGGAGGAGCGCTGCGGCCCGGGTGCAGGGGTCTCTGAATTGTTTCCTACAACCGCAGGTGAGGCCACATTCCTTCAACTGGGAACATTTCGTTTAAAAAGAGGCCGAGAGCCCGGCCAGCAGCGCGGCTCGGGGGCTGAGCATCCACCTAGGAGCCAGGAGGTCACGGTTGGATTGCCGGTCAGGGCACAGGCCCGGGTTGCGGGCTCCGTCCCCAGTGCGGGGTGTGCAGCAGGCAGCCGATCCAGGATTCTCTCTCATCGTGGATGTCGCTGTCTCCCTTCCTCTCTGACATCAGTAGCATAGATTTTTAAAAGAGAGGCAGGGAGTCCCGCAGGAAAGGTGACCAGCTCCACTCACAGCGAGAGACTTACGGATGAACACCGAAGTACCCGTTCTGGCTTACCAGATCAGCAAAACCCCGGATCCCCTCCACTCTCGGTGAGGCTGTCCCGCTCAGGGGCTCACGCAAAGGGGAGTTGAGCAATAGCCACAGCATGGCCACAGCATGGCCACAGCATGGCCGCTCTGTCCTGGGAACCCTCCCGCAGGCTTCCACGCTCACGGCCCAGCGCCGCGGGTCAGAGGCAACACGGCGCACGTTTATTCACGCGGCTTCGTTTACAGGAGCCACACTGGAAGCTCCCGAGTGTCTAGGGGAGCCGGTTGAATAGGCTCAGTCACCCCCCTGCTATGGGGGGCCCTCCGCGGCCACGTCAAAAGGAGGCCTGAGCTCCATGCTCCCAGTAGCTTCCAGGCTGATGCTGTCCTGGGGGAAAAGGGTGCACCCACTGTACAAAGTGCTGCTGCTTGTGAAGGAAGAAGTGGAGATAAACACGTGTATTTGCTGCTTTTTTACAGAAGAGTGACTAGCAGGCCAAACCAGAAACAAACACAAATGGCGGCCTTGGGGTGGAGGGGGGAGGTGTGTAGGGGTGTGTGAAGGGGGAGGGGGGAGGTGTGTAGGGGTGTATGAGGAGGGAGGGGGGAGGTGTGTAGGGGTGTATGAGGAGGGAGGGGGGAGGTGTGTAGGGTGTGTGAGGGGGAGGGGGAGGTGTGTAGGGTGTGTGAGGGGGAGGGGGAGGTGTGTAGGGTGTGTGAGGGGGGAGGGGGAGGTGTGTAGGGTGTGTGAGTGGGGAGGGGGAGGTGGGGAGGGGTGTATGAGGGGGAGGGGGAGGGGGAGGTGTGTAGGGTGTGTGAGGGGGGAGGGGGAGGGGTGTGTGAGGGGGGGGGCAGTAGTTAGGAACTGGAACCGTGTCAATGTTCAAATGCACTGTTTTAAACGAAGCCTCACGTTGATTTTGAACTCACTTTTACCTTGTTTGGATAAAGGAGAAGCCGTGCTTAGTGCGTTTGTTCTTCGTTCCCTGATGACGGACGTTAGCAAGTGGAAAGGGAACAGTTCCTGTGTGGGCACTTCCTGCCGAATATTATAAAGGTCCCTCATTCCGTGTCTGCGCGTTTTCACCCAGGTTACTCTGTGCTGTTGACGCGGGCAGGTGCTGGCCACCCCCGGAGGCAGCCCTGCCCGTGGCCCTTCCCGCACACCCTGGCCTTCCTGGCCACCGGCTCGGCCGGAGAGAGCTCAGAGTGGGCCCACGACGCTGGCCCCATTCTCAGCAACGTGGAGGGACCGGGACTGAGGGGGGTCCTTTCTGGGGTTGGGGGTGGGAGGAGCTAACCCCCAGAAAGGACCCCCTTATGGTTCCCTCCCTTACGGTTCAGGGAGCAGAGAATCTGCAGAGAAGGAGCGGACTCCCCTGGAGAATCAGCAGCCCGGAGGCAGGGAGAGGCCGTGACTTAGGTTCCTGCCGGCTCTCCAGACCCAGCTCCGGGGAGCCCAGCGTGGCCCTGCCCTTCATGTCCCGGGAGATCCATCCACAGCCTTAAAGGAACCCCTGGCCCTTCCAGTTAGCTGGACTGAGCACTTAAAGCAAAGGGCCCCTAGTTGAGACACTTCATTTCCCTTTTAGGAAGAATTTTGACCTCATTAAAATCAATTTTGATTATGTCGATCCAAGTTACAAACGATAACCAATCGTGCTCAAGCATGAAAGTCCCCTGACTGGGGTGAGGTGGCTTTGAGGGCAAGAACCATCTCTTTTTCATCTTCAGCAGGCACTCCTTTTAAAAATGTTTATTTATTTATTTTTAATTAAAAAACGCAATTGCTGAGAGTAATACACCTTTTCCCCCCATTGGCCCCTTCTAGCCCGCCCCTGCCCCTGCTCCAGGCCCTCACCACCTCATTGTCTGCGCCCACGGGTGATGCACATATGCAGACACGTTCTTTGGTTGATCTCATCCCACCCACCCTTCCCCCACCTTCCCTCTGAGGTCCGAAAGTCTGTTCCATGCTTCTATGTTTCTGGATCTATTTTGTTCGTAAGTGTATGTTGTTCGTTAGATTCCACATATGAGTGAGATCAGGTGGTACTTATCTTTCTGTGACTGGTTTATTTCGCTTAGCATAACGCTCTCCGGGTCCAACCATGCTGCTGCAAATGGTAGGAGTTCTTTCTTTTTCACAGCAGCGTAGTATTCCATTGTGTAGACGTACCAGAGTTTTTTAATCTGCTCATCTGCTGATGGGCACTTAGGCTGTTTCTACATCTTAGCTGTGGTGAATTGTGCTGCTATGAACATAGGGGTGCGTATATCCTTTCTGATTGGTGTTTCTGGTTTCTTAGGATATAGTCCTAGAAGTGGGATCACTGGGTCAAATGGGAGTTCCATTTTTAGTTTTTTGAGGAAACTCCATACAGTTCTCCACAGTGGCTGCACCAGTCTGCATTCCCACCAGCAGGGCACGAGGGTTCTTTTTCTCCGCGTCCTCACCAGCACTTGTCGTTAGTTGATTTGTTGATGATAGCCATTCTGACAGGTGAGAGGTGGTAGCTCACTGTCGTTTTGATTTGCATCTCTCGGAGGATTAGTGACTTTGAGCAGGTTTTCATATGCATTTTGGCCTTCTGTATGTCCACTTTGGAGAAGTGTTTATTTAGGCCCTTTGCCCGTTTTTAAATTGGATTGTTTGTCTTCCTTTTGTTAAGTTGTCTGAGTTCCCTGTAGAGTTTGGAAATTAACCCTTTATCAGGCATTTTTACTGGGAGTTCAAGTCTTTGTTAAATGAAGCTTTTTCCGTTGTAACCCTGAAGAGTATGGCTTCTATTTTTTTTGTTTTGTTGTTGTTATTTTTAAATTGCTTTTCTCTGAGACAATAGAGTGCAGACTCTCAGGGGGTCCAGTTTCAGTTTGAGTTGGATTGGACGAGCTGTGGATATTCTGGAACAATTTCCTGGAGACCTGGCCCTCCTCATCCCTGTGCGGAGGTCCTGGGAGACTGATTTGGGGGCTGTTCGGGTTTGGGAACCGTTAAGTGCGGGACATTCTCAGCGCTTGGGTTTCGGTGCTGACGGACATTGGAAACACGTGGGGAGCTTGTTAAACTATAACCCCACCTGAGTTACACCTCCGGAGAACTGAGTTCATTGGTGTGGGTTGGGGCCCGGGTGTGGGGATTCTTCAAAATATTTCCAGCGGACTCTAAAATGCAGCTAAAAAATAAAATAAAATAAAATAAAATAAAATAAAATAAAATAAAATAAAATAAAATAAAATGTGGCTAAGATGGAAAACCAGCAGGAGATACTGCCCTCGCCTTCCAGGTGGCCTGCAGCTTTCCCGGGACTTTTCCAACAGATGCAGAGCTTGGTCCAGGCCTGGGGCTTTGAGTCACTGATTCTCAAAGTGTGTGGGGCCAGTGGTAGCAGCATCTCTGGGGAGCGTGGTAAATGCCCCGTCAGGCCCTGGCCAGGCGCCTGTATCAGGAACTCTGCGTGCGGCCCAGTGACCTGCCTGCCCACAAGCCCTCCAGCTGACTCTGATGCATACTACATTCTGGCAGCCACTGCTGAGGCCAAAGCAGGCTCTGGTGGAACCTGTGGAGTTGGCCTTGGTCCATGCCTCTTGCCCTCCCCGTGTGGGCCCATTAATTGTAGTTTCAGTGAAAAAGGTGAAGACCAATAACAGACCATTTAATCAGTTATTCTCCCAAGTTTGTTTGTTTTTTAAAAAAATATTTTGTAGGATAATGTGGTCAGTTCATAAAGAGTTTCACTAGATAAAATATTGCACCTATAACCTGTCCACAATGGACCAAGCACTTTTAAAATATCCTATATATAAAAAGCCTAATATGCTAAGGGTCTGGTCATCCGGTCATCTGTTCAACCAATCAAAGCGTAATATGCTAATGATATGCTAAGGCTGCTCAACCGCTCACTATGATGTGCACTGACCACCAGGGGACAGACAGTTGACTGGTTGACCAGTCGCTATGACATGCACTGACCACTAGGGGGCAGATGCTCCAACCAGTAGGTTAGCTTGCTGCTGGGGTCCAGCTGATCGGGACTGAACAAGATGAGCTGGACACGCCCTGGAACCCTTCCACGGTCTCTCCCTGTCTGGCCAACATCCCGTGTCCCTCCCCGGCCCCGATCGTGCACTGGTGGAGTCCCTTGGCCTGGCCTGCACCCTCTCACAATCCGGGACCCCTTGGGGATGTCGGAGAGCTGGTTTCGGCCTGATCCCACAGGCCAGGCCGAGGGACCCCACGGGTGCACTAATTTGTGCACCGGGCCTCTGGTACTCGTCTATATATATTTGTTGATTTCAGAGAGGAAGGGCGAGGGAGAGCGAGAGAGAAACGTCAATGATGAGAGTCATTGATCAGAAGCATGCCCCACACTGGGGATCGAGCCCACAACCTGGGTACGACTTCCTGGTTCATAGGGTTCGAGGCTCAACCACTGAGCCAGGCCAGCGGGGTAGGATCAAGCACTTCCTCAGCTCTGTCCATGTTCTACCTCATGACTGGTCCTCAGGGCCATCTGAAGGAGTGACAGCAAGGACCACTTGAGAAGCCACAGGGAAGAGGTTCAATGGCAAAAGAGAAAAAGCTAAATGCTAGGCACGGCTGCCCGTTCCAGATAAAACAGGGGGTGATAAACAGGGACAGGGGTGCTTATGGGATGAGGAGCAGGAAAGGGACATTTCATAAACCCTAGACACTTACAGGCCGCACAAAAACTTTTCTGGAGATAATTCCCTGACTGTAAACTTCAATCTCAAAGAAACGCAACAATTTATTGACGTCTTAAAAAAATGAACAACAAACATTGATTGTCCTACAGACTGCACATCGAAGGGTTGTTGCTGCTTCTAAGTTGCTTTCGGACTGTGCTTTTGTAAGGGAACAAAAGCTGCCCAGTGGCTTATTCGTATGCAGCGGAGGACATCACTGAGTAATGTTTAAATAACGATTTTTAGTAGCTGCTTCTCCCCTCCCTCCTCCCTCTCCCTCCCCTCCCTTTCTCCCTTTCCTTCTCTCTCCCTCTCCCCCGCCCTCTCTTTTATGTCTGTCTCCAGCGCTAAGATCATTTCCTTGGATTCTCTCTTGTGGCTCAGCACCAGGTGCAGAGCGGTGCCCAACAGTGCGTGTGGACTAAAACCAGTGCCCGGACCTTTGCCAATGTGACCCTCACGTGAGCCCCGCGCTGCGTTTCCCCCGGGGGACGGAGAAACCCTGGTGGTGTGCGTGACCCCACAAGATGCTGCAGTTCTTCAGGAGGCTCCACATGGTAACCCACCGTGAAGGAGAAGCTTGGGGTTCCCTCTGGGGGAGCCACCACAGAACCCCGAGCACCCCGCAGCTAAACGCCGTGGCCAAGAGGAGACCCCCGGCTTACTAGTATGCCGTGGAGCGCCTCACCGCCCTCCTGGCGCTCCGGGGAGAGCGTTTCCGTGGCCACTGCCACGTGGTGTGAGAAGAAGGGATGGACAGCGTTAGCTGGCAACGTGGCTGCAATGCTCGTGGCAGAGCTTCCGTGGACTGACGGTGTGTTTTCCTCTAGACACCCCAGGCAAGAAGGGCCTTCACGGCTGGCAAAGCCCCAACTTCCCAGGGGGGCCCCCCACTCCCTGTGTAGGACCCGGACCCCAGCAGTGCCCGCCCAGGGAGGGCTCGCACCCCCTGCGGCTGCTCTGGGGGGTGAGGGCTGGGACAGCAGAGGGGCTCAGCCTTTCAGGGCCCCCCAGGAGGCCTGGTGGTCATGCTGAATGATAGGGCTCTGAACAGACCTCCGGCGTCTGCGTTGACTGCCAGGGATGAGTGGCCATCTGCCTTGGCTTGAAATGACCTGGGCAGTTCTAACCCACGGAGTGTGGAGAGCCGGGGACATGGAATCGATTCTAAGCTGATTTCCATGTTGAAAGGCAGTGAGAAGTCATGGTGCTGTGGGAGGGGGTGTGTTCTGAAGTGGGAGGTAGCAGGAAGGAACAGGCCGTAAAACTGAGAATTTGACCCGGCTGGTGTGGTCAGTGGTTGAACACCGGCCTATGAACCAGAAAGGTCGTGGTTCGATTCCAGGTCAGGGCACATGCCTGGGTTGCGAGCTTGATCCCTGACTTGGGGGGGTGGGGGGAGTGGGAAGGGGTGGCGTGCAGGAGGCATCTCTCTCATCACTGATGTTTCTATCTCTCCCTCCCTCTTCCTTCCTCTCTGAAATCAATAAAAATACATTCAAAACAAAAACTGAGGGTTTGGGTGAGAAATAAAAATCCCTAGGAAGGGCTACCTCTGTGGACAGAGCACAACTTAAGGCATAAAAGCTCCAGCTTTCATTATTTGACAGGTGTATTCAGATACCAGGAAGAATGTTAGTATTAGTGAGTTTTGTGTTCTGTCCACCTGTGTACACACAATGCCAGCTTCCAAGGCATGAGGTTGAAAACTAGTTTGATTTGATGTCGTTTACATCTCACTAAAGCTGGGGGGAAGTGTGAATGCCTAAAAAGACCATCACAGCAACCCCTAGACTTGGGGTTTGACCGTGGGGACCAATGGCCTAGCCAAGGGGAGGCAGCACTATCATCACAGCTCTTCTCTCTCTATCCCTCCATCGCAGGGTGACATTTGAGCCACTCTCTTCTTCCTGAGCTCCCTGGGAAATGGGTAAAACGCGACGAAGAGCCCTCTAGCTGCGGGGAAGGCAGTGATGCCTGTTTCTGATTGGCGTGCAAGGCCTTGAAGGGGCTGAATGAACATGTTTATCTGCTGGGCAAAGAGAGTGGGCTGACGGGAGGCCACCCAGGCCGCTCATGTTCTTGGCAGGATTTCCTTGTCAGCATCCATCACTGTTGGGAGGCTTTAGCGAGCACTTCCTCCCTGTCCAGGTTAACCGGGAGCCCACAGACTCCTGTGACAGATCTGTTTACCCTCTGCCTCTCGGGCTTCCCAACGCTTCCTGCACAGCTCTGAGCAAACACTTCACTTTCTGTATCTCAGCTTGCTTATCACCCCAAAGCCTCCCAAACCCAACATTCCCAACCGCCGGCCCATTTCCTGTCTGTCGGGGGTGGTTTGATCCTACCACCTGAACCTAAAGGACCCATCCCAAATTCTCCGCGCGCCCCCCCTAACCCCCTGCCACGCCCATGATTTTTCAACTTTCAGCCTCTTACAACCTGGTTCCTCCCCTCTGTTTTGCAATCACACTAACCTCCACCAAGGTCTCTTGGCTGACGTAGTTTTCTACAACTTAACTATTCCTCCATCGGTCCCACTTTTCAAGTACAACTTGTGATATCTGTAAGATTACAAGCGTATATAATAAAGAGCTAGTATGCTAAGTAGACCGAACAGCGGAACGACCATCCGGATGACCGTCTGGAAGGTTGCCGGGGCTGTGAGGGCCAGCCGAGGCTGCGCAGGGCCGTGAGGGCTGAGGCCTGTGCACAAATTTCATGCACCAGGCCTCTCGTATTCCATAAAGAACCCTCCTGTAGAACATGGCTAGCTGATGTGGACATGTCATTCCCCAAAGAGGTTCCATTGGCCAATAAACATAAGGCAGTATCTTCCGCATTGCTAAGGAAAAAGAAAAGGAATCCAAATAAATATTAAATGTAAATTTGACATTCCGAATGGCAGGAGATGTCAATTGGAGACAAACCCAGGATTCATTGTTGAAGACTCCCCACAGGAGGTTTATTTTTCCCAGGACTGCAAGTACCACAAGCTAGGTGGCTTAGAATAACAGCCGTTTATTGTCTTGCTGTTCTGGAAATTACAAGTTCAAGATCAAGGTGTCAGCAGAGCCACACTCCTTCTGAAACTTGCAGGGGCGGGGCGGGGCGGGGCGGGGCGGGAGGGGGAGCGTTCTTCTGTCCATCTTGATGGTGTTGGCTCACTGCTGCGTCCTCTGCCTCTGTGATCACGTGGCCTTCTCCCGATGTGTCCGTGTCTGCCCTTCCCCCTTTGAGGACCCCGTCGTGTGGGAGTAGAGCCCACCCGCATGACCTCATGTTCACCAACGACAACCGCGAAGGCACCTTCCGAACAGTGTCACAATCACAGCTGTGAGGTGTTGGGATTTCAAAAGATCTTTTGAGGGGTCACGACTCAACCCGTAACAGTGGCCACGGAAGGGCATAAGCCAGGATACGAACACGTAACCACCAAGGACAAAGGAGAAAAGGGCCGTTTCCGTGGCAGCAGCCTGCACAGAGAACTAGCAGGAACCAGAAAGCACCTTTCCTTTGATGCCAGGATGCTGCCGCACAGCTTGCAGAGGGCGGACGAGAGGCAGGAAGGAGGGAGAGGCCGAGCATCAAACTGGAACTCAAACTGAGTTGATTTCAATGGACAGTTAAGTTTGCTGACAGGAAGCGGAGGTTGGGAAGTTAGATTCAGTCCTGACACAGGTATAAATGAAAGTTTCATGTTTTCAAACTGCGTGGGTAAGAAAAGTCCATAGCTATTTAATAGCAGCCACGTGGAAAAGGAGCATTTTGTCAACAGGCAGGTCAGAGACCAACATGATCACGGTAGGTATTAGATGAAATCTTACGAAAGTGCCATTATCTGATCACTTTATTTACAAAAACGGCCACTGGACATGCGCTCTCTCAATATACGTGCAAGAAGGGCCTGCTAGCCTCGCGCAGCAGAATCAGAGGCACTGGTTTCGCTCCCTATATTTGAAAGCTCGGTTAAAGAGTCTGAACCCGCAGCCCACTCTTTTGAAAACGTCTTACTCTCTCTCCACAGCTGGGCTGGAGCACAATAAGACTGTAGATGTGAACTCGGAGGAAAATTGTTCTGTTTACGGCCTAAACCTGGGGCCTGCTGCACCCTGGCGGGAGAGGAGGCACGAGACGTGATGGGGGGTGACCACTGACAAGGTTCCCATCCAGGGAGCCATGCTGCAGCTCTAACAGGGGCAGGAAAAGCCCCCCTCCGCGCCCCTCCTCCCCCCGGTGGTAGAGACGCTGTGGACCAACACAGATCAGTGCCTTTTCCCAGGACGTGGGGCTGTTCCGAGGAGTGACTCC
Organism: Corynorhinus townsendii; assembly: GCA_026230045.1. NCBI lineage: Eukaryota > Metazoa > Chordata > Mammalia > Chiroptera > Vespertilionidae > Corynorhinus > Corynorhinus townsendii. Next base: position 4,991,256 of record JAPDVU010000007.1, on the reverse strand, counting down.
CAGCCAGGGACCACATGGCTCAGCGCAGCTGAAACCAGACCATGGAACTATTTCTGGCGAGTGAAATGTCACTGGGAGTCACGTGTGGCGCTTCAGCAAGAGGGGCTAATGCCGTACACTGTCTTCTTCCTTCCAGTCTGCGGGTTAGGGGGCTTTAGATTTGAATTGGGAGGAAAATGGAAAGATTGTTTATGAACACTGAGGCCCAAGCCTGGGGTCCGACCCAAGTTTTCCTGCTGCATCCTGGCTAGAGGTTGTGCACACATTCAAATCCCTTTAAGCCACAGAGTAAACCACACGGGCCCTGAGTCACCCCTGGAGGAAAGCCACTCCGAGAGTCACAGACCAAGCACCTCTGCTGGGACCGGCCTGCGTGAGAAGTGAACTCGGTGTTCGCTGAGCCACAGCGATACGGGGCTGTTCGAGCAGCATCACCTCGCCCACCCTAACCCCCCTACACTTCAATATTCTCAATCCCCATCTGTCGCCTTAGCGCACCACGACGTTTCCCGGGCCTTGCCTTGCAATCTGTTCTCTCTCCCTGGAGCACCTCCTTGCTTTTTGACCTGAAAAACCGCCAGCATTCAGGTGAAGTGACATTTATTCCGCGTCCGACTTCATGCCGTTTGCTGCTCCCTCCCCTACCGCTGCTGTGCCTTGTGCCAGACTCCGCCAGATCCTGCTGACACAGTTACCTCCGCAAAAGAATGGGAGCTCTTTCAAAGCAAGCGATCGTACTCCCTATGTGCAGAGCCTAAATAGGCCTCTTTAATCACCTGTCGGTACAGGGCGCTGGATTCGCCCGAGTGGAAGGGGTGGAGAGGGCTCTCTGAGCATCCCTCAGAGCCGGGAGGGGGTGCAGTTGGTCTGAATGGACCAGAGGGCTTCCTCACTGCTGGTCTGTCCAGGTGGGGCTGAGCTATTCCTGAACCCAGGATGCACTGGAAGGAAAAGCGCTGAGTGAGAAGCAGGCCCTGAGAATGTATTTTGCTGCTCACCTGAGGCTGGAGGACAGTACGGCCCTCTCATTTCCCGAATGTGTGTTTCCGATGGCTGCTGACCATGCTGTGTGTGCGCTTAGCTTGAAAGACAATAAACTGGTGAACAAAACAGATCCAGAGACATGGAATCATGGAACAGACTGTGGAACCTCAGAGGGAAGATGGGGAGGGTGGGTGGGAAGAGATCAACCAAAGACCTTGTCTGTGTATATGCATCACCCGTGGGCACAGACAGAAGGGTGGGGAGGGCCTGGGTGGGAGGTTAGAGGAGGTCAATGGGCGGGAGGGGACTGTGTAATACTTTCACAATAAAGATGGAAAGGAAAAGGGAAAGGAAAGGAAAGGAGAGGAGGAAAGAAAGGAAAGAAAGGAGGAAAGGAGGAAATAAGAAAGGAAAGGAAGGAAAGAAAGAACAAAAGAAAGAGAAAGGAAGAAAGACAATGGAAATGTGGGTAACCCTCCGAGTTCGGCCAGAGACTTTTGTGGGTTCCTTTGCTTCTCTGTACAATTCGGAAGATTGCTTTAGAGCACAACGGGAAGTAAAAGTGCAAGCGCCATCGGAAGGAGAAGTGCTTTAATAAGAACGTTTATTGTCTCTGCCTGGGTTCCTAACCGCTTATGAAGAGAGGGCGCTGCTGCAATGAGAATGGGACGTGGCCGGCGACGGGAGGCCCTGCTCCTCTCCCTGCGGGCGGGCGTGGACCGTGGGCGCCTCACTCCCGGGGGGTGCCGACCAGGGCGGTGGTGGAGTAGGAGTAGGGGCTCAGCAGCGCCGCGATCGTGTACCGCCGAGGGCCCGAGTCGTTGGCCGCGAACACCACCTGCGGGAGAGAACAGCACCTGGTTTCCAGCAGCCCCGCCCCGGCAGGGCCCCAGGCCGGAACCCAGCGCCCCAGGAGAAAGGACTCCACGCATTATTTCCTTTTGGGAACAGTTGGGACAAAAGGCAAACATCCAAATGCGTCCACACGCTCCTCATCGGGCCTGTGCAGCCCTCGACAGAGGCCTTCTCAGCTGCCGGGCTGATCAGCTGGTTCCTATGCAAAGTCACGCTGGAAGTCACGTGGCCCTGCCTGCCCGAGGGAATCCCAGGATGCCTAGCGGCTGCCCCAGGATGCCTAGCGGCTGCCCCAGGATGCCTAGCGGCTGCCCCAGGATGCCTAGCGGCTGCCCCAGGATGCCTAGCGGCTGCCCCAGGATGCCTAGCGGCTGCCCCAGGATGCCTAGCGGCTCTTCCCGCCTGGTTTTGGGAAGACGAGGGGAGAGAATGCAGAAACTGGCGCTCACTGGCTCGAGGACGGGAGGACAGGCCGCCCATCCCCGCAGACTCGCGAGACCAAGGCTGTCGGGGCTGGAAGGGGACCTTCCCAGCTCACAGGTAAGCGCCCCGGCTCTCGCTCCAAGTGCACACGCGACGGATCCGGACTAGCACTTAAGGCTCCTGGGTCCCAGCCCGAGGCTTTTTTCCCGTTATTCCACGGCATGCTCTACCGGAACCCAGTGTGTGTGTTCTGTAAGTCACACGCCGTGGCACGGGCAGTAAAAGCAACGCGGGTTCCGGTTGCGCCCCAGCGGCCGGTGGAAGGTCTTGCTGGAACTCTGAGATGCGCGCGTGGGCACTGGTTGAGGCTTAATACGGGGCAGGTTGCCAATCAAGCTAGTCACGTGCTTCGGGCCCGCCTGGTCGGGCCTCGGGACTCGGTGCTGGGGCAGTTCGGGGCCTGGACTGAGGCGAATGGGGAGAATTTGGGTTCAGGAGACAGAGGACAGCGAGGAGGTGTTTTGTTTAATTTATTTTGTGTACAGGCCCTGGATTGAGCTTTGGACACACCCTGGAAAAGTACGTTTTGTTCCAGATGCGGAGAAAGAAAATCTTGATTACTTGGGGACAGGACAAGAAAAGATCTGATTGAATCACATCAAAACCAAAAATAGCATCAGGGAAAGGGGGGGGTGAGAGTCACTTAAGGCTCTCTCTGAGGGAGAAAGGACAGTCCCTGAAGGCCAAGTTTCTGGAATCAAATGAGAAAAACTTTTTTGTTGGGGGGGGCTATTTGTACATCAACTTTTACTTTTTATTTAAAAAAGCCCTTTATTGTTGAAAGTATTACAGATATTCCCCCCTTCTCCCCCATTGATCCCTTCTAGCCCACATCCTTGGCTCCCTACCCCCATCCCAGGTAGGAAAACTTCTCTCTCAGTGACATTGGCCTCCATTCCCATTTAGCTCTTTCTAAAAATTACAAAGGGCACAATTCGTGCTCAAAATTCCATGAAATGAAGAGGACAGATTGCTCCGAAGGAAATCCCTAACTCTCCCTGTCTAAGAAGGCCACCTGGGGTTGGCCAAGGAGAGGTGATGGTGCTGAAGGGCAGCGGTGTTCTGGGACCTTAGCAGAAGGAGCTGGCGGGAAAGGAACTCCCGGCCGGGCCCACCCAAGCGGGGCTCATGCGTGACTACTCGCTCTCTCTCTCCTTCTCCATATCCATTCAGGATCCAAGTGGCTCATGGTCCTGCCTAATGCATGCCAAGGGCAGAGATGTGTTTTGCTTAACACATAGGTTTTTATTTTTATGTGTTTGCTGAAGACTAAAAGGGTGAAGCGAGGTTTAATGACTGGAAGCAACATCCTGAGCAGCATGGAACCATCAGGCTGAGATCTAGGGCAGACAAGGGTCGCAGGGAGGCGATCCAGTGCTCCAGGGTAGGGCCGGAGACTAGGGACACGTGTCTGTGGTGGGCACCATCTAAACCCGCACCCGACGGCGACCAGTCTCCGGGGCTTGCTGCCTGGCTGAGAAGTAGCCAGAGACAGGCTTCTTGGCAGATGGGGTTATCTTCCCCACTTGTGGGCCCCGGCAGTCGGACAAGCCCCTAGTTTCCCTGGCAACGCTGTCTGCTGAAAGAACCCTTGTATGTCTTTGGAAAGTCTCATCCATGACTAAGCCAGAGAGAATGGTTCCCTCTCATGCCGAGCTAATTTTGGTGCATTAGTTGATCTTTAACTCTGAGCACCATGTGTGGATTCTATTTCCACGGCCGCCATCTGTTTTAAATGAATGACTTAAGGAATTACGGACGAGGGGGAGGCAGAGAGATGGGCCCTATGGTAACCCCCATGGTAACTCTGAGGTTCCTAGTACCTCGTAAGTAGAGGAATGGAGTGTGCACCAGGGGTTACAAATGCTGTATTCTTCTTCTTATTATTAGCTTGTCTTCTCATAGGAAGAAAGCCGAGGCACACCTGAGTCTACATTCAGCGTGGGCCCTGTGGGTAAATATTACTGTTTCTCCCCTTACCAGCCCTGTGACCTTTGATAAGTTAATTAACTTCCCTGAGCCTTGTTTTCTTCATCTGTACAATGGGCATAAAAATGGCACTGACCCCGGTGGGTGGTTTATGAAGATTAAATAGGTTAAATACAGAGAATACAGCAGTGTCTGGCCTGTGATAGGTGCTTGATAAATGTTTCCTATTGTGTTGCCATTATTATTTTGAATTCGTTGTTTCTATGTGCATTGCCCCAGAACACTTACTCAAACCTCTGAGTTCCAGATGTGTTTTGCAATGAAGAATGTTCCAGATTTTAGAGAAGTAAAATAACACATCTATCTTTTGTTACGTAACAGCCTAAGTGGCCTGGAGGGCTGCCTAATCATTAAGCATATTAATATTTCTTCAGCAAACAAACGAGTATTCATATTTGGTAGAATGAATGAAGACTATAAAGAGCATGGCATAAGTTCAGGTCATGTCACTGAGTTTTCCCCTAACGCGGTGAGAAAGTTTGCTTTTCGGGGCTTGTAGATTTCTGACTGTAGGGATGAGAAAGGGAACCTGGAAATCCCAGTGCCATTTGTATGGTATGCGTTTCCAGGGGTCAGACAGTGCGAAACGTGCGTTTCCAGGGGTCAGACAGTGCGAAACGTGCGTTTCCAGGGGTCAGACAGTGCAAAATGTGCGTTTCCAGGGGTCAGACAGTGCAAAATGTGCATTTCCAGGGATTAGCAACAACGGCCACGAAATCAAAATCAAAAGCAACGCCCGTGCCTGTACACTCACCTCTGCATATTCATGGAACGGGGAGATGCCCAGCTCCTTCCAGTAGGCCTTGGTGTCTAACTCCACTTTGTATATCCCTTCCACAAACTTCTCCGGAGTTGTGAGCCCATGGAGCTCTCCAAATTCACTGGTTTTCCTAAGAGGGGCAAAGGTCCAGGCTAAGGTAGGCTTTAAGGGCAAGGTGACGCCACTCACACACTCACACACTCACACTCACACTCACACACACACACACATTCATACACACACACACACACACACACTCACACTCTCTCACACATACACACATTCACACTCATACACACACTCATATACACACACACACACTCACACACATTCATATACACACACACACACATTCACACTCATACACACACACACTCACACTCATATACACACACACTCACACACATTAACACTCATACACACACACACACTCATACACACTCACATTCACACACACTCACACACATTCATACACACACACACTCACACTCTCTCACACTCACACACACACATTCACACTCATACACACACACTCATACACACACACTCACACTCTCACACTCACACACACACTCACACTCTCACACTCACACACACACATTCACACTCATACACTCACTCACACTCACTCATATACACACACACTCATATACACACTCACTCACACACAGGAGCAGTCTGTGTATGTGAATATCTGTTTTCTCAGCCAGGCAGGATAGAGAAAATTCTACTGTCTGAAATTCACTGGCAGGAAATTTGTCAGAAATGTTTCTGAAAGCTCATCATGGGTGTTTTCCTCTTAGGAAAACAAGATAGAAGTATAAAGTTTCACCCCTGGAAGTGGCCCTAAGTCACTGTGACTCCCGTTCCCCATGACACCAGGGTCTCACTCGTGATGGGGGAGTCTTTAGAGGTGGTGTCATTTGTACACGTAGTTGAACCCCAAAATACAGTGAGAAACCTGTATCTGACTCTTCCATCATTTATATGTTTAATCTCTCTGGTAACTCTTTGCCAATAACAAATACTAGGCAACTCCTTTTCACTTTTGAAAAAATTGGGCAGCTTCTCTTTCCATACAGTTCCAGTTCCATAGCTGTTGTTGAAATCGCTGTCCATCATTCTGCAAAAACTAAGACAGATAAGTTGGAAGGTATCTTTATTGCCTCTGACCTTTGCCCTCCACTGTTCTTTTTTTCCAGGAAGTAAATCTTTCAATATCCTTTTTTTTTGTCTTGTCACAAGAAGAAAGATTCACCCGGACCTCTGAATATCCATTCTATCTCTTGTTTAGAATACTCTCTTAACTGCTTTCCACATCATGCTTGGCACTCTTTCTGAATGTAAATGAATTAAGAAATAAAAACTCAATTGGAACCCCACCAAAGAAAACGGCCGCGCCAGCGATGGGCGAAGACTCAGAATGTGGTCCTTGGGTTCCGTTAGAACCCGCAGACACTTGCCTCCCTGGAGACAAACACTTAGGATTGCTTTCTTCAGAGGGTCCTTTCTTTCAATTAGTTGATGTAAGCTCACGAATATGCACTTAAAAAAAAAGACTTGCCAGTGGAGGCGGAAGAACTCCCTAACCATTGTGAAGCGGTCGATGAAGGTCATTCTGCCCCTGGCCTGTGGCTGGGCTTTGCATGGTGCGTCCCTCTCTCCTGGCCCCTTTCTCACTGAGCCGGACAGCCTCCAGCCTTGAGAGCAGGCGCTCCGCAAGCTTTGCTAGCGAAGGCCCTGGGTTCTGGGTGATCCAGTAAGGCCTGGTCACCCTGGCCCTCAGTTCCTCTTTTCATTAATAAACAAACACGAATTGTATGTCTGCCCTGCTATTCCAGGACAAGGACTCAGCTGGAGTGTTATGTCCGGTCACCAAGGAAACCCCTGAAGTTCCATGTGCACTTTCGTGCGTGCGTGTGTGTGTGCGTGTGTGTATTTTCCTGCACGGAGTCCCTAGTTTTCTTCACCTTCTTAAAATGATCTGTGACCCTAAGGGGGGTGAACCATCGCTGGGTGGAGCAGGTGGTGGGCTCCTCCCCACCGTCAGCTACAAGTGCTGCTCAGGCTCCTGCTCACTCCCAGCTATGCATAGCCAGGGAGGACATCCTTCTCAGGGCCCCTTGACCTCTGCCCGAATTGTCAATCTATTTGTAGATTCTTAAGCGAATGATGTGAGCCGCCCTCTCCAGCACGTGGCAGGCGAACGGGAAGCTAAGCCAAAGCCCCGCGTCTGGGCGTGGGCAGCTTACCCCTCGGCGAAGGGCTCCCAGGCCCCGTCGGCAGCCTTCTTGAACACCTTCACAGCCACGTTGACAGCAGGGCTGCCTCGGACAGCATCCAGGACCTTGACCATCAGGGGACACTTGGACTCGCCAGGGCCCTGGGCATGGAGGGGACAGAGAAGTCAGCAGAACTGGCAGGAGTGAGAGGGTGTTCCTCGCGGTGCATGCTGGTGCCATTCCAGCAGCACGCGTGCGCGTCGGTGAGCTTCCCCGGCTCGGTAACATGGACGGTGTCTGCCGCCAGACACGCTGCAGTTAGCTGGGGGCGTGCATAATGCATTTCAGGGGCGCACGCAGGCCCCTGAGCACAGGTGCCTTGTTAAGCTTCGTCATTTGAGGGGAATTAGTGGAAAGATGTCATGTGCCTTCGAGCCAAGTCGTTTTCCCTGAGAGCGTTCTAGCCAGTTGCTGCTGGGTAAATCCCTCTTACCAGTTGCAGATTCATGGCCGGCTACCTCATGATTGGATAGGATTAGGTCATTGTTCTGCAGGATTTCAGAACTACATATCTGACTAGAACGAAGTCTCCAAGCCTTTCACAGATTAACCAATAAATACTACATTTAGATTAGCTAAAAGGAAAACACTTTATAAGAGGGTGTGTTTCTAAAAATTCAATATTAATAGCTTCATGAATACCCTTTCTACCGTCTCCCTGGGGAAACTGAGGCACCAGGCATGGCAACCCCGATGCACCAGCGCTGTAGAGGAGAGCGCCCAGAACCCAAGCCCCCGTTCAGTGAGCTCTACAGAGCTTCATCCTTTCTGAAGTTGGAATCAATAATGTTTAAAAATAGATTCCGGTGCCCTGGTCCTAGGAACAAAAGCCGGATGGCGAAGCTGGAAGCAGTGGCTTCTGCATCTAATGCACGTGGGACATGCATGCAAGGGACTCAGACACTCACCGCAGGCCCGGCCTCCGCCGCAAACACCAGTCCCGCCAGGCAGAGGAGCAGGAGACGGAGGGCAGCCATCCTGGCAAGAACCATGGGCCTCTGTGCCGGTCGCTGCGAGCCTGCGGCTTTTGTACTCCCCCCCAGGCCAGGCCCCCGCTCCCTGCCCACCTGACCCCAAAGCTGCTGACTCTGATTATTGACTTAGTCAACAAAGGGAGAATAAGTAACCCACTCAAATATGAACCTTGTCTAGAGAGATTAGAGCGTCGGGACTTAACTATGAAATATTCTTAACGGCTCATCTGACCCGCTGGGCGCCCACAAACAAAACAGCCGGCACAGCACACAAATACTCTGCTCCCCTCCTTGGCGGGATGAAGTGACGTCCTTGGGATTCTTTCCTCCTTTACCTAGTTCTACGCATGTTTTCCGTTTTCTGCACATTTCATCTTTGACTTTCGATGATAGATGCAAGCTGTGCTTGCTTTCACACCAAATGACGTTTGCCGCACAGGCTTAGCTCTAGTGCACTAGGAAAGATCACAGCGCTTGGTATGTGTCCACGAGTCAGCCAGAAACCGTCCTTGGCAGCGCTTACACTTTTAAAAGTCTATGTTTTAGCCAAGTTAAGTTATTTGGGAGGTTTTTTTAGTCAGCAATTTCTCCAGTCTTATTGTTCTTCCCAGACAAGGCTCATGCCAGCCCAAAGAATAATGCCACACCACACTGGCACCGAGGAGCCCGCAATACAGAGACCACACATCCTTTGCTGCGTCTCCTGCTCCGCACGTGTGGAAACCCGGCTACCCAGTGGGCTCCGGTCAGCGTCCAAAGTTCCGGCAGGAAGGACAGGCGACCGTGAAAAGTGAAGCCTCAGCTGACAGGCGCTCTTCCTCGCGGCCAAGTGAGAAGTCCAAGAAGTGGAAGACTTTATGGTGCACCCGTCAAGTACTGACTCGTATGTGTATGTATGTGGATCTGCATACACACATGTGGCTTTGCCCATGGGTTAAGACAGGTTTTGGCCTGGCCGGCATGGCTCAGTGGTTGAGTGTGGACTTAGGAACCAGGAGGTCACGGTTCAATTCCCAGTCAGGGCACATGCCCGCATTGCAGGCTCCATCCCCAGTGAGGGGCGTGCAGGAGGCAGCCGATCCATGATTCTCTCTCATCATGGATGTTTCTATCTCCCTCTCCCTCTCCCTTCCTCTCTGAAAGCAATAAAAATATTTTTGAAAAGGCAGGTTCTTACCTTATGGAGACAAATAGGTAGAAGACATAGAGGAGATAGACAACATTTTTGGACAAACACATGGTAAGGGTGGGTCCGGGTTGGTGCACTGAGAGTTCAGGAACATTCCTCTAGCTGACAGAGCCACATCGGAATAAACTCCACAAGAGACCAGGAAGGAAGGGGGTGATGGAGGGGACAGGAAGGTGTCAGGGGTATGGAAATGTGCAGGAGAAGACGAGGGGAGAGCGGTGGATCACAGGATGGCAACAGGGAGCAAGCTCAGTTCTGAGCGTGGCCAGGACTAGAACCTTCCTGCCTGGGAGTCTGGGAAGCACCAGGAAGATTCTGAAGGTGGAGAGGACCCAAGTCATCTGCTTGCCAGTTATGCTGCCCAGCTTCCCAGGTGCTCTGAGTTACTTACGAAGCAGATACTCAGTTTATTCGCTTGTACAGTAGAAACACCTAGCTTCACCTTGTCTTTCAGTATTCGCTTGATTATTTCCCACTGCTCAGAACTTGGATGGAGAGCCTGTTTTCTGTATGGATTAAAAACATTTGCAGTGTCTCGTATCTCGGTTTTTATGAATTTTTCTTTCCATGCGTGCATCTTAATGCTCCATTCTGTTCAAACCCAGAAATGTCATCGACTCTACAAACTGGCAGTCCTGAGTGGCCACCCCTCCATAGATATGATATGTTCGGTCTGGAGATTGTTTCTTTAAAAGTTTGGAACAGCTGTTGGCTTTAAAAATGGAAACACCTTGCATATGAACTTGGATTTCTGGCTTCTCTTAAGAAGTCGGAAAAGATGGCAGCGCTAGGCCCACATTCACACATGACGATAACCAGTGGACTCACCGAAACATTCCGACTCGTAGGCCTCCCTTCCAGCTCTGAGGCAGGATTGCCAGTGGCACCATCATGCTCAAGCTCTTTTTTCCCCTGTCTTTACACGTCCCCTTTCTCTCATCTGCGTTCTTGCCTGGCCTCTTGGGAATTTGACTTTGTAGTTGCTGATCTTATAACCATTGAAGCAGTGAATGGTAGTTTATTTTGCTTTTACCAAATAGACATTCTTACTTCTTGGAATTCACCCCTTATCATCCCAGTCCTAAAACTGGCTGGGTTGTGAATTTCAGAGACCAAGAGGCTCTACATTCATTCACTCATTCATTCATTCATTTATTTGTTTATGTATCCTTCTAAAAATATAATTAAAAACTATTCCCCCACTTCCCTCCATCCCCTCTTGGCAGCCATCATTGTATTCCTTGTATCTATGTGTCTGTTTTTATTTTGTTTGTTTATTTTTAGATCCACATGTAAGTGAAATCATATGGCCTTTAAATTTTTCCTCTTCAGACACAGTTCCTGGGATCCTTACCACCCAGAACTTCCACCTCAGATATGCTCATTGGTCAGTATTTCTCTTCTAATGGGTTGTTCAGGATGGGACACTTTCTCCAGATGGGATTGGCCGGTGCATAGGACACTGAGATGTCCCTCAGTCACAGTGATATAAAATCACCATGTGATCCATCATCCTGTGCTTTTATCATTTATGAATGTTATTTTTTAGCTTTATTGAGGCATAATGGACAGTTAGCATTGTAAGATTTGAAACATGCATACATTGAGAAAGGATTCCCATCCTCTAGTTAACGAACACATCCAACAGCTGTCTTAATTATCTTTGTGTGAGAGAAGGTTTAAGTCCTACTCTCTCAGCACACTTCAGTGAATAATAGTGTTGTCTACTTGTCATGTTTGACACTAGGTCCTCAGAATTTATTCATCTTATCGCTGAAGGTTTGTTCTTATTTATCAGCTTCTCCCTATGTCCCCCCGCTCCCCAGTCCCTGACAACCACTTTTCAAATTTCGTTTTTTTGAATTTTTCTTTTAAAGATTCCACATATAAGTGATAACCGCAGTATTTGTTTTTCTCTCAGCATAATGCCCTCAAGGTCCGTCCATGTTGTCAAACGTGGCAGGAATTTCTTCTTCCTCACGGCTGTGTAATATTCCTCTTTCTATATATCTATATAATATGTTATATAAATACATATAAATCACCTCTTAGTTAACCCATTCATTTGTTGATGGATACATAAGGCACCCTCCACCTCATATCTTGGCTACTATGAATAAGGCAGCAATGACCATGGGAGTGCAGGTATCTCTTCAGTATCTTGTTCTAATTTCCTATGAGTAAATACCCAGAAGTGGGGTTGCTGAATCACATGGTAGTTCTGTTTTTGATTTTTTGAAAACAATCTTCATACTATTTTTCACAGTGGTTGCATCAATTTCCATTCCCACCAACAGTGCATGAGGGCTCCCTTTCCCCCACATCCTCGCCAACACTTGTTTCTTCTCCACAGTAGCCTCACATTTTAACAAGTGTGAGGTGATATCTCATTGTGGTTATTCATCATTTATGACTTTTAACCTAAATATGGGAACTTTTGCCCCTCATCATGTTAGTTCACCTCACCTTGCCATCCTATTGATACTGGGTGATAGTTGATTCTGTGATTGACTTCAAGTAGCATGCCTCCCAAGCCTCACGCCCTTGGCTGCTTTGATTTGCTTGCCCTCTGAACTGTCATTGATCCGGAAATCATGAATAAAATTTGAATTTGAACAAGAGAAGAAGGTGGAGGGAATTCAGAGTACAAATGGCAATTCAGAGAACAGTGGCATACCAGATCTGATTGTTGAATCATTGATAAACTTAGATACTATTTTTAACATAAAAAGAAGAGGAGCCCTGCACAGTTTTTCTCAGTGGATAGAGTCCGTTGGCCTTCAGACCAAAGGGTCCCAGGTTTGATTCCAGTCAAGGGCATGTACCTCGGTTGCAGACTGCTCCCCGGCCCAGGCCCTGGTCAGGGCATGTGCAAGAGGCAACCGATTGATGTGTTTATCTCACATTGATGTTTCTCTCTGTCTTTCCCTCTTTCTTCCACTCTCTCTCAAAATCAATGGAAAAATATCCTCAGGTGAGAATTAAAAAAAAAATAAATAAATAAATAAATGGAAGAAAAATTGGGCTGAGACCTAAGGATCCAATGTATAGTTTGAAGTGAAGGTAAGAGAGTCCCAGGAGAAGAAGCTGACTGTTTCAGGAGAGAGAAGGGAAGGCTGAGAGAGTAGGAAGGAAAAAGCAGAGGAGAGTGGGCATGCATTCTTGGTCAAAGGAATGTTTGGACGGAACAAATGGCAATCACAAGTACGAGGAAAGCCCAACGTTCCCTGCCGAGAGGAGTTTGTGAGGATGGATAACGAAGACTCCCAGAGATTAAGGGTCTGCTTTTCTTGTGTTTGCGTTTGTAGATGCTACATAGGATCCACCAGTTAAGGTCAAGAGTCCCCACATTCCTGGAGTCCTAAGTGGTTGCTGTAGAGACTGTGTTCTGGAGTGAGTATCAGCAACAGTACGACTCCAGTGCCAGCAAACAAAGGAGGCTCAGAGAGACATTTACCCAATAAAGTTATGTCCTCTCTTAGCCATGTGTGGTTTTCTTTACATTTTGACTATAAGCTAGCTAGAAGATCAATTGAAGTAAAATAGACTAATTTGATGATGAGGATCTTCCTTCTCCTACAGACTATGAAGTGGTTAATGAATAATTCAGACCTGTTTCTAGTTTAAGGTTCTTCTGCCCTCTCCCCTATAATGGATAGGCTTATTTATTAACATTTTAAAATATCACAGATATACTTTTCCTCCATTTATTTTCTGAGGGTACATGTCAACTGCTGGCCAGCGAACTTTTCACCTTGAAATGCCCTCTGATGTGATTTTGAGTGAGCTGATTAGCCAGAGTGGAGAGTTGGCTGGTCAAGTGCTTGAACTGGTCCCAGGGGGATTGGGGGGGGGGGGTGACAGAATTTGGGGGCTTAGACCTTTGCAGGTGAAAGAATTTAATTTTGTCAGCTCCCCCTCAGAGTTAATAAGCCTTGGGGGTTTGATTAATAGCAAGCAAATCATAAAAGACTCATTTTAAAACTATAATACCAATTTAATTAATAGTCCTATGATTGCTGAGTAAGCAAGAAATGAGAGCAAAGGGATTTGGCGAACTTTTTGAGTTTTCACTTCACCATAGAGTATGTTTTTCTTGTGCTTGGAGTGCTTGTGTGAGCCTTAGCCAGCGTGTCTTTCTGCAGCGATTGCGGAATCAACACGAAAACCCTCTCCTTTGTCTCCCCTTCTTTCATTTTCTATTTGGACAACCATCCAAGTAAAGGCCAACATTATCGAGAATATGTTCATTAGATTGCATTGTATTTTTCACTAATTGGCATTTTAGTTTCAAGGTTAAATCTTAGCGGCCAAACCTAGTTGGGAGCAACATTTGGGACCTGCCTCGTGTAAAAACCTGCACAGCCTTTACTCTGCCTGCTGCTGTATTTGGGGACTTCGCAATCAGGAGCAGCCACCCCAACCCCACCTCAGCTTAACAGCTCACCCCGTCTCTACCTGGGGGACTTCAGTGTGCCTTATATTAGTTGTTCAGATGATTCGAAGTCAAGCCATCTATCTATCTATTGGTCTGAATTTAAATCTGTCTCAGTCATCACAGATGTGTTAAGGATTTTTATCTAGAATTGGCCATTAGATGAAGTTAGAGTTTTGGCTGCTAGAGTCGCACAAAGCTCACCCATCCCCACCTCTGAGGGGGAGAAATGCAAACAGGAGAAAACGGAAGGTTCTTTTATCCAGTTGGCAGGTTTTCTTTGGGTTTTCCTCTGTCCCCTGCAGCCCTCATGCAAATTGAGTGGCAATGGGTCTGAGGTTGCAGGCCACTTGGGTGGGCCTATGGGCCATGCCTGTGAAGGATAAGCAGGGACCAGGGAATGGCCTGGTAGAAGGTGATGTTGGACAGACTAGGAGAGAGTAATTGAGACACTGAAGCAGGTTAGTAGGGTAAGAGGCATTGTAGAGCCTGAGTTCTAATGGGAACTGGGCCCTGGAGGGTTCCAGACGCCTTGCTTTCCCCAAATCCCCCTCCCCCCCCCCCCCCCCCCCCCCCGCCCACGCACACACATAAGAAGGATGAGATACACAGTAGTACTCAGGGGAAGTAGAAGAAGCTGCTCCATTGGAGGTGATGAGCCCAGGGAATCCAGCTTTCCCGAGCTCCACCAGGCAACTGCAAGGGCATTGGCAGCCATCCCTGCATATCTTACAGATCCATTCGTTACACCTGGCCTGGGGGTTTCCGCCATCTCACGCTGAGGCCGAGCTAAAAGTGTTTGGTTATATTTGTTGCTGCTGCTGTTGATTTTCTTGGGTCCTTGGTACCTCTTGAGGGAAGGAAGAGAGCTGCTCTGGCACTAAGCCCTCAGGGCAGGAGAAGGCGTTTTGACAATGTGTGAAAACCAGAGGGAGCGAAGGGGAAAGGGTAGGGAGCATGGCCTGAGAGCAGGAGTAGAGCATTGTCTGCTGCGTGGATTATGTAAGCTCACGAAGATGAGCCAGAACAGTGTGGAGTTGGATTGTGTAGGCTCTTGAATGCTCTCCTGAGAAGCGTGAGTTTTCCTATAACGAGGACATTAACCTTTCTGGTAATTTGTGGCTGTGACTCATGGAGTTCTCTGCTTCATGAGGTGGGTGAGCCCATTGCCACTAGGGTGTCCATGTGAAAGCTCACCGACCATCAGTGAGGTGTATTGGGGGGCGGGGCTTCATAGTGGGTTTGAGATGGGAATTCATGGCCTTCGAAGTCCGTTCTAATAAGTCTATGTAAAGGAATTAGAGTTCTGAGTGACAGAGTGACAGAATGAAAAGGTATACACTGGAGGAGGAAAATCTACAGGCTTAGAGACTACTTAGAAAGCTAGTGTTGTCTAGTCAGTAGGGTAAAGGTTACCTGTGTCTGTCCTCCTGTAGTTATTGCAGATCTTTGAGTCTGTATGCACACATGTATTTATTAACCCAGGATCCATAAACTGTTGGTGTCTATGAGTAAAATTCAGAAAAAGTGTGATATTGGCTGGAAAAAATTGAAACCTTATTTATATAAATTTCTGATGGAAATTTAGCATTTCCTTAAATCACAAATGTTATTAACAGTACCTATGACTTTGCCACCAATAGAAATCAGAGGTATTTTCATATACATCTTATTGATGAATATATTCTTTATGCTCATCACTACTTTGAAGTTATGGTAGTTATTAGAGTCAGTGCTAGATCTTGTAATTAACAAGGATGTACACATATTAGTGTACTACAATTTAAAAAATGTTTTAATAGCTGTCATTTCAATGTAATTGACTTTCTTGGTAATCTTATGTATTTAATTTTGTGCACAGTGAAGTTAAAAACCTGGGCAAAGTGACAGAATAGACCCCAGGCCAGCATGGATTGGCTGCAATCTAATGGAATAAAGAAAGAAAATAGTAGCCATCCCTGAGATTGGTTAGCAGTGGACGGAATTAAAAAAGGAGGTTGTAGTGTTGGCTGTTCGGATTGAAGACTTACAGTCCTCTGGACAGGACTTCCCTTGGAGTAGGAAAGAGTGTTGCAAAGACTTCCCTGGAGACAGAGAGCATATGGGTCACTCTGACCCAGGTGACTGCTGGATTTCTGGTGGAATTCATCACTACACTGAAATTACTATTTATACTTTGGTGTTTGTCCCCTTGGTTCCTGAGAGTCCATCTCTGAGCTTCTAGACGGAACAATGGGTCTGAGCCTCCACAGTTGACTTTGGACATTGGTCGGCCTATGTGAATTGGTGAATTCATCTAGGGAACGCCTCCAAGGGTGAGAGCCAGCTGGCTCCACCTGGCGACACTGACCTCAGCAACCATACAGTGTCAACAGGAGCCCTGAGCTGGTGCGGTGCTGCTGGTTTAGGAGCGAGAGAGGGATGCAACATACAGTGGCAAGCAGGTGGACGCCAGAGGGACTGTCATCTCCGCTGTGCATACGAAAAAGAAGTGGCAAGTCAACTACTCTTCAGCAGTGATCAGAACCAGAGAAGTGGAATCACAGTTAAAGTTGGGAGGCAGATGTCAACCAGGGTGACATGAATTAATTTTCAGGCACAGAGGAAGGGAACAGGTGGGGAGAAAGCCAGTGAAAGCACAATAAAGGGCACCTAATAAATAATCTTAGGGGAAGACAAATAAATTAGGATCAAGGTCATATAGAAACATTAGTCTAGGAAGATGAAAAATACAGGGGTAACCCAGAAGAAAGAATGTCCTATCTTCTGAACAGGAAGGTGAAAGCAGGAGGGCTAGGAATAAATAGTTCATAAAAGAAATGGAAGTTAAATATTTAACTCAAGTCTCTAAGCGTAAGTAGAAAATGAAACAAGGAGTCAGTAAGGTGTGAATATGGATATACAAATATTCAAGCTATGATGAGGGTTACGCAAGAATTAAATGAAATTTTAAGGGCACAGTTAAGATAATTCTGTTACTTTAAAACCAGTGATATAAATTCTATTTCTAAAACATTTTCCCCATTTCTTATTTTCTGTTTCCACAGCTACCAACTGAATTCAAACCTTCACTGCTAATTATGCAGCCTTTTGCGAATATGTCCGAGCTGGTCTCCTTTTTGTGAATCCATTTTCCGTATAATCTTTTTCATAAATTACTGCCAAATTAATCTTCTTAATGCATACCTCTGAGTATGCATCACATCCCTCTTCAAAAGCTTTCCCTCACTACCCATGGCCGGTCCAATAAAATTGAATGTCCTTTACCTGACATTCAGAGATGGCCAAGACTTGGTTCCACACCATCTTCTTATTGCTATGGTCCTTCAAACATCAGCTGACCTCTGGACAGATCCTGGACATGCCACCCCTGGTTCTTACCCCTTCCTCATCCCTTCTCCCTCACACAGCTTCCCAGAGGCCTTTTCGGGTGTGAAAGACAATGTCCAATGGAGGGGTGAGACTTCAGAGAGGAGGCTGTTTCGGGCACCTCGCCAAGTGGTGAGGTAGGCCGGGATCACAGAGGGAAAAGGCCACGTGAGAGACGGTTTTGTAGGCAGATGGTGACATTAGGAATGGAAAGTGAGTGAGAGAGAAGAGCCGAGAGTGAGCCGAGAATTTCCGGCTGGGAGGCTGCTACATGATAAAAGAATTCACTTGTGCAGTTAGAAAAAGGAGCACAAGTGACTCTAATAGCCGTGCGTCCATGTCCAGATGGCAGCTGGGAATGAGAGTGGGGAGATGAGCAAGCCTGAGGATAGAACTCTGGGCAAACTAATGTTTAGTGGGTGATAAAGCAAGAGGCGGCTTCCCGGCAGGTGGCCATCTCGTTCCAAGGGCTTGGTGCCCTGTCTCATCTCCTCTGCTGGGCATCTGAGTTGCTTGCACTCACCCTGTCTTTCCTGGAGCCAGGAGTGCCTTGAGAGCAGAGGCCATGCCAGCTGCCTGTGTGCATCCCCCGTCCCTCGTGCAGGGCCTGGTACAGAGGATGCCCCCACAAGCAGGGACTGAAGGATTCAGAATGACAAGTCACCTCCCGTTGCAGCGAAGTCTTGCCTTTTCTCAGTGAATCAACTCACGTCGTCTTCTACACTCGAGTCTCAGTGTTCCTGATGGCAGCTCAGCAGACTGACGCTGTCTTCCTGTGCTCTCCATTGCTTGTGTCAGACTAAACCAGACGGCGTCTGCGTGCCAATGCTCCTTGCTCACCCCTAGCCAATACCTTTGTTCTGCCCATGGGCCTGAGCTTACCTTCCGTCTGCCCCCCTGGTGTTTGCCACGGGCCTCTGTCTGGCCATGAGGATTTATTTCTTCCTCTTTGAGTTGAGACGGAAATCCAAAACTCTTTACCTGGGATTCAGCAGGATGGGCTGCGAAGCCTCCCTCTGGACATTTAATCGCCTCCATAATGTGCATTCCAGGGGACAATCTCGCCTGCTGCACGTGGCCCAGGACAGATTTGGAAACTGGAACAAACTTTATTTTTTTCTTTTTTGTGAAAAAAATGTTTTACTTGGAATTTTTAGATGAGTCTTTGTGTCTTCAGCATCAGAGGAACAATTTCTTCTTCCTGATCACACACCCTGGATCAATGTGGGTCACAGACTAAGATTCAACATTCCCTAGGAGCTTATTAGAAATGGAAATGGGAGGGCCCCACCCAGACGTACTAAATCTGTAATTCTTGTGGTGGGCCGATAATCCGTGTTTTAACAAGGCCTCCGGGGATTCTGATGGGCTGTCAAGTCTGAAAACCATTGTCCTAGATGCAGCGCATGCTCAGGAGTGAGGCTGGCCAAGGAGTCAGGGGTCTGGATTATTTAGCAGCTCTGCCATGTCCTGGCTGGACAACTTCCTTAACCGCCCTGGACCTTACCTCTTTTCTCTGTAAGAAACTTTTTGAGTCAGTCGATCACACGTTGGAGTCATGTATTCAGTGGCTCTGGGAACACCTGGGAAGACAGTTCACATTCCCGTGGTGTCGGTTTACAAGGCAGAGCTCCAGGGCTGCTTCGGCACACGAAAAGGCGAGGCCTGCTGGTGGCCAGGCGCGTGGCTCTCTGTAGGTCCCGCTAACCTTGCTCAGAAACAGTCCATTTGACCAGGTGTCTGTGAGGCAGATGACAGCCTGCCAGCCTCCTCACCAAAGTTCTGTGTGGCCAGACGCTAAGCAGATGACCTGTGACCTGCGGGTTCTCCTGATCCTGTATAGAAAGAACTGTTTGCTGACATTAGCAGCTTAGCAAGACTGATACACAAACAATGATCAGCCCAGATTTCAACTGGCAAAAGCATTGCCCAAACAGTGGCTTCGCGCTGGTGTGTTTTAGTTACTTACGAGTTCAGCCGAGGAGCTTGCTGGTTGTATTCTCAATTTGAAGAGTTTACACGACAAGGTCATGCTGACAACGAGTGCTGATTCTTCCAGGGAAGGAAATATGCCCTTAGCGGCCTGCACAGACAAGGCATTCCCTCGGAACACGGCTCAGCTTCTGTTCTCTCCGTGTGCACTCGGACCAGCACGACAATTCTTCAGTTGGGAGAAATGTTTGCATCAGAAACAAAACAATATTTTAAAAATATATTTTTATTGATGTCAGAAAGGGGGAGGGAGAGAGAGATATCAACATCAATGATGAAAGAGAATCATTGATTAGCTGCCTCCTGCACGCCCTCTACTGGGGATCGAGCCCACAACCCAGGCATGTGCCCTGACCAGAATCGAACTGTGACCTCCTGATTCGTAGGTTGCTGCTCAACCACTGAGCCACACTGTCTGGGCTCACTACACATTTTTCAAAGAACATTACAAGTATGAGTCAATGGGACATGTCTGCTCATATTGGCCTTTTGAAATCTTTGTTGGCAGGGCCAGTTGAGGGAATATTAATGAAAAACTTAGGCTGGGTCTCTTGTGTGAAGGAGTTTGAATTGTTGGTGCCACCGCTTTTTTAAGCCTTCCATGCACTTCCCACTTGCTTATATTGGGGACATAGCCAGATCTGTCTGCACCCTGTGAGGGCTCTTAAGCAAAGAAATAATGTCTCTTCAGAGAGACAAGGTAGCCATAGGGGAAATGCATGGAGTTGGAATCAGAAAGCCGCAGTTTGAGTCCGACTGTGCCGTGTGCTAGCTGCTTCAGCTGGGTTTTCTTATACACCCTGGGAGGCTTACGGTCCTTATCTGCTAATCAGCAATAAGAAGAGCATCTACCTGTTAGGGAGTACAGGGTGCAATGATGGATAAGAAGTACAGTACTTGACTGGATTCGTAATCATCAGTGTTGGTCTAGTCCAGTGGTCGGCAAACTCATTAGTCAACAGAGCCAGATATCAGCAGTACGATTGAAGTTTCTTTTGAGAGCCAAAATTTTTAAACTTAAACTTCTTCTAATGCCACTTCTCCAAAATAGACTCGCCCAGGCCGTGGTATTTTGTGGAAGAGCCACACTCAAGGGGCCAAAGAGCTGCATGTGGCTCGCAAGCCGCGGTTTGCCGACCACTGGTCTAGTCAGTGGAGATGGATGGGGAGGTTGGCAGACCTGCCTTATTTTTTGTTTAAGCAGTTTAATCTTTGGCTCTGTTGGTTGTGGATACTCTACAAATAAAATCGTAAACCCATGGCTGTCTCTTTCCACATCCCAGCTTTTAGGATAGGAATCACCATATCAGTATAAGACCTATTTCATTTTTACCCTGAATGCAAACATTAACACTGTCATAAAATATGGGAGTCCTGTCAAAATTGGGATATTTATTAGTTGCCTGTTGGATTATGAAACAGGTAGAAAGAAGTGTGATTATCAGGGCGTTAAGCGACGTCCAGACAGTGTGTGGAAATAGAGGCCATCAGTGAATTAGGTCAAGGAGACAGAGCTGCTTCTATTAAGCCAGGAAGCATGATGGAACGTGGTGGTCCCCTCCTCCTGGCCATGGGACAGTGGGGCTGTGAGTGCTCAGCACTGGGGGAGGGAGGACTGGAACTGGGCCCTGCGGCCTATTGTGAGCGACAGTGTTGTAAACTGCTTCACTCACATTTCCCGCCTGCATATGCTTGTCGCTCGCAGTAACTAGGCCAAAGTGATAGTTGCGTCAGTGGCATGTAAACTCTGCCCTGGGCTTTGAGTGTCTGTGAATCCAGAAACTCACTTTTGGTTCAAATAATAGTCGTTCAAAGGAACTCAGTCTATGGCCGGTTGAGTTCATATGTGGAGACTCTGGACCCTGGGCTCCGGGGACCGAGGCGGAAGATGGCGGCATTTGGTATGTGGCCCAGTGGGTGCAACCTTTTCTAATATGACGTAGAAATTCTTTAAATGTAAAACTATTTCTTGGGCCAGAACTTCTGATATTTACCTGTTTAGAAGAAAACTTATATGACAAAAACGTTCATAAAAAGTCAGCAATGCCTTGAAGTGATTTTGTATTTCTTAAATCAAATGTGTGTGTATGTGTTTGAGAAATAGTTAAGTGGATGAGTAACTGATGAAACCACAGTAATTGATGAGATTGCAATTTCAATCACTTTCAGTGGCTGGGCTAAGGATGGGCAGGTCCTTTGTCATCTCTACCACAGCTGGTGGTCCTGCAGGGGGCGCTCTCGAGGGTCCTGCCAGTGCCCATGTCTTGGGCAGCATACTGGCAGGAGGCGGTTCATCAGTGAGTGAATGCACGTCTTATGGGTCTTATGGCGAAGGGCATTACTAGGTCTTAGCCGCGAGGAAATATTAAAGCATAAACTTGTCCTCAAACAACGAAACCGTTTTGCTGGGAGAATGTGTGAGGATTGTACATTTGAAGCCGGAGGCCTGTGATAAGGAGCTTAGCAGAAGGTGAGGAGGAGATAGAGCAGGGAACTCCTCCACGAAAAGCATGCTGAGTCAGCCGCTCTGTGCTGGGTGTTAGCTGGGCCACCAGGCCAAGGCGGGCCTGGGAGGGGGCCCTGCGGCCTGCCCAGGGCCTGCCGTCCCAGCTCGCTGCTCCGTGTTTAGGACCCTCAGGCACATTTGCTCCGGAAACCCACTCTCCCTCTTTCTTTTTTAAATTTGTATTTATTTTTATTTATTGATTTCAGAGTGGAAGGAAGGCAGGGGGGGTGGGGAGAACATCAATGATAAGAGAGAATCACTGATTGGCTGCCTCCTGCACGCCCCCTACTGGGGATGGAGCCTGCAGCCTGGGTGTGTGCCCTTGACCGGGAATCAAACCGTGACCTCCTGGTTCATAGGTCAACGCTCAACCACCGAGCCATGCCACTGGGCTCCCTCTTTCTTAGAGCTGCCTCCTGGCTGTGCCCTGCAGTCCTGCCCTGGATGCTTTGCCCTGAGCAGCGTTTAGGACCAAATCAGAGGTGAGGATTCAAACCTCTGGGCAGCCTGTGCTGGCACCGGGCTCACGGGATGGGGCTGGTGCTTTGCCTTCACTTCCTCCAGCCCAGGAGGCTTCTTGCTGCGTCTGGGGAGGGTGTGCACAGGCTCACGCTGTGAACAGAAGTGGTATTGGGAGTTGGGAGCTAGTGGGGAGTGAAGGGAGGGGGGCATCCTTGGGGCGCAGGTACCATGTTTGGTTGGAGTCTTGGCTGAGATTTGACATTTAAACCCTCAGCTTGCTTGTTCTTTTGATTAAGAGTTTGGACTTTCTGGGAAAGCAGTATTAAAAACACGGTGCCAACCAGGTTGGGGGATTATCCGGGGATTTCAACAGTAGACGAGTCCCTTTGAGAAGGATAAGCTGGCACTTGAATGCAGGAGGGTTGCCATTTCAAGCCTCCCAGGGGCTGCAGGGGGCCCAGCGGGGTGAGCGAGAGCCGTGAGCAGAAGGCATGAGGTCCATACACAGGAGCCCTGCGTGCCTCCATCAGGGCTCAGGGGCACGGCTTCCTCTTCGCCCCGGGGCTGGCGATCTGGGTCAGCAGGGAATGGGCGAGAGGCTCTGGGAAAACGCTCCTCTCCTCCGCAGCGCTGACAACAGACACCAAAGGCGCGTTCAGGCGCGTCGCTGGCTGGGAACCGTGTTGGGCGCTGTCGGTGTTTCCTCGGGGGTGCTCCCACTCATTAGCAGGTTGTTAGGTGCTGTTTGGCGAGGACGTCTCTGGCAGTCACGGCATAGTGTCAAGATGTCCCCAGTGTTTCCAGGCCTCCTTCCCGCCTCCCACCCCCCACTCACCACCCCGTCCCCAGGGGAAGGCAAGTTGGGGGTCTCTCAGAGGTGGGTGAGGGCAGCATGAAGCAGAGGAAAGAACATGGCTGTGGGGCAGGCAGACCTGAGTTCCGATCCTCCCGTACCAGCCGCTTCCTCTGGGATACAACAGAGATGACAGCCCGTGTACGGGCCGGTTCCGAGCTCCTCCCCACCTGTGTCAGGCCTGTGACACCGAAGCTGGCCCCACGATGTGGCTTTGCTTTGCTGGGCGCAGCTCACTGGGACGCGTTGCTGCTCAGGTGCACGGACAGTTGGCCTTCGAGTCTGTTCTCTCTCCGTGTCTGCGGCCCCCGTGTCTGCCAGCGACGGGAGGGGGTGGGGTAGACCGAAACTCGCCAAAGGAAGGAAGTTCTGTCTCAGGGCTCAAATGGGTAGTTTCTGGGTTACCTGGCACTGCTTTGCCTTCTCTCCCTCTCTATGTTCTCTGGGGGCAGTGTCCCTGGGCTCCAAGGAGAGGTGCCAGCGCCCTGGTGGGTGGTCCCCTCGGGCGTGCTGGTTTCTGCTGGGCACACCCATGACCCCGACGCCCTGCCCTGCTCTCGCTGGAGAGGCGGCCCGTTCTCCTCCTTGGGGTCCATGTGCTGCACCCGCCGCGGAAGGCCGAGGCCCCTGACGTCTGTGGGCGAGGTGGCCCCCGCCTCTGGCCTCACCTCCTGACAGCCACGCCAAGGCTGTGGGACAACCAACGTGCTCCCACATTAGGGGGCTCCTGCATGTTGCTAGGGAATCCACACGCAGGGAGGAGAGATTTCCAGAAGTCTCCAGAAGGTTGAAGGGCAGATGGAGCGGGAATGAAGACCTACACTGGCAAAGCGGGGTGTGAGATAGAGGTTTCCTGAGCCGGACCAGCCTCGGAGCTGACGGCCGGGGCATCCCCGGGGTGGGGCGCAGGGAAAGCCTAATATCAGAGAAATCCTGCCGCTTAGGTGCTGGGAGGGGCTGGCGAGGACAGCCGGAGGCCTGGCGTGCAGGGCCCTGCAGAGGAAGCTCGGGCGTGGAGCCGTCGGGGACTTGGTAAGTCGACCTCCTGAGTTGAAATCCTGAGCCAAAGGTCAGACTTAGATCTTTTCTTGGAGCCTCGCGGTCCCCAGGGCTGAGGGAGGACGACGGCACCGTCCGTTACTGCAGGGTGGGGAGACGCCACAGGTACTTGGTGCGGCGGGACCCGTGGTTAGCGTGCTCACCTCGCGTCACTCGCTGTCACCTGTGAGGAAGGAACTAGTGCAGTCTGGCTGGGGGAGGTTATGACTGCATTTCTAGCATCCAGAGCATGAAGATACTTACTGCACTCATGCCCGCTTCTCGCGTTTTCTTCTCCTGTGAAACCAGTGATGCATCGTCCCACTACGGTACCTTGAATCCAGGAAACACATTATTTAGTTCCACTTCACGGAGGTACAAGGCTAGAGATACACTTTGGTGTTCCTTTCTATCTCGTTTTGCTACTAGATGGCATGTCCATTCTGTTATCGGCCCCCCTTCCACCCGCCAAGTCCTTCTTCCAGTGAAAATTGAGAAATAGTTGAATTTTAGTGATAAAAGTGTAGCTGAAACTTTGAAATGAAAAAACTAAGGTAGTTTTGAATGGACAATCCTCAAATGTGTAAACTTTCAAAACCAGAGAGGACCCGAGTGCCACGCAACGCCCTCTCCTGCGTTTTTCCTTTAAATGTTCACCCTCCGGAGCCATAAGCTCGGTGCAGGCGGGACCGTGTAGGAACCGCATTCTCTGTCTAGGCCGTCCCCTGGTGCCAGGCCCAGGAGAAGTCTATCTAACGAGGGATCTAAAGGCTGGACTGGAGAAGAGAAAAGCCCGCTGGATGCACCATGCATGCCAAGCAAATAAAAGACTAAGGAAAGCCTTAAGGAAGATCGGTGTCTCCATTATGAAGGGTACGAGAAGGGATTAACGTGAAGCAGCAGCACGAAGGATTCCAGCGAGACCTCAGGAAGGACTTCCGGGGACAGAAGCGGTGACCGGGAGTGGGTAGGAAGAGCCACAGCGGCCCCTCCCTACTGTCACCGCTGGGGGACGCTCCTCTGACTGGGAGTGCGGAGCTGCCTTCAGGGCGTTTCGGTTCTCGTGGCGAGAATGTGTTTTCCTGCTGGCAAATCTTCGCTCCTCTCCCCGCTGGGAACGTGAGCCTGCGCTGAGACCTCCCAGCATGTCCCAGTTGATGGCTCTTCTCGAGGTGGGTACCTGGAACGCTGGGAGGCTGTGGAGGCTGAGTCATGGGCTTGAGCTCCCCGCTCCCCGGGGTTCAGAGGCGGAGCGAGCTGGGGCCCTACCCTACAGTCCACAGTCTGGTCTCTTTCAAAGACCATCTGAGTGTTACAAACCCAGAGGGCAAAAAGAGCTTGTTTTGCACTGAAGGAAAAAGCACACGCAAACCAACGGCAGCGGGGCTGACCTGTAAACCCTGTAAGCCTCGCGGTGTTGGCTGTGCCTTGTAATAACGGGTCTTTTGACGAAAGGAGAATGCTAATCAGCCGGGCTGTGCCAACCTCTGTTTGTTGCCCGTTGCTAGGTGACAGCTAAAGAAGATTAGCCCATCACAGATCATAGGTGAGTGGAAATTTCTGTCCTGTGTTTTGTTAGTAGTGATGGAAAATAGCTTAGGGCATGTGAGGTGGGGGTGGGGCTGGGGTAATCCTCTTCCATGTCTTTGGCTTGGAATGGTTTTTAAAGAGCCCCTGTCTGTCCCAACAACCCAGAGACTGGGAGGTGCCCTCGCTCTTGGTCCTTCTGCTCTTCCTGCCCTCATCTCCTCAGCGAGGGCTGCATGTCTGACAATGTAGAAGGCACGAGCCAGGTCACCAGCTGTGCCTGTGGCATAACTGCTGTAGCCCGCAGCCTGCTCATCCAGACATGGGAGAAAATAATCGGGTGTATCTCTAGGATGGTTGTGAGGATGAAGACAGATAACAGGATGAAAAATGCTTAGTTAGCAGAGGGCCTGCCCACAGAAAGTGCCCAGGATGCATCGTGTGCTATCGTCACCACCGCCACGATCCTATGTCATGTCTCCCTGCCGTTCCGAGCGTTGTTATTCCGAAGGCGGGCGGGGGGGGGGCGGGGATGCACATTGATTTCCCTGTCTTCCGACTGACGGCAGGCACGGCTGGCTCTGGGCGGGTGCGGAGCCCTGAGAGGTCAGGTGGAGAGGCGGACAGATCTCTTCCGTTTTCCCTTGTAGCCACCCAACTTTCTGTTGTTGTTAATCCTCATCCAAGGATTATTTCCCCATTGATTTTCTTAGAGAGAGAGAGAGGAACGTCGCATGAGAGACATGTCAATTGCATGCCTCGCGCATGCACCCTTACTGGGGCTGGGGATCGAACCTGCAACCCAGGCACGCGCCCTTGACCGGGAATCAAACCCTCGACGCTTGGGTGCGCGGGTCGGCGCTGCAGCCACTGAGCCACGCTGGCCAGGGTTATCGACGCAATTCTTAAAAACAGTTTGGGGCAGTGGTCGGCAAACTCATTAGTCAACAGAGCCAAATATCAACAGTACAACGATTGAAATTTCTTTTGAGAGCCAAATTTTTTAGACTTCTTCTAACGCCATTTCTTCAAAATAGACTCACCCAGGCCGTGGTATTTTGTGGAAGAGCCACACTCAAAGGGCCAAAGAGCCGCATGTGGCTCACGAGCCACAGTTTGCCAACCACGGGTTTAGGGGATCGCCGTCTTGTGACTTTAAGCGCTGCACTGACCCGCGTGGAGTGCTGCACAGAGCTGGGTTTGACGGAGTCGACAGCGACCTGCTGCTTACGGTTTTCACAGGGTAAACAGCGCTGTGATGAGCACCCGCTAGCGAACAGGTGTCTTGTCACAATTGTGACGTCATCTCTGGAGGTGAAATCTTAGAGGCCGAGCCGCAGAGTCTGGGTGGTGTTTGAGGAGCCGTCAGAATTGTCATGGGGTGCATCTGGTGGCAGGCGCCCCCCCCCCACCCCTTACCAGGACCACGTCAGGGTTGGGGGATGAGAACTGCAGAATTTATTTCTCAGGTTCCTTCTACGTCTTTTACAGTTTTCCTTAGCTCACTCTGCTTGTCTTTCCTACCCCCGGATTTTGACTTTTGGCTAACTATTACTGGAGTATGAGAGGGAGGGAGAGGGGGAGGAGAAATTCCTTTTTATCTTGTCTTTATTTCTGTCTCATCCCCGTGTATGTGTGCTTCAGGCTGCAATTTAATTTCACATTCATAAAAAACTAGATGGATTGATGAGTGGATAGAGAAGTGGGTGGGTAGATAGAAACGTGATAAGTGGTAAAATGATGGTGGTGGAATGTAGGTGATAGGAGTATGGGTGTCCACTAAGCATTCGTTCAAATTTGCTCTGTGAGGTTTCCCAGTAGAATGGGGGGATGCCCAGTGACACAAGATGGGCCATTCGGTTAACTTCAGCAGCACTGCTGGATTGAAGGGCAATTCAGCAGCAAAAAGTCGGCCACATACAAAGCGCTGTTTAATGTACTGAGCACCCTGGATGAATGCAGCTCATGCTCTTGGTCAGAAAGCTCGCAGCTTCGTCAGGGAGACCAAGTGAAGCCAGCCTTGCATGGCCACAAACGTATGCCAGTGGTTTTCTGAAAGAGTCTTAATTTCAGGTACCTTTATTATTTTTAAATGTAAGGGGTTCAGAGGAAATAGCTCAATGCTGTTTCGGTTGCTTAACGTATAACACTTTTTAGACTTTCGTCTGCTGCTGCCTCCCGGCGTTGCTTAGGGAAGCGTGGGCTGCGCTGTCGCTACTCCCCTGGTGGTCCCGTGTCCTTGTCGACATAACATTTAACATTTGCTTTACGGCCAGGAAAGAGGCACGGGCGCGTTAAAAAATCCACTTAAAGCCAGAGGGAAAAAGAAGAGGTTAATAGTTAACATTCACAGGGGTTGGAGCTGTCTTCAACATTTCCCCTCCCTCCTCCTTCAGAATTTCCCGCCTGCCGCCTGCCCCTCCCCCCCCCCCACACTGCAGCCGGGGTGGGGGTGGGCATGGGGGGCACCCTCTGAAAACCTGGTCCTCAGGGGTCCTGCTGGGTCAGCGGGCTCCCACGGCCTCAGCCTGTGGCCCGTACCCACCTCTTCCCCCGCACCCTGTGCTGCGTCCAGTGCGTCATTTCCCAAATACCGGAACCCCCACCTGTGTGAGGTCTCTGTCAGCTGATCCATGTTGACTTCACGTTCATGTTCATGGAATGGCCTCCCCTCGAACACTGCTCAGGTCTCCGCGCCCTGA
The DNA here is from genome assembly GCA_026230045.1 of Corynorhinus townsendii. NCBI lineage: Eukaryota > Metazoa > Chordata > Mammalia > Chiroptera > Vespertilionidae > Corynorhinus > Corynorhinus townsendii. The sequence goes on along the minus strand of JAPDVU010000007.1, from coordinate 4,962,856 downwards.
CGCCATGTAGGAACCCATCTCCCAGGCAGCCTTGGCATTTTCTGTCTTGGATGGCTCGTGTGTTACAGGCTGTGTTGGTTTTAGATTCAGGTGTTTGTCACGACCACCCCCCACGGCCATTAGGCCCCAGGAGAGGCGCACACGCTTTCCTCATGGAATCTAGGTTGGCAGAAAAAGTCAACATCTATTCTTCAGGTCAGCCCACGCCGGGCTGCGTGCGCTCTGTGTGAGCTGTCGGCCGGGATCTTTCCTCCAAAGCGCAGCACTGTGCACAGGGAAGGCTCAGGGTGGACGCAGGTGCTTTTCCCCCAGAGCAGCCTGCAGGTTTGTTAGACCTCCGTAACCGGCGCATGCCCAGGCAGTCCGCAGCATAGCACACTTACCTGGGAGAAGCAGTGAGCAAAGCATTTGGCTTTCGCAAGTTTCTCTTGCATATGAACTACTTTAAACGGCTTAATTCTCTCTTTCCTAGCTTAGACACCTGGTTCTGGGGGACTTACTGTCTTTTGCTGCATGCATAATGCCATCTAGTGACCAGAGAGCACATGACACTCTTTTACCCCAATGCTCCTGAGGCTATGGATTTGGGGCGTGCACAGGGTTAGGTACTGTGCTTCTGTTACTCCATCTCCCCTACAATACTGCATGAATATAGTATCCATTTGAATGTTGCATGGGAGGGGGGTCCTGGGCTCTCAGTCTGGCTGCAGATGCGGAGGGGAACCAGCAAACACAGCGGCCACCTGTTACCAGGCGATGTAAGGTGAGCTACGGTGCAGGCGCATCTTGCTTGAGGACAAGTTCCCCTTGACCTTGTGAACATGGAAGTAATGGGCGGTGTCTGCCTGGCGGTCGAGAAAGGCGAGGCTTTTGTCTGTGCGATTTCTGTATGGGTGGCCAGCGATCATTCTGGCTTGACGTTTATTCAATGATAGCATTGTTTTCTCTTCTACCTTTGTGTAGCTTTTCTAAGTGGGCAGGAGATTTTGTTCTTGATTGCATTTCCATAACCAGAGCAACCGGTCAAAAGAATAAACACAAGGAGGTATAGTTTAAAGGTCAGCAGGGGAGCCACCGGGGAACCCTAGCACACACCACACCCGAAGGGAGGCAGGAAAGCAGCAGAGAAATGGGGAACCAATGGGACCAAGAGGAAACAAACACCAAGAGAGCAGGCTTAACCTCACCCACGCGAGTCACTGCTTTACGCAGACTGCAACCTTCCATTAAATGTCAGACATGGTAAAATGGACAGGAAACACATGGGAAAGGCATAGGCAGGCTGAGGGTAAAAGGACCAAAGATGCACTGTGCAAACACTAAGTATAAGAAGGCTGGTGTGGCGATAGTAATGTGTAAGCGAAGTAGATTTCAATACAAAGAATATAACCAGAGATAGAGACATTACATAATGATAAAAGGGTCCATTTTTTGGGGGGGGGCACAATAATCCTAAATGTGTTTGTAGCTAATAAACAGGTATGACAAGTTTCAAAGTATAGGGAGCAGAGGGAATTAAAGGGAAATGGGCAAGCACAGCAGTTGGATTTTAACATCCCTCTTTAATAAAAAGGCAGACCAAAAAAAAAAATCGGTAACGAAAGAGAGGATTTGAGCTCCTAAAACAGTGAAACCAAGGGATTTTGGCGCGTTTAAAGAAGTAAGATTTAAAGATCTGGTAGTTGTCATCTGAACCCTCCCTTCTGAGCGATACCTGATAAGCAATGTTTTCTTGTACACGTTTTGATGTGGCCATGATTGAAATGTGTCTGTGGATTCCCGAAATCAACCAGAAGTTCTCCCGTGTGCCACCTGGAGTGGGAGCCCTGGGGTCCAGCCAGAGAACCCAGTCCTCATGATTTAGGCCGCAGGGGTCCTCAAACTATGGCCCGCCGGCCACATGCGGCCCGCCGAGGACATTCATCCGGCCCGCCGGGTGCCGCTGCCTGTCCTGCTTAGCAGCCAACTCGTCCCGGGCCCACAGTGCGCGTAGGAATTTGTTCATAGTTTTTTTGTTTTTTTTTAACTATAGTCCGGCCCTCCATCGGTCTGAGGGACAGTGAACTGGCCCCCTGTTTAAAAGGTTTGAGGACCCCTGCTAGGGCGTCTCAGCCGGTGTGGTAAAATACTTACTAATGTGACAATATAGCACAGGCAGAACCTTTGATCTTTTCCCTTGTAAACTACACTAAGCCACGCAAACAGCCTCTCAACATTGGCCGAAAGTCATGATTTCATCTCTCTGGGTCAGGGGTGCAAGCTTCCGTCAGCCAACCCAGCAGGCTCCCGGTTTCCTTCCGGACAGAAAGCCAACGGCAGTTCTGTAGGAAGAGTTGGCAGACTTGGCAAACAGAAATGCAGTGCCCAGCTCCATCTGAATTTCAGATAACAGATGATTCTTGACCAAGGGACATGCCTACACTAAAAAACTATTGGCCCTAGCCAGGTAGTTTCGTTGGTTAGAGTGTTGTCCCGAGATGCCAAGGTTTCGGGTTTGATCTTTGGTTGGGCACATGCAAGAATCAACCAATGGGCCAGGCTGGTTTGGCTCAGTGGATAGAGTGTCAGCCTGCGGACTGAAGGGTTCCGGGTTTCGGGCTTGATCCCCAGTAAGGGGGCGTGCAGGAGGCAGCCGATTGATGATTCCCTCTCATCATTGATGTTTCTCTCTCTCTCCCTCTCCCTTCTTCTGTGAAATCAATGTAAACAGATATTAAAAAATCAACCAATGAATGTATAAGTGGGACAACAAATCAATGTGTTTCTCTCTCTCTCAAAATCAATAAATAAAAGCAAACAAACAACACCTTCACCCCCTTCCTCATTCATCATTGATCTGAAATTCAGATTGAACCGGGCCTTCCTTCTTGTGTTCTGTGCTACTTTGGAAGGGAAATGTGCTCTTCCAGGGGCTGCCGAGCTGGATGGAAGCAGTTTAAAATGCCAAACGGGCGCCTGCCTTCAGGGTGCCGCCTCCCCCTCTAACCCCCAGGACATCCCTTGTCCAATGCGCTGGAGCAATAAAAAGATACGGGCAAGGAGCTGCTCTAAAGGCCATTCTTTATTTAAATACTTTGATGATATGAATACAAATAGAGTCTCCCACGGAACAAATGTAAAAACTAATACAAGCCACCCTTCTGGGAACAGAGAAAGCCATTTAGAAAACGTGATTTACACTATACACATGCGACAGGCCAGGGTTCCCACACCTGCCCTGGGGGGGTGGGGGAAGTTTAAGACCAAGTTTGTTCCAAGTAGTTAGATCATATTTACATTCCACACGGTAGCGCTATTCCTGCAGCATACTTGACAAAATATAACTACTAACTCTATAATAATAAAAAGAAGCAACAATACTAAGTAGAGAGTAAAAAATTTAGATGATGGAAGAATGACCTTCGCCTTGATGCACTTATGGTGTCTAAACATATTTGCCTTTTACTCAGTCAGTGGGAGCAAAAAGTATTAGTCTTGTGCATAACACAATTCAAGTCAAAATTTCTATAAATGTGCTACAAAAATATGTTTAAAGATTCATTTCCCTAAGCAAAATATCGTGATCAATCACAAAATTACATATTATTTAAAGTTTCTGAAAATGATTGTTTGTTGTGTGGAGAATACTTATATAACCTGTTGTTGATATGAGCATATACTTTGAAACCTGAAATGGACTTTTTTTTTCAAGGAGCAATAAAAATACAATCTATTTATTTGGTCAGAACACCCAAATAACTTCAAAAAAGGGCAAAGGTGTTACCCAAATTCATGTTAGTTACATATTTAATATGTAGTAAGTCATGATTGGCTAGTCATTGACTTTGAGACCTAGAATAAAATATTAACTTCAAACTCATAATTCTATAAACTTTAAGGTCTTTCAATTTTTTGAAATTTTAAAGGGAGTGGCTTGTAAAACCTAGTTTATGCCACAAATATTAATTTGGCACCCATGTTAGGCACTGAGGATAAATATGAGCCCCCAAACAAGCGTGGCTCTTTCTATACTGTATAGGGATAGCACTGTGGTGAATTTAGCTGAACGAAGTTAGAAGATAATAGAGCCTGAGGTTTTAGAAATAGTATATTATTACTATTAAAAGTAAAGTGATTTTATAGTTATGAATTTCCCCTAGATAACTCCACTGAATTGGAAGTATTCAGTGTTGTCCTGATTACTGAGACAGAGGGGAAGGAGAATGCTATTTTTAAGGTCATATAACACACACACACATACACACACACACAAAATCATACACAGTTAATATGCACAGAAACATGTAATGTGTTCTTAGCATGTCAGTGCTCCAGAATTCATTCTCCTAACACAGATGGGAAGACCCCTGGTCTTCGCTGGTCGCCCAGCCCGTGTGCACCTTGGGAGAATGAGTGTGGACCACGTGGAAGGTGCAGGGAGGACGGGCCGTGGAACAGGCTGTGCAGAGGCCGTCGGGTCCTGGCTCTGCTGAGTGCTGCTGACCCGGGGGCTTTAGTGTGAACCTGGTACATCCCCAGAAGCCAGGTTTCCTCTCTCCTCAGTTTGCTTTGTGACTGTTGTGTGGCCACAACTCACTAAATCCCAGAGCATTTCAGAAAGGGCCCTCCTGGACGCTGAGCCAGCCAGGGCCGCGGTCTGTCAGTGACTGAGACCCTTTAACTTGGTGTACCTGCCTCTCATCTGTGAGGCTCAGGAAAGGCAGGTCCCCTGGAAACGGGAGAGTTACTGCTGCTGCTGACCTCTGGGAGACTGTGCAGGCTTCTCAGGCATAGGGGTGAGGGATGTGCTGTGCTGGCTGCCCAGGCGTAGGGATGAGGGCGGCAGGTGCTGGCTGCCCAGGCGTAGGGGGGAGGGCGGCAGGTGCTGGCTGCCCAGGCGTAGGGGGGAGGGCAGCAGGTGCTGGCTGCTCAGGCGTAGGGGGGAGGGCGGCAGGTGCTGGCTGCCCAGGCGTAGGGGGGAGGGCGGCAGGTGCTGGCTGCCCAGGCGTACGGGTGAGGGCGGCAGGTGCTGGCTGCTCAGGTGTAGTAGGGGGGAGGGCGGCAGGTGCTGGCTGCCCAGGCGTAGGGGGGAGGGCGGCAGGTGCTGGCTGCCCAGGCGTAGGGGGGAGGGCGGCAGGTGCTGGCTGCTCAGGCGTAGGGGGGAGGGCGGCAGGTGCTGGCTGCCCAGGCGTAGGGGGGAGGGCGGCAGGTGCTGGCTGCCCAGGCGTAGGGGGGAGGGCAGCAGGTGCTGGCTGCTCAGGCGTAGGGGGGAGGGCGGCAGGTGCTGGCTGCCCAGGCGTAGGGGGGAGGGCGGCAGGTGCTGGCTGCCCAGGCGTACGGGTGAGGGCGGCAGGTGCTGGCTGCTCAGGTGTAGTAGGGGGGAGGGCGGCAGGTGCTGGCTGCCCAGGCGTAGGGGTGAGGGCGGCAGGTGCTGGCTGCTCAGGCGTAGGAGTGCTGCATGGTGCTGCGCTTGGAGACCCTGGTGGACGCAGTGGTTACAGTGCAACCAGACTCCTCGGAGCTGAAACTGGGCGGAGGGCCAGGGATTCCAGCTCCAGAAACGACAGTCCTTCTGGCCGTCACGGCCGTTTCAGCGGCCACCGGGGCACTGGACTGCAGGGTGGAAGCGGGTGTCAGCACCCTCTCGGTCACGGTCACACTCCGCCCGCCTGCTGTGCTGGCCTGGGCCTGAGCAGGCTGCACGCCCGAGCTGGGTGCCAGGAAGCTCTCTCGCTCCCTCACCATCACGTAGTGTCCATCTGGCAGGTGCGAGGTGCCTTCTAGGGCACCGGACAGGCCCCTGCTAGGCTGTATGACCCTCTCCGTGACCGTGATGTTACCTTCACTAGCATAGTGCTGATTAGCATAGTGCTGATCCACCACGGCAGAGGCTGGTGCGTACACCCGCTCCGTCACAATGAGGCCCTGAGGCTGTCGGGGACCCAGGACCACCGCCGGGGGCGGCCCACTGGGGCCCGTGGCAAAGGACGTTTCTGTCACGATGACATTTCCGGTAGCCAATGCGTCAGGGAGCTGGGCAGCTCCCTTCTGACCCTGCTTAGCAGACACAGACTTCTCGGTGACTATTTCCTGAGTTATTTCCTCTGCATTTGCTCCGTGCAAAGGTTTGGGAACTTGAAAGCTACCACCTGAGGAGAAGGAACTCTCTGAATGAACCCTCGTTTGCTCGGAGAGTGAGTGGGAAGCGGTTTCTCTCACGGGTGTTGGCCTCTGCTCCGCTTCCAGGTCCATATCTATTTTTCGGCCCAAGCAAACTTCAGCCAGGGTCTTGAATTTTAACCCTAAGTCATCCAGGAAGTGGTCCTCCAGCTCTCCTTCGATAAAACTGCAGCAGCCAATGGAACCGTGGAGCGAGTCAGTGTCTTCCTGAGAATACATCAGGAGGCAGTCTTTGCCTATGTGACTGTCATCTTCCTCCGTGTAACAGGCGGCTTTCTAAAAGGGAAGTAGAAACAGGCGTAGAATTAGTGACACCACCTCATCTAAGGACAGGCCTCTCTATATTCCTGCCCAAAATACGTAACTGGAGCGAGTTGCAAGGAAGCATTAGACACCCACACTGAAGGACGTCTGACAACACGTTGGCCAGTATTCTTAAAAAATCTTAGTATGTGAGCCCAGTCGCCGTGGCTCAGTGATGGGAGTGTTGACACATGAACCAGGAGGTCATGATTCAATTCCCAGTCAGGGCACCTGCCTGGGTTGCAGGCTCGATCCCCAGGAGGGGGCGTGCAGGAGGCAGCTGATCAATGATTCTCTCATCATTGATGTTTCTATCTCTCTCCCTCTCCTTTCCTCTCTGACATCAATAAGAAAATACTAAAAAATACTGAGAAAAAAGAAGACTGGGGTCATGGGTGATCACTATGTAAGTCCGCTGATGGCCTGGTTCAGTGGGTTGCATCTCTCTTCCCTCGTTACCCGTCTGCAGTCTCTTTAAAAAAAGAAACGACAAAGTGCCATCCAGATCCAAGGCAATAATCAGCCTAATCACACGCTTTTCTCTCAAACCTACCTCAGTGAAATAGCTTCCTAAGAATTCCTCACTCATGGCACCAGCCGCCGCGCGAGCTCCGGCCATGTCTCTGAAAAGCCCCGTGGCCCTGGTGGTCCTGATGGTTTCGCCGCCTCGGAGGGCTCCTGCCGTCCCCGTGACCTGGGTGGTGCCCCCGGAGAGATGGCTCCTGTGTTCCTCCCACCGTCCGTCCACCTCGGACATGTCATGCTGCACTCTGGTGAAGGAAGCGGAGCTGCCTCCTTTCACGGTGGTCTCCTTGGCTGCCAGGCCTCCCACTCCACTGCCCACGGCCATACTCTCTCTGTGATCCGCTGTCAGCAGCGATGGCACCACCTGTGAGGGCAAATGCAGTTGAGAACTGAGTCGGAGGGGTGAAGGGTCTGTCCGGGTGGTAGGAGCTGAGCTACACGGGCACCCAATAAGCTCTTTCCACAGAAACAAATTCGGAAAACGATTTTGGGTTGAATAACTTTTCTTTGAGTCTTCTGAACACCCCCCTTCTACCTTCCTATTTGTTTAGATGATTATAATCCAAGGAGAAAAAGTTACTTAAATACTAGAGGACTGGTGCACGAAATTCATGCATGGGTAGGGTCCCTAGGCCTGGCCGGCGATCAGGGCCTTCTAGCTACTGGCCGGGGCCTCTCTTCCCTGGCTGCTGGCCAGGGTCTTCCTTTGTTCCATGCCACCCCCTGGTGGTCAGTGCATGTCATAGCGAGTGGTCGAACTCCTGAGGGGACACTGCATATTACCCATATATATATATATATATATATATATATATATATTTATAGTCATGGCTCATTTACTCTGTTGGCACCAATTGCATTCCAACTTTCCTCACGTTTAAAGCCTTCTTTACGATGATAGAACCGTTATTTTTTGTCTAGCTGGACACATGGTCAGCGCAAAGACAGATTCTGTTTTTAAGCCTCCATTGCTGGTGGGAAGTGCCCCCTGACTAAGGCTGCTGAATGGGACTTCAGGCAGCTATGGGGGATGTGTCTTAGGGGAATGTTTCTCAGGGGCAGGTCTTCCCCTTTCTCCTGTCTGCTTTTGGGAATGTGGGGACAGCAGTTGGTGTCTGGAGCATGAAGAGGGCAGGGGATGGAACGCGTCTGTGGAGGGACAATAAGGAAAAAGGAGCCGGCCGCCATATGGGATCAACATGTTGGTCCCACATGTATACTTAAGCCACTGAGGTTCTGAGTTCTCGGACACTTGAGGCTAAATCTTCCCTATTAGACATGAAGCTCCCTGCAGACTGCGATGAGAGACTCAGGGTGAAGAAGACTCAATGAAGAGATAACAGGAGGTGCTATTAAGTAGGTAGAAGAGGGGGTTTCGCAATCTTTTACAACCGTAATGGGTGGTGGGCTTCCCTCTGCCAGCCCTACGTACTGAGCAAGTGAAAATGCAGGAACCTCTGCCTGTGAAAACTGCCCGTTCAATATTGGTAAATAAATATTTTCATCCTAAATCTCTACACACTCTTGTTCTCTCTAACCTTTGTTCTGCATTCCCCGTGTCACGACCTGACCCCTTTTCTACGTTCTCTGTAACCCAGGAGCTGCCGCAGTACAGCAGAGCCCCCTCAACTCTGCCCTGGCAACCAGCACAAAATATGTTTCATTCAAAGGCACGCGAATGACAGCTGTAAGGACCGCGTTACCCTCTCCTGACCTAACATGTTAGAAACACTTCCCAAGGGCCCTTTAAATGGGAAAAGACAACGAGTTTGAGGCTTATCCCAGAATCTGACCTTGTCTTCCGGTGGTGCCCCTTCGTTATTCCAAGGGTGCAGCATCTCTATAGTGCCAGGGATGGGTGCAAAGCCTTTGGCGCCTTCCCCACAGTGCCACATGAGCAGCAGAAGCGGCACAACTGGACAGAAACAAAATCAAGCACAAAAACGTTAGCCCCAACTTAATTTTAAATGGGTCATACAATTTTGGAATTTGCATATATCACTTCCTGGAGTTCAGTCTTCACTTGTTCACAGCCCTATTGTGTCTTTTTCTTTCTTTCACCCTGATCCAATCTCGCCGAGCTTGTTGTGGGAGAGGCACACCGAAGTCTACAGGCAGGATGTGGGGTCCTACAGGTTCAGGGGCCTTGTCCGTCAGGAGGAGGCCGTGTCTGGTTACTGAGTGGAACACCAAGACTGAATACAACAGTATCTAAATCATCAAAACCAACTTAAAGACTTCAATTTTTTAAACCATTTTCACCTATTTTTATTAAGTCCTCCCTTGAGGATATTTTTCCATTGATTTTTTTAGAGAGAGTGGAAGAGAGAGAGACAGAGAAACACTGATGTGAGAGAAACACATGGATTGGCTGCCTTCTGCACGTGCCCTGACCAGGGCCTGGGCCGGGGAGGAGCCTGTGACAGAGGTACATGCCCTTGACCGGAGTCGAACCCAAGACCCTTTGGTTCTCAGGCCAACGCTCTACCTACCGAGCCAAACTGGTTAGGCCACTTTCACTTCTAATATGAGACTATTCACTATCCGCCCCCCACACCAAAAAAAAGTGTTAGAAAAATCAAAAGCTCCCAAGGGTAGAAACATTTTAACGTGCTCAAATATTCGAACACAGTGGGATTTCTACAGTACTTCACCACTTCCTCCTAGAGTAGAATCGGGCAAAAGGCAGACTCAAAAGGGATTGGAGGTTCAGATCTACCTTGGAGTTACCTGAGTACTACTTTCTAAACCGATTCTGCATTAACACCTTTAGGATAGATCTAGAACCCAGTACAATCTCAGAGCTCCCCCCTTAAATCTCATTCTACCTCCAGGAGGAACTGAAGGCCAATGTTGGCCTCTCGATCAAGGTAATAAAGATTTTACACCTGTGCACAGTACACCAGAGCTGGGTGTTACTGCCACTCCCATTCGGCAGCTCCCAGTGACGAAATGACAACTCCCTAGACACTGTTTATGTTAGCAGTTGACAGCACAGTCACTGTAGCTACTGTAAGCAATAAAAAGATTGAAATCAGCCAGGGGCAGTTCCAACATTTGTGCAAATTCAACAAATATTTGTCAAGGGTGTACCAGGTGCCAGGTGCCACAGTAGGTCCCTGGGAATGTGAGAGGCATGCAGGAAATCCCCAGCTCCAGTACCGCCCTACTAGCTCGGGGAGCTGCAGGAAGTCACTGTTACGTGTCTGTATCATAAAGCAGAGACGATGGTGCGAAAGCACACTGTAAGCTGTTGAGTGATGTGTGCCTACTGATGGCTTCGCCAAGCTCTCCCTGTCACTGAAATAGCGGGGCTGCCTCGGAGATGACTCTTTGCCCACGTTCAGTGGTCAAGGGCAGTGGTCTTCCACGTGACCCGAGACTGCAGCCCTTTGTCCTCTCATGAAAGAAACCCTGAGGTCTTGGAAGACATGCAAGGCAGGCAGGACGGGTCCTCACTGTTGGGAGGCACAGAAGTCTCAGTTCTGCAGGCCCCGGTGAAGGGCAAGTCACGCAGAGGGTGTGGGGAGATGAAGGGTAAGCCAGCAGAGGGTCTGGGAGATGAAGGGTAAGCCACGCAGAGGGTCTGGGAGATGAAGGGTAAGCCAGCAGAGGGTCTGGGAGATGAAGGATAAGCCACGCAGAGGGTCTGGGAGATGAAGGGTAAGCCACACAGAGGGTCTGGGAGATGAAGGGTAAGCCACGCAGAGGGTCAGGGAGATGAAGGGTAAGCCACACAGAGGGTCGGGGAGATGAAGGGTAAGTCACGCAGAGGGTCAGGGAGGTGGGCTCTGACCAGGTGAATGTGCAAAGCGAAGATGAATGAGAGTAAGATGAGCTGTGAAATAGCCTTGCATCCATAACACAAATCCAGGCAGCCAGTCTTGTCTGAGTGCCGTCTGTGGGCAGGGCGCTGTCCTGGGCACTGGGCAGCGATGAAGAGACAGGCCCTTGCCTCACAGAGCTGCTCCAAAGGGGACACCAACCACGTGAAGTCAGTCAGAGAAAGGCAGATGCCTGAGGATTTCATCACGTGGAATCTAGAGAACAACACAAAGAAACAGAACAGAGCAGAAACAGACTCACAGACACAGAGGCCAGACTGCGGGTTCCCAGAGGGGAGGGGGGTTGGGGGACTGGGTGCGAAAGGTGAAGGGATCCGGAAGGACAAGTTGGCAGTTACAAAGCAGTCACAGCGATACACAGTACAGCACAGGGAATGTGGCAGTAATGCTGTCATAACCATGTGTGGTGCCAGGGGCGTGCTGGAAATACCAGGGGGAACCAGTAGTCCAGTATATGATTGTCTTAACTGTGATGCTGTACACTGAAGCTAATACAAAATAATACTGAACGTAAACTGTAAACACTTAAAAAATGTGTTTTTTTTTAAAATGGGGACCCCAGCGATGTCTGTGTTAAAAGGTTGCTGAAGATCATGCACGGTAGCCTTGGTGATTTAAATCAGAAAAGGATCCATTTTTATACAACCAAGTCCTGAGGCGTGCTCTAATACAATAACCTTCGGTGAACTCATCAGCGATCAATTCTTGTTTGCCTCCTCGCCCTCAGTGTCCAGTGGGGTGAGGATAACTGTAAAGGAACCCCGACTCCTCTGGTAACGACCCCAGGAAAGCCCTTCCTGACCCAAGGAGCCAAACGGAATACTCACGCAGCAAGAGCAGAAGAGCCAAGATTATCAGCGCGATGGCGGCGGGCCCCAGGCCCACGTAGGCGCCGCCGCGCAGCGTTTCCACGCAGCCGCTGCCATCCAGGCACTTGCACACGGTGAGCTTCAGGACCTGCTTTTCGGAGCAGCTGAAGCCCTGACTGTCTGAAATCAGGAGCTGGATGTCACTTCTCCCGGGCTTTTGCTCGCGTTGCTGCAGCAGCACGCTGGTACCTGTGGGGGAAAGAGGCAAGAGGGAAGGGAAATGAGTGATTGCCGAGGAAGGGCCAGAGGGGATTATGGAAACATTTCATTTCTAAAGTAAGTTTTTACTGATTTTAGGGAGAGAGAGAAACATCAACATTGATTGGCTGCCTCCTGCCACCCCCTGCTGGGGATTGAGCCGGCAACCCGGGCATGTGCCCTTGGCCGGGAATGGAACTGGTGACTTCCTGGTGCCTGGGGTGATGCTCAATCACTGAGCCACGCCGTGTGGGCTACAAACAGTGTTCAGTGGCCAATAACATTTAGCGCCAGTTAGAAGCGCCATCCTTTCTTCATGGCTCTCTTTCTTTCTTTCTTCCTTTTCGGGGGCGGGGAGGTGAAGCTATCCACCTTTGGAGACACCCCCGAGGGGGGCTGGCATGTTGGTATGAAAAGGGTTTGGTCTAATTTCTTGCTTAGTCCCGACACTCCAAATACGTGGGTGAAGAGCAAAGAATAGGAGTTAGAGCCACCTTACCTTTACGATGATTAGCCTTCACACATGTGTGTGGTTTGCCACATACTATAAACTATTTTATGTACTGGGAACATAGTGACACACAAGTGGTGACTTAAATGGTACTTCTATTGAATGACCTTTATTTTAGCATTTCATAAAAAAAAATGTATCCAGGCAATTTCAAACACCCGAGAGAAGAGCATAATTAACCCCATAGCACCCGTCACCAGCTCTAACATTACCGAAAGCTTTGTAAAGTGATTGTGAAGAGTTGTTAAACTTTAAATGTTTAACATTAGATCTGTCAATTAAGAAAAACGTGGTATGATATTTGAAACTTTTCAAAAACAAACACTAATTGTTTAGGAAAAAAGTCTTCTGGGTAGGTCTCCGTACGTTGAAAACCACCTGAAGGGCACCCAGAGGCTCACGTCAAGAAGGCGGACTTACCTTCTGAGATAGCTATGTCCAGGGTGTGGCCATAAGCATAAGGCTGTCTGGCATGCAGGGTCACAGAGACCCTCCTTAATGGGTGTCCATCATTCACCCACTTTGTGACCTTGAACAAGCTACTGACCTTTAGTTAAATCAAGGTTTCCTCAGCTAGAACGAAGGAATGATGTTATGAAGAAAGGATTAAATGAGATCATGCGTCGGAAGGGCCAGCAGAGTGTCTGGCACATGGTAAGTGATCAGTAAATGTTACTTGTTTGCTTAGACGGGCACGGTGCTCCACAGCTGGTGAGACACAACCACATCTTCAAGAGCAATTTAGAGAACACCCAGCTATCATTAGGACCCTCTTCTGTTGTTCCGAATGGGATATTGGATTCGAGCCAGATAAAGGACGCTATGCCCAAGGTTCGAAACCTCATTTTATAACCCTTTGAAAACTGTATTGGAAATCCTATCTAATAAAAGGATAATATGCAGATTGTCCCCTCCACTGGGAGTTCGACCTGAGTTCAACCAGGGGGTGGGGCTGGCCCACCAACCACCCGCATCCCCTCTCCCGGCCCTGCCCGGCCCGATTGCCTGATTGGGGCGGGCTGGCCGGACCCCACCCGTGCTCGAATTCGTGCACCAGGCCTCGAGCATAATTGATAAAAGAAACCCAGCCTCTAGCATAAAGGCTTTCCCTTTGTCTTGTGTAATATTTTGATCTGTCAGTCAGAGACTTGGCTTACTTTCTTTGTGGACGATTTTCCATTGCTCTGCCATGCCAGCTGGTTTGTCAATGATGACGAAGGAGAAAGGGTCGCTGTTCGGGTACCCGTCCAGGTCCCTCGCGGTCACGTTCACATACTGCACGTCATCGCAGACATTCAGCACCGGGTCCACCAGGGTGGGGCAGTTGTCGTTGATGTCTTCCACCGTGATCACAACAGTGCCAGTGATGGTTTTTCTAGGAGAATCTTAAAGAAAGGGAAGAAAAAAATACGTATATTCTGATTCTATTGCTGTTAACAAGCACAGTTTGAATTTTCTTGCCATTTTCATAAGGTCCTAACAAATTAGGACACTTTCTATCCTAGATACTTTTCATAGTCAGATCACGTAATATCTCTTAATCCATGAAATAAGTAGAAATGTGAAAATTTCTCCACTGGAGAGATTTGGCTTTTCTGTAGATCAAAAGGAAGGTCTGTGATGTTGGAAAATAACATCAAACCATATATAACCAAGAAAATACCTATTTAATAACTTACCTTCTGAGATAGCTAAAATCTTCACAGTGTATGTACCATTTTGGACATATCTGGATTCAAAATCAGGAAATTTTACAAGTTTAATCTCCGATGTGACAGAATCCACAGAGACCCAGTTGTCTATATCCTCCAATTTGGTATATCTGTTTAAAACAAACACAAAATCAATTTTGAGTTCTGGAGAAACTGTGACTCTAATATTTACAAACTCAAGTTTAACTTTTGCTTCATTGTATATGTTCCTGTTACAGGCATTCATTTGAAATGTGTTTAATTTCCTGAAGCTATCCTAAAAGCCCCTCTCTTTACTGCAGACATCACTTCTTTTGGAACCTTCCTTGTTCCTGTAACTCAAGACACACACACGAGGGCGGCCATCCTCTGCCTGCTGGGCGGGGGGCCACAGGTCTGTCTCCTAGCTCCCAGTCTCTCTCCCTGAAGTTCGGGGTAAACCTTCGGAGAATGACGTTGTTACCCAACGAGACCAGGCAGAGAAGCATGGTCTCACGTGCTATTTATTGGCGTCATATTGTAATTTATCAATGTTTAAAAAGACCAGTTTTAAACATCAGTGACTGCCTTAAATGGAGCACTTTAACATTTTGGAATATTGTTGATTGCTAAGAGCAATAAGGCTTCTTTCAGTGAGAAATGGTTCAAAGTGAAAACAAGAAGTGATTTCTGGGTTTCTTCCCTCAAAGCCAGGAGAGTTAGTGTGGAAAGAGGTAACTTTGGGAAAGGCAAGGAGAACTTTCATGTATGTCTTCAGAAATGTATTTACTTTAATACCGTTGAGTTTACAAATAACTGAGCCCAAACATAAACCAATGAGTATTTGGTTCAATTAACCAGATTGATAATTTATTTTCTGTTAAGTGGCTGTTTGCTAATTTATAGCAATACTTGTTTACATTCCTATTTAAAAAATTCCAATTATACACCTTAACCTAAATTCCTGCTTTCCAATATTTCTACCAGTAAGAGATGGATTTTCACAAGTATTTCTGAGTTTTATGTCTAGAATTTTAAAGCCTGGACTTTTCCCACATCCATAGTTATAATAATACAGGCAGTCTTAGTAAGAAGGATCACATTTCCCATATAAGTGATCTCATTTACGGAATTTTCTCTCTTCTCTATGGTAGAAATTACAGACACCATTCAAATTAGGATGGCGGCTCACATGTTATGCCAAATATCGATAAACAGTGGATGCATATGGATAATCAGTAAAACAGTAAATTATGACAAACTTAAAGAAGTAATTCTTCTGTCCCTGTCAGCATTTCTAAATAGCAACCACTAATCAGTTAGGGAAACATTAGAAAATTGTTTAATTTAGTTGTGCATCCCATCCCTTATCTGTAAAATAGTAGGTCTGAATCCATCTTTAAGCTTTTTCTCATACTAAAGTTCTGTAAGTGCATGGTGAAGAATAAAAGAAAATCCTTTTGAGAAATAAGGAACATGGTTCATTATTTTTTCCAGGCAGAACATATGTTTTGATATATTTATCACCCTTAATAAAAATAGCAGCCAAAGTTAAATAGGTGGGAAATAGAAGTTTCAATACATAGCCCCGTGTGACTGCAGGATAATGAACTAGTGTAAGCCTCTCAGTGGGCAGCAGTGAGAAATGGTCGTAGAAAGCATGCGTCCTCAGGGCTGGGGATCCCGGTAGGGACGGCCGCCTTAGGGTTGGAGCCGCGGAAATAAAGACCAGACCACAAGACTCCCAAGAAACAGGTGGTTCCTGCAAGTATGGTGGGCAAAGCAGGGTCACCAAGACATCGCAGAAAACACAGCGGAGGCCGTTTGTTAATACTATTTTGGGAAAAGGCAATTTGCTACTCTAGGATGATGAATTCCATGAGAAGAAGTCACCAGGCTCAGTGGTTGACCTATGAACCAGGAGGTCACGGATTAATCCCCGTCAGGGCACATGCCCAGGTTGCGGGCTCGATCCCCAGAGTGGGGCGTGCGGGAGGCAGCCGATCAGGGATTCTCTCTCATCATGGATGTTTGTGTCTCTCCCTCTCCCTTCCTCTCTGAAATCAATAAAAAGGTATTTTTTAAAAGAGAAGTCACCCAAAGGAAAGAGATTGCTGCAGGGCATTCCGCATTCTCGCTGTGGCTGACCACGCACGTTGACACACTACAAAGTGCCGGTACCCAGGGACGCTCAGGCCCGGTTTCCCAGGCGCAAGGACAGCCAAGCAACCCAACAACCCTGGCTGACGGCAGGGCTGGGTGGCAGGCGCGGCTTCTTTGAATTCCACCCGAGTGACTCTGCCTGGGCTCCGTAAGTAACCCTTCTGTAGATTCCCTGGCATGGACCTGCGATCTCAGATGTGCATTTGCTCTGCAAATTTTAACCTAGCGTGCAAACCGAAGGTGTTGCTCTAAGGGGGCCCAGCCCAGTCCCTCCCGGAGGGCACAGGGGTGCCATCTGGTGGGCTCTCAGTCCAAGCCTCTGAGTAAAAGCCACCGTGACCGAGACCAGCGTCAAAGGCTCCTCCACCCCTGCACCAAACAGCATGGTTTTCAATGAAGAGTCACTTCCAGGATTGACGTGCCAGTGAAACTGGTTTCTCCACATTCAAATACATGTGGCACCTATTTCTTTCTTTTTTCTTTTAATTATATTTTATTGACTTTTTACAGAGAGGAAGGGAGAAGGATAGAGAGTTAGAAACATCAGTGCAAGAGAAACATCGACCAGCCGCCTCCTGGACACTCCCTACTGGGGATGTGCCTGCCACCAAGGTCCATGCCCTTGACCGGAGTCGAACCCGGGACCCTTCAGTCCACAGGCCGACGCTCTATCCACTGAGCCAAACCGGTTAGGGCGGCAACTATTTCTTTTAACCAACCTGATACCAAGTGGCATTTGCAATAAAATCTACTGCTTTCTTTGCTGTTTTTCAGCCTTGCTAGCTAGAACTCTCGGGGGCGAGGGAGCCAGCCCTGCCTCATACTCGGGGTGGAGGGAACGGGCCGGGGAAATTTCTCCCTGCCTCTCCGGTGCAGGTACAACTCTGGGGAAGTTCACCTGTAGGCCGCTGGGGAGTGATACCGCTGGGTGTTCACCCTTCTTTGTGACTTTGCTGTACACAGGCATTGAGAGTAATTGACAATGAGCCTCTATTCGTCACTATCTCTTACTTGACACGGGCCACTTGTCCAGTGTCCTCGTCAAAGGCTTGGAATTTCCCAATTACTTGGCTCAGGCTGGTTTTCTCCGTGCTCTCGCTGGTGCGAATGGAGATTGTGCTGCTCCTAAAATGAATGCCTTCTTTCACGTTCTTCACCTTTACTTTGATGGGGATGGATGTCGGCTTGTATTTACTCCTGACTGACTTGTGGAAAGGGGCTTTATTAGTGACAATCACGCTGAAGTCAAGATGCTTCATTTCTTCATAGTCTAATGCCTAGAAAGGCAAAATCAAAGGGAACTGTTCAAAAGAGAACCAGAACATACACACACACACACACACACACACACACGCACCCACGTGTGATTTTAATGTTGGATAGGACGGTTTAACACAGCAGCGCTGAGTATTCCAACTCTCATTGATAACATGCATTTAAAAACATGCCGATGTGGATATTTGTAACTGAAGGATGATTATGAAACGTCCCCATTAATTTTTTTTAAAGGTCGGCGTCATTTAAAAACACACACTTATTCTGAACAATTTGAAGTGATTTCTTTTCTTAAGGAAGTTCACGGACATTCAGTGTCAGTTAATATTCCTTAAGCTGGTTCCACGGGCTTGTTCTGGGGAGAGGGCTACATACGTCGTACTTACCTTAATAAGGATCACAATTCCTTCATTCGTTTGATTGTCAGTTTCTATGCGGAAATAACCCCTTTCATTTCCGGACACAAATGTAAAATTTGCCAACCAGTTATCCGAGCCTCTCTCATCTGCGTCCAGTACTTTTATGCGCATCACTTCTACATTGGCTCGGTTTTCTTCAACCATCCCTTCATACTGCAAGTCAGGAACACAGGATTGTCATGTTAATGCCACACACACACACACAAGTCATACATTTTTTAGGTAAAACTAACATGAATAAGTGGATACATTGGTTATAAAAACAGTAGTTACCCTTTGACTCTCCACCACGGGTATATTGTCATTGACATCCAAAATACGGATCTGAACTTGAGCTTGCTTGACCGGCTTATCTGTTATTTCTCCTTCGTTGCCGTCTCTGGCTTCCACCGTCAGAGTGTAGCTGCTGTGTTCCTGCAGGGCAATGCAAATATCCCTGGGTGAGCATCACCCCCAAACCTGTCTTCCTGGTTTTACTCACGTCGCCATCAAGGAAATGCACCCCAGTGCAACGTGCTCCTAAGTGAGTTTCGTGATCTGCTGTTATTCGTGTGAAGATGTTTATTTGCTGTCAGCGATTTTCCAGAAGGGGCATAGAAGCCTGGAGGAGTTGCTGATAGTCAGTTTCTTAAAGATGTCCTTGGTGATATTAGTCAATTTCTTAAACATGTCATTGGTGATATTAGTCAATTTCTTAAACATGTTCATTGGTGATATAAGTCAATTTCTTAAATATGTCATTGGTGATATAAGTCAATTTCTTAAAGATGTCCTTGGTGATATAAGTCAATTTCTTAAATATGTCATTGGAGATATTAGTCAATTTCTTAAACATGTCATTGGTGATATTACTCAACTTCTTAAACATGTTATTGGTGATATTAGTCTATTTCTTAAACATGTCATTGGTGATAGTCAATTTCTTTAATGTGTCATTGGTGATATTAGTCAATTTCTTTAATGTGTCATTGGAGATATTAGTCAATTTCTTAAACATGTCATTGGTGATATAAGTCAATTTCTTAAACATGTCATTGGTGATAGTCAATTTCTTTAATATGTCCTTGGTGATATTAGTCAATTTCTTAAACATGTCATTGGTGATATTAGTCAATTTCTTAAACATGTCATTGGTGATATTAGTCAATTTCTTAAACATGTCCTTGGTGATAGCAGTCAATTTCTTAAACATGTTCCTTGGTGATATTAGTCTATTTCTTAAAGATGTCATTGGTGATATTAGTCAATTTCTTAAACATGTCATTGGTGATATTACTCAATTTCTTAAACATGTTCCTTGGTGATATTAGTCTATTTCTTAAAGATGTCATTGGTGATATTAGTCAATTTCTTAAAGATGTCATTGGTGATAGCAGTCAATTTCTTAAATATGTCATTGGTGATATTAGTCAATTCTTAAAGATGTCATTGGTGATACTAGTCAATTTTTAAAACACGTTCATTGGTGATAGCAGTCAATTTCTTAAACATGTCATTGGTGATGTTATCAGGAGATGAGTCTCTCCTTAACCCAGTTTGTGCCCAGAGTGCTGTTCCCAGTGCAGGTTCTCTACCTTGGAAGTGATGGTGAGAATACAGGGACCGGTTCCTTCGGCCTTACACTTCCTTGTCAGCTCAGAGTTAAGCCAGAGACCTAGTCTCCAGGAAAAGCTGGCCAGTGAAGGCAAAACTTGGTGACCTTGACCTTTGTCCGGACATCCCCAGGGACCTGATTCTTAGAGAAGGTGCCCTCAAGAACGACATCTCAGATGTTCACCTCAAATGAACCTCGCTCTTCCCCATGGCCCCCGCAGCGTCTCCCTCCGTGCGGTGGGGTGGAGGTTACAGGGTGGGAGCCAGCACCGTGCCTGGGGCGGCTGTGCGGGGCAGAACTTCTCAGTGACGGAGGACGGCAGGGGCTGCGCCTGGCTCCAATGCCGGCTCTGTCACTTACTGTGTTGGATGCCCTCACTTTCTTTGACCCCCAGCGTCCTTCCGGGTAAAATGGGGATGGATAATGTATGGACCTACTCACAGGGTTTCCAGGTGGACTGAATGGGCTCATCTACGTAAAAGGTGGGATACACCTGCCTATGTAAAGGCCCGATAAGGAACATGATGGGCTAACCTTTCCGTACTGCAGGGACAGCAGCTTATTCAAAAGTCCCACTACTTCAAAATAATACTTTTCCATTCTAATTTTGTTGGAAGGTATGGCGTAGGAGTTGAAGAGTAATAAAATTCTTGAATTCTACCAAGATCTCAGGAGGAACATTGGGCACACAGCCCTGTCCCTCTCTGGGCACAGTGAAATCATATTCTAAGAGAAACCAAATATACTGACTGCACTCGGGTGATGATTTGTAGTTGATGACAACTCAGTGTTCTTAGGATCATCACCATTTCACTCATGCACACTGTTAAAATCTTCACGTACGCGGCACTTGTAAAATCGTCCGTCTCCCTGTTTTCTTTTAAAATGTTTCCTTTCAGTTAGAAATAAAAATGTGAAATGTTTGAGAGAACAGCCTTTCCAGGAAACCTACTCAAATTTTCTTCCACTCTGGGATTTACAATAATGCTTCCCTTTGCAAATAGTTCTGTAATAGGGCTGCCACCTCTACCTCTTTGCCTTCCGAGGCATCTCTCTGAGTAGTGGAGGAGACCCTGGTGTTTCGTTACAGAACTGCAAACTTAGGAAGCTCTCTAGCAAACAGACCCGGGCTGGAGAAAACCCAGAACAGTGCTAGTGCTGTCCTTGACAACTTTAAATTTTCTAGTAGCCACATTCAAAAAAGTAAAAAAAAAAAAAAAAAAAAAAAAAAAAAAATCCTGATGTTAATATTAAAATATATTTTATCCAACCTATAGTATCCCAAGTATTATTTCAAAATGTAATCAACAAAATATTATTAAGATGGCATTTTACATTCTGTTTTTTTTCCATACTAAGTATTCCCAACTTGGTACATCTTATATTGGTAGCACAACTCAATTTGGACCAGTCACATTTCAAGTGCCCAATGGCCACATGTGGCTAGTGGCTACCATATTGGACAGCACATAGGAGGGGATAATTCCAAGAGTTCGCCTATGAGCTAGAAATATACAATGAAGTAAGAAAACGGGAGAGAAACAGAGAGGAGAACCTGAAAGAATAAAGGAGAGTTTAAAAGATGAGCAACACACAATATTCATGTACCTCTCTGTCCAAGGTACTACTGATGGTATAAATCTCTCCCGTGTCTTTATTCAGGTAGAACATTGCGGGGTAAGCAGGCTCCTGAGATACGATTTTGTAGGAAATTTTAGAATTCATGGAATTGGGCTCATCTGCATCCGTCGCGTTGATTTTCATCACAAGGGTATCTGGCATTAGAAACAAAGGCATCCAGAATGAAACTCAACCTTGACCACGCGCACATATGTTATTTTATGTATCATTTCAGCTTGTTCCAAGAAGGATTTCAGGTGCTTATCAAAACCTCAAGTTTACCAAGATCAAAAAGCTGAACTGGACGAGGAAGTAAGGTTGAATGGATTATAGGAGTAAGAAAAACAAGGAAAGGGCAGGACCAACGTTAGTACATACAATTCTTAGGGTGAAGTCCCCAACCCTTGCTACAGGAGGGCCACAGATTTATTTATAATAGTTCTAATAAAAAAAGGAGAATGAACAGGTACAAACAGATGCTTATTAAAATACAAACAATTCAGGAGAAGCACAGCTGTTCTTCAGACTACGATCAAAGAGAAATGTCTTGCCTGGCTGGTGTGGCTCAGTGATTGAGCATGGCCCTAGGACCCAGGACCCATGAGGTCATGGTGTGATTCCCGGTCAGAGCACATGCCTGGGTTGCAGGCTTGGTCCCCAGTAGGGGGCATGCAGGAGGCAGCTGATGGATGATTTTCTCTCATTACTGGTATTTCTATCTCTCTGAAATCATAAAAATATTTATTTTTAAAAAGAGAAATCTCTCCTATAAGCGTTCTGTAGAGCCTAAGACCATCGGAAAACACAGATATTTACATTACGATTCACAACAGTAGCAAAATTACAGTTATGAAGTAGCAACGAAAATAATTTTATGGTTGGGGTCACCACAACATGAGGAACTGTATTAAAGGGTTGCGGCATTAGGAAGGTTGAGAAGCACTGCCTTAACTCTTAATTTAATCACTCTATTGAATGATACTAAAAACCTGACAGTAGAAATAACATGAGTCAAAGGTCAGCAAACTACTTGCCAGTGGGCCAGACCAGTCAGCCACCAGTTTTGTAAATAAAGTTTTATTGGAACACAGCCATGCCCATTTGTTTACATACTTTCTATGGCTGCTTTTCTGCTACAAGGCAGAATAGCTGATACAGAGATCCAACATGTCACATCCACCCACCATATCTGTTCTGCGGGTATAAAACATGTCATGTAAAGTCTTTTGAACGTATGACAAAAAAGCCAGTTCTACACCTAGAGCAATAGGCTTGTTACTCTTTGTCCCATGGCTAATCCTCAGCCTCCACGGAGTCACAGGAGGTCGCGTTCAGTAGCCAGCCTCAGTGGGCTACAATGCCTCTGGGTATCCTAGCTAATATATAATAAAAGAGTAATATGCAAATTGACCGTCACTCCAACACACAAGATGGCTGCCCCCATGTGGTCAAAGATCCTGCCCCCATGGACACAAGATGGCCACCACAAGATGGCCAGCAGGGGAGGGCAGTTGGGGGGGATCAGGCCTGCAAGGGAGGGCAGTTGGGGGCGATCAAGCCTGCAGGGGAGGGCAGTTAGGGTGACCAGGCCGGCAGAGGAGGGAAGTTGGAGGCGCATGGGCCTGCAGGGAAGGGCAGTTGTGGGGGACCCAGGCCTGCAGGGGAGAGCAGTTGGGGGGGACCAGGCCTGCAGGGGAGGGTAGTTAGGGTCAAACAGGCTGGCAGGGGAGCAGTTAGGCATCAATCAGGCTGGCAGGGGAGTGGTTAGGGGGTGATCAAGCTGGCAGGCAGAAGCGGTTAGGGGCAATCAGGAAGGCAGGCAGGTGAGCAGTTGGGAGCCAGCAGTCCTGGATTGTGAGAGGGATGTAGGATCGGGCCTAAATGGGCAGTGGGACATCCTTGGAGGGGTCCCAGATTGGAGAGGGTGCAGGCTGGGCTGAGGCTCCCTCCCCCCCCCGCATGAATTTCGTGCACCGGGCCTCTAGTTCATTCATAAAAACAGCAGCCACTTACGTGCTGCGCTCAGTTCTTCAACGGACCCAACAAAGACGTCCTGGGTGAACACGGGCTCGTTGTCATTGATATCCAGAACTTTAATGCGCAGCTCTAACGGCTTCTCTAGATTGTTGCCTTTTTCATCCAAAGCATAACCAACTAGCTGAAATCATGGCACAGATAACAGAAGAGATTAGATGTAGGCTGAGGTAATGACCTGCCGTGGTATCAAAAAATAATAAAACAAATCAGGACAGTTACCAAAGATAAAACTTCAAACTAATAAGTGTAAAATGGTTCTTACCAGGAAATAGGGTGTTTCTTCTCGATCAAGAATGCTGGTAACGTTCAGTTCTCCCGTGTCTTTATCAAAGGCAAACACACCATAAGGTGGCTCTGTGATGCCTTTTCCAGTGTATTTGTATGTAATTTTTATTCTTCTTTCTTCTGCAATATCAGAATGTATCTAGCATAAAAATAACAAGGGGATATTATCTCTAGATAGAGAATTTGGAAAGTTGGGGAAATTTAATAAGGTTTTTTCCTTTTTATGTAAATTTCATTCTTAACGACTTATATAATTAAAATTAGTAAGAAGAGTTATTGCATATTGAACCCCAAAGAATCAATGCATTTTAGGGAAACATAAGGAGAGAATGTGTGAATGACTCAGATATCTCAGAAAACCAAACCAAACCAAACCCAAACGAAAAACTCAGTTGCTCACACACACACTGAGAAGTGACGCCTGGATTACAAATCTGGTTTTAAAAGGCTTTCTCCAGATGACCTGTTGCTGGGAAATGGAGGAGCTCGTCATGCATGACGTGTATCAGACTGGAAAGATGAAGTAAAACAGATGTGTCTGCGCCTTAAACCAAGCGACAGGGATGGGACCGAGGGACAGGGTGAGGCAGGGACCGGGTGAGGCAGGGACCGGGTGAGGCAGGGATGGGAACCCTTAGGACCCGACAGACACTGCAGATATCCGTGGGGCGGGGCTCCCAGCAGAGGGAGCAGGAAGGGCGAAGGGGAGGGCTGGAATGTGGAGGGAGTTAGATCACTTAGGGATGTAGCAGAGTGGTGGATGCGGCTGATAGGAGCTGAGGTCAGCGAGGAGGTCAAGGCCAATAAATCCCAAGGGAAGCCGTTGAAAGGGTCGCACCAAGTGGGGGGGAACATGCTTTGATTTATCTTTTCAACCCATCACTCTGGCTGCTTCTGGGAGAATGAACTGTGGTGGGGGTCGGGGGTTGGCATGGGGGTGGCAAGAGTGAGAGCAGGGACACAAGGTCAAGGCTCTTTCGGGAACGCAGGTCAGAGATGACACTGACTTGGACTGGGGGGTGGCAGTGGAGAGAAGTGGGCAGATCCGGGATGTGTTTCAGGCATACAACTCATAATACTTGCTACATTTTTAAAAAGCCGGGTGGAATTAGAGTGCCATTTACTGAAGTGGGCAGAACTTAGAGCGCCTTTAAGGGAAAAAGAATCGGGCTCAGGTTCGCACGTGAGATATAACCGTAAAAAAATAGGACACGGAGCGTGACAAGGGAGTTATTAACTATTGAGCCAGGACAGCGACACTAACGGAGACTGTCTCAAGCTGGATGGATGGTCACCTTATCTATTCGGTATCAGCTTTTCACTTTGGAAATTGCTCTTCTCGTGCAGGGGAGCCGAATATGCCACTCCCAAATACGCCGCCTTGGTACAGGGTTATTTTGAGCTGAAGGCAACTGAGAAGAAGCGGATATAAAAACAGTTCTCTGCCCTCCCGTTTGTCTAAATGCAGGACCTAAATTTATAAAGGTGATCTCTCTCTCTCCTCTCTACCACGGACAAACGTTAATCGTCACTGACAACTTTAGACCCTTTTCAGTACTGAGATGGCACACGACAAACTTTACTAACGAGTCTTTCTACCATCCGTTTACCCTGTGTCTGTCTGCCCACCATATGCGGCCCCTACAAATTCGAGGTCCTTTTCCTTGGCCTTGTCACTTCTCTAAGAATTTATTGTTCCTTTCCTAAGGCGCCCAAATTCTAACCAAACCTTTGAGTTACTCATCTCTGGATACCCCCACGTGTTACATGCATAATACACACGTTAATAAACTTGTTTACTTTTCTCCTGTTAATTTTTCTTTTGTCAGTCCAACAGGTTCCCAGTCAGAGAACCTAGGAGGGTAGCAGGAAGAAGAAATTTTCCTCCCGAGCATGTGATACTTCTTTTGATTACTATAACCTGTTACACAGAGATTCAACTGGTGCTAGATCCCTTAACTCTTAATTTAACCAAAGCCCCAAATGATACATATCCTAGTACCTTCACCAATGATGGCGCATCTTCCAGAATGGGAAAGAGGAAGTTTTTTTTTTTTTAATTAAATTTATTGATGACATGATCATATAGGCTTCAGGTGTGGGTTTCTATTTTTTTTTTAAGTTAAATTTATTGGGGTGACATTGGTCAATATGATAAGAAAGATCTCAAAACTAGAGGTTCCTGCTAAAAATTAAGCTTTGCTAATTTTCAGATACATCTGCACTATTGAAAACCTCGTTAAGTACATTATAGAATTTTCCTTAACTTTAAAAGTGGACACACAAGTCTCCCTGCGCCACATTTCGGTAATATGCACGTATTTTCCGTTTCTTTAGCAAGTACCTTGGCGATGGGATTCTTTTTGGACAGATCCTCTCCTTCCCGCAGACTCACGGGGGCGGTGATCCAGGCCCTCTTCTGCCGCACCGAGTGCGCATGCTTAGGCGGCGGCTCGGGCTCGTCTCCGGTGTGCGAGGTCTGCAACAACACGTTGCCAAAACGTGACTGAGTATCTCCGAGGTCGGGATGGGGTCATGGGATGCGCCAGACCTTTCGGGGCAGCTGTGCGCGGGTCCAGGTGTGCACTTCGTAGTTATGCCCAGACTCCCTCTGCGTGGAGGAAAGGTGCGTGCACTCCAGCAGACCCTCCGGGCGTTCCACGGTGTCCAGCAGGAAGAGAACGTGTCCCAGCGTGGAGGGTTGAAGAGGGTCACGAATAATGTGCGGACCTTACAGATACGCACGTTACAACTAACGTGATGGGAGACGAAGCTGCGTTCTTCTGTGCTAGCTTGTATTTTAAAAATAAATCACTAAATGTTTTAAGACGACATAGAAGTAACCTATTGATCTCAATTTGACTAAAAGTAGTGAAAGTGTCAATGAGTTTACTGTTTGGGGTCAAAGTTTAAACTGCCCATATTTTGTTTTTAGAACCTTTGCGTGGAAAATGATTGTACAAATTTTCAAGTGTTCTTTAACAGATAATATAGGTTTTATCCAAGGGAAATTTCGATACAACTAACCTAGTGTCTTAAGATCAGAAATGATTATTCTACTAGCTTTCTCATTTTCCTGATTTCGTAGTTCTATATAACAGGTATTTTATTTAGAAATATTTACACTGTTTATCTCTAGGTCATTAAGATTTTCTTTGCTTTTAGTTGAAAAATTCTATAACTTAAAAAATTAAATTATGTAACAAAACATTAAATAACACTAAAGTTTATAATGTAAAAGTATAAAATTTCCCTCTACATTTTCACTCGCACTTCAGAATAGCCACTGTTAACAACTGGATGAATGAGTGTCTTCTGCGGTCCTTTCTTATGACCACAGAGTTGCACATGTATAAAGGTCTTTTCCTATAAAAATGCAGTGTACTATGCATGGTTCCTTACCTCTAAATGGAGTGCATTTCCAAAGGTAAAGCTGATCTGAAAAATAAAATTATTTATTGTTTAATATAATGTATTACTCCAGTTTAAATATTTTTTATTTTTTAAATTTTTTATTTTTTAATATATTTTATTGATTTTTTACAGAGAGGAAGGGAGAGGGATAGAGAGTTAGAAACATCGATGAGAGAGAAACATTGATCAGCTGCCTCCTGCACACTCCCTACTGGGGATGTGCCCGCAACCAAGGTACATGCCCTTGGCCGGAATCGAACCCGGGACCCTTCAGCCCACAGGCCGACGCTCTGTCCACTGAGCCACACCAGTTTAGGCTTAAATATTTTTTAAATGAATAACTAGGGTATTACAGACAGTAACAGGAAGAAAATAGGTTTAACACCACCACTATTCTCCTTTGTCAAAAGGAAACAAAATTTGGGAGAATGAACTGTGGTGGGGGTCGGGGGTTGGCATGGGGGTGGCAAGAGTGAGAGCAGGGACACATCCAGGTGTCCCCTTTGCCTCCCCGCCACATCCAGGGCTAGAGAGAGGAATCTCCACTCTTTTTGGTCCACAATGTCTTCTCCAGGAAACTCAGAACACAACGAATATCTGAAAACCAACCCCAGACTCTCCTGCGATTTTCATCTCCTGTTCTTGGGGAACCCATTTACCTTTCCTCAAGGCCTTTAGTGTGCAATGCCCCCCAGCACCCCCACTCCCATCATCCCCCTGGGTCATAGCCACGGCTACCCACATTCAGACTTCAGTCCTCACCTTCCTGGGCCGCACCGACTCTTTTCTCTGGCTCTTATCCAGCACTGTCACATTTTGAACGTCACCAGAACTGCACACAGTATGTTTACTGTACCAGCGGGACAGTGACCCCTATCCTGCCTTTTCATGTTTGCTTCACCTTTCTCCTGGCTTACTCCAAACCAGCACTTTCTAATGCGGTCACCACATGTGGCTGTTTACACTTGAACTTAAATTATTTTTGATGAATAATTCATTTGCTCAACAGCCACGTGAGGTAAGTGGCTTGAGACATCACCGACACCCATCCCTGCCGACAGCTCGATTGGACCGCGCCGGTAGGTTCCTACCAGCTATCCCAGAGACGCTGTCCGTCCAGGCCCAGCCAGCCCTTCTTCCTTTGATCTGCTAATATTGCTGCCTCAGTTTCCCCCCACCTCTGTGTGCCCAACTGTTACTCTCTTGGATCCTGACCCTGTACTGACAGCGGTGCTTGGTAGGGCCCAGGGGCCGGTTGGGTCCGTCACACACCCATGCTCTCTAACACCTGCTCCTTCCACAGGGCTGGTGTTGGTTTCCAGGGCAACTGTATATTTATGTTTTCCTCCAGAGTCCGGATGACATCCACGGTGCAGGTATTCCCTCTGTTAGCAGCCCCTTTATTCTCAAAAGTGTGCTCATTCAGACCACCAAGTACACAGCCCTTATCGTAGTGCCTCTTATTGCATCCCTATCATGCATATGACTCCAAACTTCATGACCTCATCTAAGCCCAGTTACCTCCCAAAGGCCCCACCTCCCAAGGCCATCACTTTGGGAGTTAAGGCTTCCACATAGGAATTTGGGGGGAGCACATTCACTCCATAACCACGAATGAGAGAATTTAGTCAATGAGATATCAGGAGAGCCTGGAAAAATGCCCCGCACGGATGAGAAGAGAAGCACATGCCCAGCCCCTCTCCTCACCTGCCCTGGAGATGGGTGAGTGAGGATGGGACTCTTGGGATGGCTGCAGCCAGCTGTGACCACGAGGAGAAAGCTAATACAGTGGCAGAGAAGCCAAACTGAACCTGTGGCATCTCGGAGTTACAGAACTGGTCAAATACGGAGCCGCCCCATCTCTGACCCACTTCTTAAATACTCTTTTTATTTTAATCCACTGTTAATTTTTTAAAATATGTTTTCATTGATTTCAGAGAGGAAGTGAGAAGGAAAGCGATAGGAACATTAATGATGAGAATCATGGATCAGCTGCCTCCTGCACGCCCTCTACTGGGGATTGAGCCCGTAACCTGGGCATGTGCCCTGACTGGGAATCAAACTGTGACCTCCTGGTTCATGGGTCGATGCTGAACTACTGAGCCACACCAGCTGGGCTATTTAATCCGCCTTTAGTTGGGTCTTATTACTTATATCTGAAAGCAACCCACCTCACAAGCCCACTTGGCCTGGTTATTACACAAATTGAAAGAAATCATACATAAGTATCTTTATTGCAAATGACTGGCATGTAGCAGGCACTCAGTCAATAGAATTATGATGGTATTTTCTCCATTCCAAGACTTGTATTTTCCTCACCTTAAAATTTCTGAAATTTGGATTCAAAGTCATTCAGGCCTTTAATTTCCTGAGCTTCCACAATATGCTAAGTAATATAATGTTCTTAGATGTTGGGGAGATAGACAAAAAGAGGTTGTGATGAGAGCCGTAAAGAAAGTTAAAGCAGGGGCAGGGTGGTAGGCAGTAATGCAGGACTGAGAGGCAGCTCCCGGAAGAGGAGCAAGAGGGGTGCCAGGCAGTGCCCGGCAGGGGGCGAGCCAGGCCACGGAGGGGGACTGATGGCAGGGCCGTGGAGGTGGGTGCTGCTGGAGGAGAGTGAGTCGGGGGGATGACGGCTGGGCTTTGGGGTGCTGGTGATCTTCTTAACCCTTTGTAGGCCCGAAGCGTCTGTAGACACAAGCGGCAGGCCTTTGAATTACATTCAAAATATTGTGGCGTGTGGGGCTGGTGTCCGTTTTGGACGCGTGGCAGTTAACTGGCTAACCTAGTGGCTGGTTACCGGGTGTGTGCAGTTGGAGAAAGTCCGGCAAGTCAGTACACTTGGAATACGTGCACTTCTCTGTCCGTTACACGAACAAGCTACGAAGATTTGTGTGCGTCTCGAAGCTGAGGGGGTCGGAATGGACATGATCGGTCTGCTGTTTGCTGCTTACAGCACCTGCCGCAGCAGGCAGCTTGTTTTCAGCCCTTACCAAGGCGGGATGGACTGAAACACCTGCTCTGCACGCACTGCACCAAACCCGAGGGAATCGTACTGACGTTCTGGCAGCCGTGGAGCTGTTCCTGCCAGCGCTCGCCAGCCGGGGGTCCGCGGACCGCCGGTGGTCCGTGAGGTCTGGAAGGTTGGCGACCGCTGGTTTATTGGGACTGAAACCAGCTCAGACCTTAACTACTCTTTTCTAAAGTGGATGTTTCCTTGGAACTCTGTACCGTGCAAAACACATTCTTCATTTAGAAGAGTGGTTCCTAACTGGAGATGTCGCACCCTCACCCACCCCACCCCACCCCATCCACCCCACCCACCCCACCCCACCCACCCCACACTCAGGATATTTGGTAATGTCTAGAGACGTTTCTGGTTGTCTAATCGGGTTGGGGGTGGGGAGGTGAGTGCCACTGGCATCGAGTGGGTAGAGACCAGAGATGCTACAGGTCTGCAATGCACAAGGCAGCTCCCCCTCCCCCCGACCCGGCCCTCTCACCCCCAAAGCATCATCTGGTTCGGTTCCAAAGGGCCAAGTGCCAGGGTCGAGGAGCCCTGATTTAGAGCACGGTTCGGGGTGGAAATGACTGTAGTAACTAGGGCCACGATGGTGCTACCAGCTCCGCAGGACCATGAGGATTTATGTAAATTTCCAAGGTGGTAGCGCATCGCAGGCGATCTAAACGGAACAGCTAACACCTCCGCTCCACTCCTGCCCACTTCCCTTGGGGAGATGTTAGGCTCTGTCTGCGGGACCTCCTACCGGTCACTCAAGGTTCCCAACACTGGAAGGGTGGCTGCACCGGAGGCCCGCTCTGGTTTCTCTCCCAAGTGTGAAATCTGTAACTCTTTTCTCACAAGAAACTTGATGATGGAAAAATAGCCTGTGCAGCATGCCTTTCAGACCAAAGAGGAGCCCTAGGCGGTGTGGCTCAGTGGATAGAGTGTCGGCCTGAGGACCGAAGGGTCCCGGGTTCGATTCCAGTCAAGGGCACGTACCTTGGTTGCAGGCTCCTCCCCGGCCCCGGCCCTGGTCAGGGCTCCTGCAGGAGGCAAGCAATTGATGTGTGTCTCTCACATCGATGTTTCTCTCTCTTTCCCTCTCTCTGCCACTCTCCCTAAAAATCTATGGAAAAACATCCTCGGGTGAGGATGAACAACAAAAAAACAACCAACCGAACTAAAAGACTGAAGAGGAAAAGTAATAATCTTCTGGCCTCTGTGTCCAAAGCCTGGAGATGGACCAGATAAATCCCTCAAAAGCGTTCCCAGTTTACTGAAGTGTAAGCCAGTTTGTACCCTTGAATCCTACGTATCCTGTGAAAACTGGTTTTCCTGGTAACTGGCAAGAAAATAATTCGGTTTGGGCAGAGGCACCAGGGAAGGTCAGGCACCACTGCCAAAATACCAGCAAGCAATAATGCACTCTTTGTTCTCAAGGTCGGCACCTTTCAGCGCCACTTCCTGCTCCGAAGGCCCCTTGCTGAGCGTAACACGCAGCACCCAGGGGCTCCGGAGGCAGTGGCTGCCGTTCCCCCTGGCAGACAGATTCCGGGGAGGTTGTCTATAAAACTTCCTACTTCATGGCTGAACGTCACAGCTCCTTTAGGAAATCGCAACTTAAAAATCCACCTGACAAATGACCCACACCGAAGTAGAATTCATACAGCAGCCACACTCAACGGCTAATTGAAACAAGTACATTTTTGTTGTCCCCGCTGCCACTTAGGAAGGACTCAGCCAAGAAAAGCAGTATTTTGAACTTCAAGGGCTGAACCCTGAATTTGAACTTTAGACAGCAAAACTATGTCCTGTAAGTCCCACTGCAGTAAATTATATGATTTATCACAATCTCTCGCCTGCGCTTCTGATGTCTGGGCTCATCTTAATGTAACAGATATGACTGTGGGTGACTCATACCTCTTTTAGAACCAAAGAAAATATTTTCTTTGGTAGCATTTATTGACTGAATGGATTTTAAAATATGGATTTAGCAATGCTGTGATACAGATGAGTTGTTAGATCGTGCACATTCTAACTTCAGGTTGAGTTGTGTGCCATCATGGATAGCTCCTCTTGTTGTCCTTGGAATAAGGAACAAAGACCGGTAAACCAAAGGCCCAGGTTAAGTACCAGAGCTTCAGATTGTCCTTTTCACCATTAGATGGCGCTGGTCTACCAAGAAGGCAAACTCCCGGAGCTGCCAGACAGTGGCCAAGAGGGGCGTTTTCCATTGGCCTCAAGTAAGTGGGTGGCCAAACTGAAGATGGTGAAGGCCATGGCTTTTTGACAGTGGTCTGAATACGTTTGTAGGACAAATCTTAGTTCATGTTTCTTCTCTCTTTTCCTTTCTAGCATTCTCACTTGTAATGAAACTAAACTAACCATCTAGTCCCAGAAGGTCAGGCCTTCACTGACGACAAACCACAGACAGCTGCTGTAAACCGAGGTCACAGTGAGCTGTGAAGTTCAGTCGGGGGGAGGGCAAGAGGCATGGTGTGGGGGGACCTGGTCTCTCTCCGGCTTGGCCCATTCATAACATGCACTAAATCCAGTCACTGGTACACTGTGGGTGCTCACAAAATGTCAAGCCCTCTTCCCCTTCACTTAAGCTCCCTGCCCACGAGACAAGTCCCGAGCACCCAGAAGACTGGCACCTGGAGAAAGCACAGTAGCAGCTGATGAATGTGTTAACATCAGACAAGCACTTACCATCCACCCCACCCGGGCGTTACATATTTCTTGTAAACAAATGAAATTCAGATGATGATTCCAGCTTTTCTCATCATACATACTTGACTTGAGCTCTTACATTTTGAGAGAATCCATCTGTGTCCAAGGCACTTGGCTAGTTTAGCTAGGACAGGCGGGCCCCGCGCTGGAGCCGCTGAGACGGGTCGGAGAACAAGTGCACCTACGTTACTCTAAGATGAGGAGGAAAGCACTTGATTGTGTGCATGGCAGCTGCCAAGACAGTTCTGGGGACCTTGGAAAGGGCAGAGGCTACTTCCTGCCAGGGAAGTGAGGAGAGGGTTAGGGCAGGGGTGGCCAGAGTGTGGCCTCCGAGAGCAGGATCTGCGGCTGCGCCCAAGGGAGGCTGCCACGGGGGAGGCGGAGGGAAAGGATGGCATCGGAGGCAGCCCGCGTGGGGACCGGGAGACTGAGGGCAGAGACCAGGAAGTCGTGTGGTGTGGCTCCTGGACCAGGCGATGGCAGCAAGCAGGAAATAAAGACAAACGGTTGGGCTAGGGATCTTCACTGACCCCGCATGGCGTTGGGAGCCATCGGCAGCTCTGGCAGGGAATACTAGACCTTCAGCACTAGAGCTGCAGAAAGATTTCTGGCAGAGCTGGCTCAGATGGAAGGCAGAGGACAGTAATAAGCCAGAGAGGTAACGAGGCCGGCGATAGAGGACTGGCACCAGGATGGGTGGGTGGGTGGAGGCCAGCCTTTATGGGGCCCAGTTCAGTCCTTGGCAATGCCCTGTGTGTAGAAGGCAGAACGGCTCAGAGGGCATATGATGCTAAGTCTGATGGATAGAAGGATGTGATTCTCAGAGTTCAGATTATAGAAACGTTAAGCTTAGACCCTGGGGAAACCCCCTGAGGAGGAGGAGAGGCACTAGACAATCCGGAATAGGGGATGTGGCCCACAGTGGGTAAGGGCATCACCTCTCAGCCACTGCTGCCACCCTCCATTGCCCACCCTGCTCCCATGCGTGTCTGACAATGTCTCCTCGTGATGTGTGTACAGCATCCCCCTCCTGTGCTTTATTTTCTTGTGGGTTCTATCACGTTAGCATTAGCGGATGGTATAAACCCTAATCGCAAGCTTTGCATATGATAAAAATCTCAATACATGAAAAAAATAACTTGAAATAAAAATAACCCAATGTTATATGTGGTATACATCTGATACTTTAAGATAAACTCAACTGAGAAAACAGTCTTTCATTATATGTGAACTGTATGTTTGAAAGTGTGATTAGCCGTTAAATTTTGTGGTACATTGAAAGGAAAACAAACAAGCTGTGATTAAGAAATGCTCAAATTAATTTGAAGCTCATTAATTATTTCAATTGAGGTTTCTGATTTTTACTACAATTTGACAGTTTTAAAAATACCAATCGCTATTTAATGAGTAATTTCTTTCCATATCAATATTTGCATGCTTCATTCATGAATAAACTATTTTGCAAACTTTAGACTGATAACTGTCATTCTTAGACCTGTCTGATAATTAGATTAATGGGAAGTTTCTATCAGTACATATTTCTGGATCTCAGCTTTGAGGATTTTAATTTAGCTCATCAGGTATTTCTAATCATCAGGGAGAATTTAGACTGAATGAAGATTCATGTCTTTTTGTAAAGTCCTTTCTCTAAGTTTCTGTTGAGTTGCCATTTCCCTATTACTTACTAAGTTTTAGAAACAAAACCAAGTGTGAAATTATGCATTTCTACACTTTCTGGACAGAACTGGTTATTCTTACAGGCTTCAATACTAAGTTATACTTGAATTTATCCTAAAATCGGTTATCCAGTTGCACATTAGAATACTGTATAACTGATGGGACTGATAATATCTGAGTGGCACTGTGTTTCCCAAAAGAAGGGAAGTTGAAGTCCAAACCCCTAGCGTCTTAGAATGTGACCTTTTTAGGAATCAGGGTCTTTGGAGATTTAACCAACTTGAGGTCATTGGTGTGAGCCCAACATGATCACTATCTTTATAAGAAGGGGACCGTTGGATTACAGACTCAGACCTGCACAGAAGCAGCAACTATGAAGAGACACAGGAAGGATGCTGGGTGAAGGCAGAGGCCTGAAGTGATGCATCTAGAAGCAAGGAACGCCGAGAACCCCGGAAAGCCGCCCAACACGAGGAAGAGGCAAAGAAGGAACCTGCGGTATGTACCGGGGGAGTGTGGCCCTGCCAACAAACACCTCGATCTCAGGCTGCTGGCGTCCAGAACCATAGCACAAGCACTTCCGCTGTGCCGAGCCACCCAACTGCTAGTTCCACGAGACAGCAGCCCTAGCAAACCAGCGGTGGTGCATGCACCTGTTCATGGTACACTGGGCCGTCACTGAATCCTTGAAGTGTCGTTTGATTTTCAAGGCAAAATGGAGGCAACAGTCAGGAAATCTCTTCCTTGAGTGCCCTCCTGAGCAGCTGGGTGAAGCCTGTGGGTCCCTTGCCAGAATAATGTTTTAAAATGTATTTTTAAAAAGTCGCATGACATATGGACCCAATTATATCAAAATAGTTAGCAGAATTTTGAAAAACCCAGCATATTTGTGATGCAGTAACATTATGCATTTCATTACCAGTGCATTAAATAATAAGGTCTAGCAGAAAGTTTGTTAGTGATGAGAATAAATGGCATTTTGAGATAACTACAGTATGATGTCAACATTTTTGTGAATTCTCAGGTACTGTTAATGCTATTGCCATGCCTTTCCTACATTCAGAATTTAAACAAGGTCTCAGTTAGCAGTTAGTGAAAACAGGTATGTAATTTATTCCCAGCCATGTCTAAGGACCCTCTAAATTTTACCTATGGACAGGAGTAGGTAGATCCCAGGTAAAGAACTCTTGACAAGAAAAGATTCTCTGCTTTTATTCACAAATTCTCTCATTTTTTCATTTAGATGGAGTTGGCCTAAATGATTGTAATAACTGTGTGGGTATCACCCAACATCTCCTTCTGGCGTTGTCTTTCTTTTTCTTTAAATATTTTATTTTTAAAAATATTTTTTATTGATTTCAGGGAGGAAGGGAGAGGGAGAGAGAGATAGAAACATCAATGATGAGAGAGAATCGTTGATTGGCTGCCTCCTGCACTCCCCCTACTGGGGATCGAGCCTGAAACCCAGGCTTGTGCCCCGACCAGGGCTGAACCTGGGACCCTTCAGTCTGCAGGATGACACTCTATCCATTGAGCCAAATCGGCTAGGGCTGGTGTGACTTCCTGAACTGCAGAGGAAAGCCAAAGCTCACATATCACAGACTCCCTTGCAGCTAAGGTTCTGAATGTGATTATCTAGATTCAGCCAATCAACACTTACATGAGATGGGAGAGAAGGAAGTGAAGCTGGCAAGCATGGGTGTGGATGTATTTGGGTTTTTGCAGCAGCCTTGGTGCCCACCACTAGATCCCTGGGTGCCAAGAGGCAGAGTACAAGCACATTTAGTTGGTATGGGTCCTAGCAGTCACATGGTTCTGGGAGCGGCAGCAATAGCACCTAATCATGGAAGCTTCCAGATTGCCAGAGTGGCAGTGTTTCCTGTTCACAGGAGAGGCGGCCCCTCCCTGTGTGCTGGGGTCTGGCTGCATGGCTTTGAAGTCTTTGCTGATAACACAAACTGGGGTCTGTTTCCTCAATCTTTCCTACACTTACGTAATCAACTTTCTGTCCTGAAATAAGCCGCCTCTTGCCTTAACCAGCTAGAGTGACTTCTGTTATCTGCAGCTGAACTCTGACCCCTGCAGACTGTGATTTCTATTCTCTCCTATAAAAACCCTGTTTCCTTAAGAATTTCTTCGATGAGTTGCTTTCCACTCTTCACCAAAGACCACCCAGATGGCCCCTGGCTCGCAATGTCGACTCAATGATGGTGCAAATATGGTAAGCATTCAGGAGAAACCATACGTCACATTCTGAATTTGGATCTCTTCCAGGCTAGCAATACGTGATAGATACTCCTTTGTGATGCTGGGTGGCAATCGTGAGCTGCATTGCCCCGTCAGCCACACAGTCACAAAGGTAACCAACCGATACTCTACAGTCATGTCAACAGTGGGCCGCCTGTACGTGATGGTGGTTTCAATGGAGTCCAAGCAGAAAGCTTGTTTGCGATGTTGAAAGAAAAAGCTGGAACTGACTTCCATGTTGAATTTCCGGCTAGCTCTGGGTGTGTAAGCAGAAGAGGAGGCTCGGCATGCTGTCTCCCTGTGATGTGCACACGCACACCCTTGTGTGCACACGCTCACTTCTCTCCCCTCCATTTCCCGCTCTCTCTCTTTCCTCTCAGTCTGTGCCTCCCTCTCTCTCCTCCCCCTCCCTTTTATCATTTCTCATCTCTGGCTTATTCTCTGGGTCTCTGCTCTCCCTTCCGTCCCTCCCCCCTCCTGATGTCTGTTTCCTCGCCAACAGCCTCTCTGTTCGCAGCCCTCCTCCGACCCCCAAAGCGCGCATACACATTGATTTTTTGGACTGTATGTTTATTGTCCCTTTAAAAACACAGCACAAAAAGTAATGTGGATGTGTCTGTCCCACGTTCAGACAGACAAATACCGTGGTATTACGTTGCCTACAATATTCAGTACAGTGACATGCTGGACAGGTTTGTAGCCTGGGAGCAACAGGCTATACCAGTGATTTCCAACCTTTTTCACCGCATGGCACATCAACTAATTACTGAAATTCTGCGGCACTCCGAAATATATATTTTTTTCGATGTGACATGCAAAAAAAAGTATAATTTTGATTCATTCACACCTGGTGGCTATTGTGTTGGCTGTTGCCATTTTTTTTTATTTGACAATCCAAGGGAAAAGAGGTCCGTGCCCATGACTACATAGTCAGGTATTGCATGTTTTGAACATTCGGTGGCACACCAGTGCGCCTCTAGCGGCACCCCACACGGGTGGAAAATTGCCGGGCCCCTACCAGAGACCCGAGGAGTGTAGTAGGCCGTACCTGCAGGTTTGTGGACGTGCATTCTGTGAAGTTTGCGCCATGATGATATTGCCTAACAACACATTTCTCGGCGCATACACCCGTCGGTAAGCGAAGCGTGACTGTGTTAGCAGTGTTTTGGATATCGTGTTTTGTGTTGTTGCATCCCCTAATGTCTATGAAATGCCTAGTTCTGTCTCATTCTAGAGAGAAGAAGGAACCCGAGATGAAACTCAAGGTAATTGCCCCACTGGACGCTAATGTAGGTGTTCTGAGCGCGTTACAGGCAGGCGAGGCTGACCTGGGACGTGCACGGGGTCAGGTGTAGGAAGCGCATTTCCCACTTACGAGGCTTTAAACATACGAGGAGGTTATCGTGACGGAACCCCACCAGGAGCCGAGGAGCGTTTACCTGTCCTTCCAGCTTGAGATACATCGGGGGCAGAAGGCTGAACTGCCCACTTTGACCAAAGATGGACGTTCACTTTCACATCACAAAAGGTGCTGTAGAAAATGCGAAGGCCTGCCGGAATTCTACTCTGCTGTAATCACTTTCAAAGGATCATAATTATTGCCAAATTTTTTAATTTGGCAATAATTATGATCCTTTGAAAGTGATTATATTGTCACACCGTGGAGGATAGAGGTGGCTGCTTTCCCTACATGAGAAGGATTTAATAGTAACTCGCAAAGGGCGCAGGCGCTGTGCTGCTTGGCATTTGCTCTCCTCTGCCCGGAAGCATCACCGCCAGGGAATCACTTGCTCTGTTCTTCTGGGGGTCAAGACAAACCCTCAAAATTATGTCTTAGAAAAGCTTTATTGACAACGTGAACTTGAGCTGAAAATTACTTCAACGACTTGGGCAAAACAAGATGGATACAAGGAGCATGAAGGTAATCTGGGGCGCCCAGCTCAGGGGCCCTAGCGACCATGCTGTGCGAGCTGACTGGCGGCCCTCCGCCCTGCATATACTTCCTGTTGGGTTACATGTCTGTACGCTATCGCTACCTGAAAGCCCATTTAGCAAAGTCCCACAGACCAGGCACATCTCTAAGTTACGTGCAAGCCCATTCACAAAGAGAAACGAATATAGTTTAAAATCCAAATGGCGCACTGAAAACCAAGCATGACGTGTAGGCGGAGCACTGGACACGGTTTCCCAAGGGCGGCTGAACCCTTTCTTTACCCACCAAGCCCTGGCCGGTCTGGCTCAGTGGGTGGAGCACGGGCAGCGGATCCCGGGTTCCTGCAGGCTCGTCCCTGGCCCTGGGTGGGATGTGGGGGGTGGGATGTGGGGGGAGGGGGGAGGGGGGAGGGGGAAGGGGGGAGGGGGAGGGAAGCAGTCAGTCAACGTGTCTTTCTTCTCGCTCCCTCATCCCTGTTTCTCTCCTTCCCGTCCACTCGCTAAAAATCAATGCGAAGATACCCGGGGGGAGGACCGACAACAACGAAAAGATGAACCCCTGAAAACCCATTTTCTGTAGCCCTTTAAAATGACACGGATCTGAACACTCACACACACATGATCGTTCATACCAGGAAATGGTTTTAGTCACCAACTTGGCGGCCTTTAGTTAGAGAAGGTAACCTGTCTTGGTGCGGGTGGTTCTGAAAGCGTGGTTTCGCCAACAGAAGCTTTGTAAGGAACCTTCCTGAAGGACACGTGGCCTCCCTAGTCGCTGCAGTCTAGGAATCCGGGTGTCCCGGGCCTCCGCGCCCAGCGCGCCCGGGGGTCACCCGGGCCGCCCCCCTCCGCCCCCCTCTGCCTCTGCCCCCGGTTCCCGCCGGAGACGCCGAACAAAGCGCACCTCCCCGGGCAGGTGCGCCCCGCTGCGGGCCCTCTGCACCCACAGATCGCAGGACAAAGGGCGTGGGGCTGGGGCCGCGGCCAGCACCCAGCGGCGGCGGGCGGGCGGGCGGGTTGCAGCGCGTGTCCCCGCGGCCCCAGGGCCCGAGCGCGCCGCCGCCTGCCCGGCCTTCCCCACCTCCGGGCGCCCACAGGGAGCGCCGGGCGGGTCAGGGCCGAGCCCGCGCCCTCGGGTGCCCAGGCCTGCCCGCGCCCAGCCGTAGGCGCACTTACCAGGAGGAGCAGCAGGGCGCCCTCCGCGCGCAGCGCCATCGCCCGGTCCCCTCCGCGCCCTCGCCTCGGGCCGCCGGTCCCGCTCGGCCGCCACCGGCTGGCTCCTGGCTCCGCGTCCCCGTTCGGCACTGGCTCCTCCTCGCCCCGCCCGAGGGCCGCGCCGGCGCCACCCCAGGTGCAGGCGCCCGGTCAGCGGAGCGGGTGGTCCCGGCTCCCCGCCCAGGTGGGGAGGTCTCGCAGGAGGAGGGCGGTGACGCCTGCCTGTCGCTCACGCACCTGGGGCCCTGACGGCCCTGGTTGGGGACTCTGGGCGGCAGGCCCCGCCCCGTTGCCCTCTCCTTCCCGGCCCTCCTCCCAGGAGCGCTGGACGCAGGGCCACCCCGCAGGGCTGGGCCACCCGGCAGACCCGCCGTGTCCAGCGAGGACCCGCCTTGTCCAGGGAGGACCCGCCTTGTCCAGCGAGGACCCGCGCGTCCTGCGAGGCCGCTCTGTGCATGTGTGCGGGGCCTGGAGCTCAGGTGTCAGGAGGAAGAAGAGCGCCTGGGAACCCGGGTCCTCATTGCACAGGAGTGCGGGGGTGGGGGGTGGGTGGGGGGTGGGGGAGTGGGGTGGTCCACCTGGGGGGCCCAGGCCCTGGAGCAGGACTTCAGGGGCATGGCTCCGCCATGGCTTCTCCGCTCTCCCCAAGGCCCGGTAGTTGCTTCCCACAGGTTTGCATGTTACCTGGCTCAGCGAGAAACAGTTATTAGCAGAATCGCACGTGGTCTAAAGGGACAGTCCTGTGACCCCTGGTGCACTAGGTTCCATCAGGAGAGGTGACAAGGGGAAAGGTTCACGCTTCCATATGATTTACAAAATCCCTTGCACACAGTGTAACTGGAGGCCAGAATCCTCCACCTGGACGCCCTTCTGTGCCTCAGTTTCCAGATCCGTCCAATTGGATCCATAGTGCCCAACGCACAGGGTTGTTCTAAAGATTAAGTCAGCAAATCTGTGCGAAGCATTCTGCAGTGTCTAGCACATAAGGGCGATCTATTATGACAATAGTTATTATTGCAAGCGTACGTGTTAACCTGAACTCTTCCTGAAAAACAGAAATACTAGCATCAGCAACAGATTAGGAAACTTCTAAGAAAGATTAACTGTTGGTGTTGGAGTGACGGAAGAGCCCATAAAAGCATAAAGGGTTGGTTTGCTACTAGAAAACTTGGCCAAGATGGCCGAGTTTCTTCTGTGGTCGGAAGTGCCTTCATCTCCCCTCCCCCAAGCCCCCTCTCTCCCCCCGGTTCTGGTTCTGATTTTGCCAGTTTGCCAGATCCAATGCACTTGCCATCTCCTCTTTCGTCCCTTTCACCACTTAGTTTGTTCTGTTCATTGAGCATTTCACTTCGCTGGAGATGCCAACGTAAGTGTTTCTTCACTCCAAGAAACAACAATAGGTCTTTATGAAATGGACCTGATATGATGAACTCATATAACTGTAACTACCGTAAACTATGATCAGTGCAGTGGTAGAAATATATGCAGGGTGTAATAGAATCACAGGGAAGGGAGTCCCTAACCACACTTTGAACCACGAGTTAGAGAAATCTCTTTAGAAAGTGTGTGTGCAGTGAGCTGATTCTTAAAAGAATAATTGTGGCGGAGATGTCGGGCCTGCCAGGACAGAGTAACTCAGAGCATAGACGCTGTTGGTGAAGAGTCGGGGGTTTCAGATTTATCCCTAACAAAAGCATGGTTTTCATCCTGTTGACACAGAAAGGGAAGCCAGAAGTGAAAGCTTGTGTGTGTGTGTGTGTGTGTGCGTGAGAAAATGGAATTTGAGATAGTAGAGCAATATCCAAGTAGAAAAGTCTAGAAGTAGTTTGAATTGAGAAGAGGACAATTGCAGATCAATTTAGGAGGCAGAAACAGCCACCTAGTTTTCTATTTTTCTGGCTGTTCTTTCTCAATGCATGTCTTACTCTCTGCCTACCTGTTAAATGCTTATGCCTTTTGAGTTCTTTCTTCCCTCCTTGGCACCAAGCATGAGTCTGTAGCCACTCCCATTGTGCAGATCTATCACAGCTTCCTGTCCCAAGCCCCAAACATGGGGCACTACCATTTGGATATTTCATAGGGGCCTCAAATGACCTACCCAATGCGCAGGGCTATCAAACTCAGCATACCGGCAAAAAGGTTTCCCCGCTCCTCTGCACTGCTCCAGCCCGCTCTTCCTACCCCCTCCTCTGCCTTGTCAATTTGGCCATCAGGCCCAGAACCTGAGAGTCATCCTCAGCCCCCCTTTTCCCATACTCTCCGTATCCAGTGACCGCCCTTCCCCCCCATTCCTTCCCCTCGGTGACTCTGCTCACGATGACTCACACACCTGCCTGGTAGCTGTTGCTCTGTGGCTGTGGTTACTTCATCCACGTCCGCTACTCCACCCACCCCTCGCTCTCAGGATTGTTCGTGCTTTGAAAGCAGAGGTCATTGCACATTCACAGTGGGCCCCACCCATTGTATCCAGCACGTATTAGACAATCTACAAAAACGTGTCGAAGCCAATTGTAGGGAAAGGTGTCTGGAATATTCACTGTGGATAAGTTAATCGTGGCTCTGGTCAGACCATGTAGGTCTGGGATTGTGTGTGTGCGTGTGTGTACAAGCATAGGTGCCCACACGCGGGCATGTGCTGGTATGTGTGTGTGTGTTTTCTCCAACCACACTGCAGCAGGAGCAGGAGCAGGAGCAGAAGAGCAGATGGTGGATGTGAGTCAGGGCTGCAGAGTGGCCTGGCTGCCAGGTGAGAGGTGTCAGCACAGGATGTACATGGCGCTGAGTGCGGCAGGAGAGACAGACAGGGCAAAGGTGGAGGAGTCCAGGGGCCGGCTGAGGACACTGTACTCCATCAGGTGGGGAAACGGGGGGGAGGATCGGTCTTCTCTGTAACCTGGAGAAGGAGCCGCGGTTAAGCAAGGCGCTAGGTGGCCGGATGTTGAAATTCCCATGCCTCCCCAGTGGGATGGACCAAGAGCGGCCTCCCCCTCAGGCCGCCAGAGAGGAGCCCTGGCCAGCTTGGGGGTGAGGGGTGGCCTCTGGTAATAACAGGGTGGGGAAACCATGGTTGCCGTCCTGAGCTGGGATTGACAGAGAAGTACTGAGAGCCCAGCAGACAGCAGGCCCCGTGGTCTCACAGAGATGCCAGCACCTCTGAGCGCACTTTGGGGGCAACGCCAGTGTGAGAGCACAGCCACAGAGCCCATGCCCTGAGAGAGGGAGGGCCCGAGGCGGTGAGTCAGCCCGTGTGTCCGAGCCCGTCCCCGCAGGCCCTGTGAGTCAGTGTGTGACAACCGGCTGCTGGGAGGCGAAGTCCCTGAACCCAGATCCCTGAGGGACCTTGTTGACTTGGATCATGGGGCAGGGGAGAAGAAGATGCGACAGCGGCAGAGTCGGATTTGGCCCAGCAAGGGAGGCAAAGCTGTTGGTTCCTGGACCTGAGCAGAGCGCTGAGCCCAGTTTAAGAGATTTTTTCCAAAACACATCATGCTGATAAGACGATAGTGCTGGCGGGAGGTGTGTTCAAAGCGGCAGTCTCAAAGGAAACCTCCCGCCAGGCCCCGAGGTCCCAGCGAATGCCTCTCCCTCCCGCTGACTCACGTTGCAGTCCCTGAGCCCGAGGCTCCGTGCTGCGTGTGTATGCTGGGAGGGGGCATGCTATCAGCCTTCACATCGCGGCAGCATGCCGCTAGCACCCGGCCTGCTCCCCCGCCCCGCCGCCTTTGCACTCTCGGCTCCTTTCCCCTAGAACCTTCTGTCCAGACGTGTACACACTCGACTCCCTCGCTCTCAGCTTTTTTGCCCCTCAAGTACCACCTCAGCAGTG
Organism: Corynorhinus townsendii; assembly: GCA_026230045.1. Taxonomy (NCBI): domain Eukaryota; kingdom Metazoa; phylum Chordata; class Mammalia; order Chiroptera; family Vespertilionidae; genus Corynorhinus; species Corynorhinus townsendii. The sequence goes on along the minus strand of JAPDVU010000007.1, from coordinate 4,919,335 downwards.
AGGCCTTCTCTGGCCCCCCGCCCCCCCCTTTAAATCCTGCTGCGATTGCTCCCACCCCAGAGCTCCCCCCCTCCACCCCTGCTTCCTGTTCTCCTTGGCACATCACCGTCTCCAGGGCTGTGCAGCGACCTCTGTATTGCCTGCTGCCGTTCACCAGAATGCCACTCTCACGAGGGCTGCAGTTTCTCTCTGGGAACTGCGAGGCATCCCGCAGGACCTGACCCATTGGGGGTTTTCGGCGGCTCTGATTTGAAAGTGTGAATGGGTGAACAGTGAATATGTTTTCAGGGCTAGTTTGGAGGGTGGATTGTGTGTGTGTGTGTGTGTGTGCGTGTGTGTGTGTGTGTTTAAAATGAGGGTAAAGATCCAGAGACTGTTATATTCCTGGAAGGATGTGAGTAAATGTCCCCAAACTGAGTGGGGTGCGCTGGGAGGCCTGGTCCGCTATGGACCACGCCCCCTGCCCCTCCACTTGGTCAGGTGGGTTTCGCTAGGACCCCCTGCATAGCACAGGGCGAGGAGTTCAGAGAACAAGGGAGAACCTTTCTGGGTCCCTCCTCTTCCTTAAGACTCCTTTCTTCCCAGGGGAGCAAAGTTGGAACCCATAAGCCATCTGGGAAACCCGTTCCCTCCGCAGTGAACACAGAGAGCGTTCACGAAGGCCCTGTGACACCGGGGACGCAGACTCGGTTTTCCCAACTGCATTTTCTGAAAACCCTTCAGAATGCATCTCTGGCTTTGGTTCCACCCTCGGGTTTGTTTATGGAATTCCTGGGAAGATAAGGGAACTAGCAGAGGCTGGGGACGGGGCTGGAATTCAGGGCCTGCAGGACAGAATTGGTGGGCTGATGGCAGGAGCCTTTACGCAGAGTGTCAGACAGAAACTGCGGCCGTGGCCCGGTGTGGCCCTGACCCGGTGTGGCTCTGACCCGGTGTGGCCCTGACCCGGTGTGGCCCTGGCCCGGTGTGGCTCAGGACCTCAGGGAGACACAGAAGAGCCCCTTGGCAGTTACTTCATTTGCACGTAGACAAGTGACCTTTTTAAGGATAATGAAAAAGGGATGCCACAGCTTTGGAGACCAACCTAGAAATACCAGCTCTAAAGATCCTTTCAGAATGACCCAGACCAATGGCTTTCCCAGAGAGAAGCAGAATCTCAAAAGCAAATAATTTCTATTTTAAGGTAAAAACAAGGATTCAAAGATACGAACTCACTCATTTTAACTGACCTTCGAAATTCACCTTGTTGGTGGTGATTTTTATTTTAGTACCACACCATGTAGTAATTTGCTAATCAACTTGTGAGTTATTTACGGTACTTGTTAAAATGATTAGCGCACACTGAAGTACTTCAATAAGATGTTACTTACTCACATGTTTGACATTTCCTCGGGTGGAGATACAGGGTGCATTCTAGTTTGGAAGGGGAACAGAGCCCGAGAGTGAACTTGGCCATGGGGGGGGGGCATGACCTTGGGCACGGGGAGGCATGGTCTTGTGGATGCATGGTCTGTCACAGGTGTCCTGCACAAAACATGTTGAGAATCACTACTTTGCAGGACACATTTGGAAGAGCCGTGCTACCCCCAAATTACAATATTGTTATTCTTGAACCCCAAATGAGATAGTATGAATGGCAAATGATCTCTAGGTACTAACTTTACCTTTGTTTCCAGAGTAACTGAAAATCTTTTCACATGACAAATAGGAATTAAAGGGCTCAGTGGCATCCACACACCCAGAGAATCGCGGAGCTGAGGCCGTTTGCAGACGTGAAGAAGAGAATCAAAATGTCTCTAGTATCTGAGCATTTCAGGAAAACGTCTGTTTTTAAACCTGCTTTGTTTGTACTGTAAATGTTTTATCTTTTTGTTTTTGCAGTGGGTCTACTTTGAGTTTCATTACCTCATCTAGTTCCTACTTAAAAAATAAATTTTATTACATAGAAATATGTTCAAACATTAAGCAAACTAGTTAAGCAGAACTTTGATACACAGAAGGTTGTGGCGGGGAAAAAGAGTTTGCCTTCTAGCCTTCCACGCTGGAAAAGTCTTTCCTTCCTCCCTTAGACGGTGGGAAAAATTCCCCCGGGTAATTTAGTTTTAACGATCCCAGGGACTCTTACCAGCTTGCCCGAGGACAGCTGTGTTTACAGATTTTTAAAAAATCATAATGATCATCACTCTGTGTCTTGAAAGCAGACCTCTCCTTTTCCTAGGCAATTTTCTGTGAATTTACTGTAACTTTTTTTTTTTTTTTCTTCTCCCAGCTGGATCTGAATAACTTCATACCTCTGGAGAGAGTCACACCCGTTTCATGCAGAATCAGGACCATAAAGGTAAGTCAGTCAATGGTGACTTCTTGTGACTAATTCTCACGGGAACGAAAGGGGAAGGGTGAGTATCATCGTGTGTCTGTCTCAGCTGTAGGATCAGAACACTCCGCTGACGTGACCAGTAAATTTGATGAGCACGCAGCACGTTAAGCAGAGCGATGCGACTGGGAAGACAGCACTGAACAAAGTAAAATCCGTGTGCATGTGGAGGGTTGCGTTCTGGTCCAGAGAAGTGCATTGTGAGCCTCCACTGTTTGGCCCTGTAGGGAAGCTAAGACTCGGAATCTTCAGTAATTGGGCTCTTACGTTCACAGGGGATGGTTTATTGTTCTCTGTACCTCAGATTTTCACCTCAGAGGTATGAATAAGCCATTTAAAACTAACAAAAAATCACAGGAAGATTGTGGCTTCTTGGCTTTCAGGGATAACAAGATGACGGAAGCTCTATGGATTGTTTTACTTATTTTTACTTCTTGGAGACCAAATACATTAGGTGATGTGGCCAGAATGGGAAACGGGAGTCCCAGGGGTGCTCTGGGGTCCTACATGGACGGAGGACACGTATGTGGTTTGAGGGACACTGGACAGTGTCTGTATCCAAAGCACTCCGCCTCCTGACCTATGTCCTGAGGACAGTACAATCTCACTTGGTTTTCTGAGCCCACAGATATTTTATAAGTACTAAAGGCATTTACTCCGCGGAGGAGTAGCAAGTGCTTTGTGTGCTTTATACTTGACTGTGAATTAATATATTAAACAATTTAAAGATGCATCAGCTAGTTATGGTCAGATTTTTAAAGGAGGCAGGAGGTGATGGTTATGAAAACAGTAAAGCACATCACGTTCTAGAAGTAAGATAAAAACACATGCAAAGGTAAAGGCAAATTTCACTTCCTTCCCTTTCACATTGGGTTAACTAGCTTTTGCAAATAAAACTCTTTTCACTTGGCCAGAAACTTGGCACCACAAACCGTACAGAAACTGAACAGAAGCGTCGTTGTGTGTGTGTGTGTGTGTGTGTGTGTGTGTGTGTGTGCAGTAATTACTATTCCAGTGGCATTACCTAATGTATGTGCCCTCCTGGAGGTGGGGCCAGCAGCATCATTCCTTTCATGCTCACCTTCAACTAATCCCACCCGACCCACCCACCCCTCCCCACCCCAGCCACCCCACCCCACCCTACCCACCCTACCCACCCCACCCACCCCACCCCACCCCACCCATCCCACCCCACCTCAACCACCCTACCCACCCCACCCCACCCACCCTACCCACCCCACCCACCCCACCCACCTGGCTGCCCTGTTCTGCTTGGTGGAAAGAATATAATTAGAACTTTAGGGAAAAAGCCTCCCCTCTGCCCGTTTCCAGGGAAGCCCCACGGAAAATTGCAGTGGCCATCCTCAGGCGCTTGGCCGTTCGTCTCTGTTTGCCTGTGTATTCAGGAATTCCCAGGGCAGGACAGACTAGACAGAACAAGCCTGCGGCCACGGCACAAGATTAGCGCAAGAGAAATATTACAGCTGGGGTTTGGAGTTGCAGAACGAGAGTCAGCGAAGTCAGTTCCTGACTCTGCCTTTGATCAGCAAGTTCCTTTTCAGCCTGTTTTTTAAGCATCTGTACAGCAAGACTTTGGATTAGATCATGTTTTGAGTTCGTATGGTTTCCGGGGCTTGGCTGTCAGCACTCTTGAGTTGAGTTCATTTTGAAGATTTAAATGATAAATGACAAAGACGCGGCAAGAGGTTAAGCGGCCCCAAGACACACAGCTAGGAAGTGGGGGAGCTGTGATGTGAACTCAAGTAGTTTGTCTCCAAAGCCTGAACACTTAGCCCTTAACTCAAAACACAGAATTAAAAAGCCAAACCAAACCCAAACCACTTCAAGTTTACCTTTTGGTAACCATTAAAATAGGCATGACCTACCATTATTTTTGGTTGACTAATAGATGGAATGAGATTTAAAATTTTTCTCTGAAGTCCTCCTGTAGTAGTTTTGATTTTCTGCAAACTTCAGCAGGTTTCCTTTGCCTGATAACTCATTGTTTCCTGTCAAAATATCCAACAGCATCTCCTGACTTGTTCTTTCGCTGGAAACATCCCAGTCTACCCAGAGCTGGTTGGCTGGGTTAGCGACAGCATGCACTGGCTTGTCCGGGGGGCCCGAGAGCCTTTGCTGCCCGGAGGAGAAGGCCTGCGCCATCTTGGCAACACCGGCCTTTGCTGTTGGTTTGCATCTTTAAAAGGACATTCGAAGGCCAGTACAAAGAAGGACAGTTCTAGGGGCAAAGGAAGGCAAGAGGAGGAGTGGCAGGTTAGAAAATCAACTGGGAGTTCAGCTACGAGCAGCCGTACAGTATCTTCGGAGGAAATTCCCTTAGCAATTAATTCATAGCAGCTGAGAAGCAGAGGGAAGATGCGAAAGAATAAATATACTCAGAACTTATTAGGCTAAGGGTTTCTGACACATTGATTTTTTGACACACAGACAAAAAGTTGCCCATATTAATGTAGGCAACTTGACGAGATTGGAGACAAGTATGTACCCAGAAACCATCACCACAGTGCATGCCATAAACCTATTCATCACCGCCAAGAGTTTCCTTACACCATCTTATTGTTGTTCTTCTTTTTGTGATAAGAGCACTTAGCATAAGATTTACCCTCTTAGCAAAATGTTAAGTATACAATATAATATGATTAACTGTAGGCTCTGTGCTATACAGTAGATCTCTGGGACTTACTTAACTTGTATAACCAAATCTTTGTACCCTTTGACTAACACTTCCATTTTCTGTTACACATTTTTCTTTTTTTTTACTAATAAAAAGTTGGTTAGTAAAAATATGGATGAGAATAAGTAAAAGGTTGGTCAAACAAGACATCTTCATTCTGCTATACCTAAGAGAGGTGGCAAATCCAGGCGGTTCTTTTCTTGTGAATAGTAAGTTGAGAGAGCCAACTTCGTGCATGTATGTTCAGTCCATAGAGACGATGATGGAAAGACCCTGCTTCAGCAAAGCCAAGGGACATGGTTGCCCGAGGCAAACGTGTGTGCATGCGAGCTTGTGTGTGTTTTACCTCCTGGCGAGGAACGTACACAGCTCACACTCAGAGCGAGTCAGTTGGACGGGGGGGACACGGGATGACGTAACTGGAGTCAATCTCAGATTTTGTGTTGAGATACTCAATTTTGGCCAAGTACAAATGCTGCCTTGCTGGAGCGAAAACCATGTCATTATGCCATCTTAGTAAATACAGGATTACCTGATTCTGTGCCGCTTTATAAGTAAGAAAGCTTTTTGCAATCTCCTCTTGATTGGGAAACCATAGAAATGCTCCCTGTGCCTTCTGAGAAATGAGGACATACGTATTCTTTCAATATCGGTGGTTTGCGTATATTATCATAATCTGGTGTTCTGTGTTTTCACATGAAATTTTCTGCCTGCTAACTTAATAATGAAAAATTCAGCACACAGAAAACAGCAGAGGTGTTCCAAGGCATAAAATTAACACTTTGTACGCCATCAGCGTCTGTAGACGCAATTAAATTCAAAATATTGTGGCGTGTGGGGATGATTTCAGTTTTGGACACGTGGCAGTTAATTGGTTAAAAATACAATGGGCCCATATACTTCAAGCGGATAAAGGAAGAGTGGAGATTGTTAGGTCACCAAAGAAGGAACGCACGAGGCCAGAATGGTGAGGGATTACGAATTTATTTGATCATCTGCTGACCACCTGGTGTGGGGATGATGGAATAAATTCGTAATCCCTCACCATTCTGGCCTCGTGCGTTCCTCCTTCGGCGACCTAACAGAGTTGGCTTTAAGGAGTAAAATAACTGTGGCTGTTAAAAGGTGTGTTTTTTCCCAAGTCATGGGAAAACTAAGATGAATGCACCCACTTTAAATTATTACTTAAGAACACTTTAAGTTATTACTTAAGAACAAAACAAAACAAAAAACAAGCTCATAGATGCAGAGAACAGATTGGTGGTTGCCAGAGGCCAGGGGTGGTGGTGGTGGTGGTGATGGGGTGGTGGTGGGGGTGGGGGAGAGATGAAGGGGGTCGAAAGGTACAAATTTATTATTCTAGCTATAAAAGAGATAAGCCCTGGGGGTGCAGTGTACCGCATGGTCACTATAGTTAATAATACCGAATTGCATATTTGAAAGTTGCTGAGAATAAATCTTAAAACTCACCACAAAAGAAAACTTTTTTTTGTAATTATGTAGAGTGACGGTTGTTAACTAGATTTATTGTGTGATCATTTCACAATATTTACAAATACCAAATTTTAAAATAGTTATGCTTATATCTAGACATTCATATAACCTCTTCTAAAAAGTGTACTGTCAAAATAATTCTTAAGGAGTTTACTGAAAAAGATTACATGACCTCTATGTAGCTTGTTTTGTTGTTAAATATGGAAGAGAACTGGACATTGTGCCCTGAAAAATAACCTCACACATACTTCAAAATAGCAGCAAATCATGTACTTGCATTATTTTAATCCATCTCTCTATCTCTACTTCTTTCTCTCTCTCAATGTTAGATATACAGAGAGATATGTATAACTCTTTGTTCTCTGTCTCTCTATGTACACACACACACACACACACACGCACACACACACATGCACACACATGGGTGGACAAAAGTAGGTTTACAGTTGTAGTAATCCTATATAATAAAAGGCTAATATGCAAATCAACTGAACGGCAGAACGACCGGTCGCTATGATGCGCACTGACCACCAGGGGGCAGACGCTCAATGCAGGAGCTGCCCCCTGGTGGTCAGTGTGCTCCCACAGGGGGAGCGCCGCTCAGCCAGAAGCCCTGAGCCGGACGGCTGGTGAGCACAGCGGTGGTGGCAGGATCCTCTCCCGCCTCCCGTCAGTCGGACATCCCCCTGAGGGGTCCTGGATGCGAGAAGGCTCAGGCAGGGCTGAGGGACCCCCTGAGTGCACGAATTTCATGCACCGGGCCTCTAATAATATATAATTAACAAATAATAATATGTGAAGAAACTGTTTCTTGTACTTAAACCTAATTTTGCCAATCCCTGTATATATGTGTATATGCCTACATTATATGGCTTCTTTAATCTTTAGAATTATATCTAGATTTCTAATATTTTAAATTTAAAAAAAATAATTTTGACTGCTTTCTTTGTAGTCTTTCCAAATTTTCATGTTCTACTCAAATCTTAGAGCTGAAAATAGATTATCCAGAGAGTAATAATTGTCAGCAGTGCTGAGTAATTCCAGTCCAACCTTTACATTTGTGTCACAGTACTGTACGACCTCGAGGAAGCCACTTTGCTTTTCCGGAGTCTCTGTTTCAGTTCTTTAAGAATTAAATGAGACCTGTCACTCTCCTGGCCGCCTGGTAGGCAGCCCTCACCCTGTCTGGTTCTTTCCCACTCTGGCAGCTGCATTCATCGACACTTGCTCTTTTAGACCATCATTCTCTTGCGTGTTAGCTACATCTGTGTGTGTGTAGATTCTTTGTTTTGTATTTGTAAAAAGAACCAAAAGTCAGTGTATTAACGAAAAAGGAAGTAAAGACACCAACCTAGCGTGGCCGCCGTCTTGTCGGAGGGGAGGGGATCTCAGCGCAGCCTGGATCAGATAAAGCTCAGGAATCTCAGTATTCGTCCTGGGAAGCGTGTCCTTTCTGTCACCTGGAATGCAAATGATTGTCTTGGTTTCTGATCCGTTGTTCCCCTGACACAGAGCCTCCGGACTGTGTGGTTGAACAAGTGTTAACCCACGTAACCTGTGGCTCAGTCACTCTGCCACCCAGCTGAGGAGCTGAGAACGTGCTGAATTGCCAAGGACAGGAAGGAAAGACCCTGAACTTCCACTTGTTTCTTCATTATTAGTCACATCGAAGCTAGTCAGTTGGATGCATGCCCTTTACGCTCTTGGTGTTTGAAAATTGAGATTTTTACTCCTTGAATTTTCTAAGAATAGGAGAAGCGGGGTGGCATCGACCCACATGGCTTTCCTTTATCCTGAAATGGAGTTCATCACCCGAGTGAGGGCGTACACTTTCTTCACTCAACATCCATTCTCGGCCGGTTTCTGCTTCCCGTACTCCAAGTCCAAGTCCGCGTTTCTGAGTGAGGAAGGCCAGTCCGGGGCAAGATCTGAAGTCCTGAAGGGACTCATATTGTGGCATTTCTGAAAAAAATGAAAGACATAAAACGACAAGCAGTTAGTGGGGAGCAAACCCCTGCTCTGGTGGATGGCTGTCACCAGGGCCATGGCGTATTCTTGCATCGTGTTAGGCTGGAAACCTTACCTTCTCTTTATTCCACCTTTTCTCTCTGGGTCATCATAGAAGGGCAGAACTTTTGCCTGAAGGGCGAGGTTAGATTACCAAACGAATAATATACAAGTTACAGCATCCAGTTAGCAAAAGTTTGCCCTGACCTCGCCCTGCGCCGTCTGCGCCCGCCTGAGGAAGGTCCTGGCGCTCCTGGTATGTGCTTCCTGCGTGGAGAGGGGTCAGCTGGGAAAACGACAAAAACGTATATGGAAGTCGCTTTCTTACATCCTGTTTTTAAATAACTGTTGGTTATAGAGCGTTGTTCAGCTTTTAGTGAATGGTTAAGGAAGTACTCATAAGTTTGTCACCAAAAGGTTTTATTATAACGATGTTCTACTATTGAAGTTTTAATATATACTGTTGTAAATGGACGATACAGCAAGTAAAAAGACAGCTAAAATTTTTTTTTTCTGCTTAAAACCATTTTTATTTTTGATGAAAAAATACAGATACATTTTTTGCTTTGACTTTAGTTTCACATGGCACACCAACTTTAGGTCCTCTGAGACAAGGCGGATAGGTTTTCGTCTCAGACTGCACTGAATTGCAATTCTCCCACTATAGCACCTTTCCTGCTATGGCCTGGTTCCCTCTTCCGTCTGACCAATGCAGCAAACTTCCTCTATCCCGATAGGTTGGGTTTTAAGAGGCAAAGTTAAAATCCTTTGAGAATCCTGAGTACACTCTTGAACTTGGAATACGGGTTATCATGACCATTAATGTAACTTATGTATAAACAGAGGCACAGCTCAAGGTCCCAAGGAAGGGGTACCCCGTTGTCATAGCAAAGCGACTCCCTCAGGACCCAGCAGGCTGCTCCATGGGGTCAAGTTCCCCTCAACTCAAGACAGGTGCACTGCAGGCCTTATAGCACCAGCCTTGCCTTGCCCGGAAGAACACGCTGCCTGCACGCCTCAGGCTAACCTGGCAGTGCCCGCCTGGGAGGTATGGCGTCCAGGAGAGGGGAGCATGCTGGATGTAAGGACATTTAGGGGCTCTCTTTCCCCCAGGGTATCCTCAAGACTGCATGCACTCTTCTGGGTGAAAACATGAACACTTTATTACTTAGCATTCCATCTGGAAAAACAAATACCAGTTTTGAATATGTCAAAAAAAAAAAAAAAGGAGAATTTTATATACAATTAGAGATAGTGGAGCTGCAGTGACCTTATAGGGACTCAGCCTAGACAGTGATGGCCATAAGCAGGGAGGGTGCTCTCTGTGGCTCAGAGGCTGAAGATCTTGAATGAGCAGAAATCATATGAAGAAGTGCATTGCTATCATGATGACATGAATGAAAGAATATATCCTAAATCTTGACTAACTTAACATTGTTATGTCAAGAGTGAAATTGCTGTAGCTGTTTAAAAAAAAAAAAAAGCGAGGCTTGAAAAAAATCAATGTAATCCCTTTTCATCTGCTGTTGAATCTGAAATGCTGCTTATAATACATATTCACAAATGTCGTCTCGTGCTATCCTAGTCAGAGGCCCCTTTTGCTCATGAGAAAGCCAGGTTTTGTATTGCCACAAAGTCTGCAGACGTTAACATAATAAACATCACGACGTGTCATGTGTTAGTTACATCTACCCACTGGCATTTAACCAATAAGGAGCATTTTTAACTACCAACACAGGATTTGTTACTAAGAAGAGTGTAGGAAGGAGTTGCGTGTGAAACATTTCCTTTGCATAGATCATTTCCAGACGAATAAAGAAACCCCAGAGACTATTTACAACCTAACTAAACTTTCTTAAATGTTCTGTGATAAAATGGTCCTATAGTTAGACGATGAGGCATACAGCTGTAGCGAGTTTACTCATAAACCGATAGCCCTGAGCTTGAGGAAAAGATGCGCATAGGGTCTCCCAGCACCAAGAAGATGGAAACAGCTCGACTCCGACTAGTTCTCTCTCCCCCTCCTGAGCGGCTCAAGATGCTTGAGCCAACAGCTTAGGCTTGTGCATCATTATTCGTGATACAGGAAAAGGCGACAGAGACAAGAGCCGGGACTCTGGACTCCAGGTGCTTAATCTCCTAAAAGTGCATTGCATTTTAAAGCGACGGCACGCCTTTCTTGGGCGCTGCAGAAGCAGAAGTTCAAAAATGGTTGGGGAGTTTTCCTATTGCGTATGTTAAGAATTTTTTGAAAAGCATTAACATTTACTTCCACTTGAATAGTATTTGAGAATTAAGAGTGGCACCATCTTCACTTTGGGGGTACGAACTAGAAAATTTCAACTGTAACTTTATGAGAGTAGCAAGCGGGTGCCAACTGAGACCGATACCGTGACTTGCTAAGCCATGATGGATAATTTGGTCCGAATATCTTTATGGGGCCAGGATGCTACTCCAGGTCATTCTGGTCATATCAGACGGGAACAAGGGTCTTCTGTGTAGATCATGTTACACGACCCTCGCAGCTCAGTGGGACCATGTAGGTGGCCATGACCACTGGGAATGGGACAGACCACTCTTTCTGTCATGACCACATTCTGCATGAGAAGTGGATCAAAAGTCGCGGTGGGAGGTTGCACGAGGGAGCCAGAAGCCGAGTAAGTCTCCGTCACCAAATAGCTGCCCTGCTGCAGGGGGTCGGGGATGGAAATGGCCGGTTGGAGGACAGAGCCAGAAGCAGACCAAGCGCAAGCTCCTTGACCGCCCGACGTGGTCTGGCCCCTAAACGGTTCTGAGTGCTGGATCTCTACAGAGTGGCCACAGGCGCCCATCCCAGAACCGCTGCTTTGGGTGGGCAGCTGAGACTGTTGGCCTTTGTCATCGAGCCCCAGGCTGATCTCTGCCAGTTGTTTAAATTTCGGGCCCAGCGAGTCCAAGAAGCTCTCATCCAGGTCATCGGCAATGAAGCTGCAGCAACCGAGGGAGCCCACGGGAGAGCCGGGGGCACCCAGGCCTTCGCTGTCATAGATCAGCAGGCAGTCATTCGCTTCCTGGCCATCGTCTTCCTCTGCGCAGGCGAATGCTTTCTAAAGGCGGAGAAAAGTAGGCAAATGGATTTAAAAGGAGACTCAACGGAAGAACACAGTGCCACCCCTACGCTCAAGGTCTCATCATGATTATGCGTGACTTAGGTAATCTGTGGACGTAGACGTAGTCTCCGTACCAGCAATCCTAGCAGAAATGATCTGGTGTTTGGAGAGTAGTGTAGTTGGTTTTCCCTCAGAATTGAGCCTGGCCGAGGCTCATGTGTTAATTCTCGGTTTTGAAGGCACCTACATGGATGTAGGCCTGAAGAACAAATGTGTATGAAGCCTGGAGGCTACTCCCTGGGCCCAGGGTGAGGTTCCGGTGTGTACTTGTGCCCCTGCATGTCTTTGTGTTGGGGGGAGACATTCCACCGTCATCGTCTACACAGCGCCCACCCAGACTGCGGGCCTGGCCTAGACTCTGCAGCCCTCGCGGGGGCCTGCCCCTTACCGAGGGCCCACACCACCTCCAACTGTCCCAGCATCCTCTTCCCGAACAAGCCCTCCCTGCCAGGCTAGCCTCACACGCAGTGTCAGCCTCCATCTGTGGGCAAGATCCCGGCCCTCACCAGTTTGAAACCAAAACTCTACGTGAGATCTGTTCTAATCACACACCAAGCAGGAGGCGAGCAGCCTGCTCCCAGAGTCCTCTCTGTTCTGGTACCCTTGTCCCTTTATGGTCCGTGCTCACTGGGTCTTTGACCACATCCCTTCTTCCCACTTTTACTTTTGGGTGATGGATGCAGTGGTTCTTCAACTCTGCTGGGCATAGGCTGCTTTGGAAATGTGAAGAAAACTATAACCTTTTCTCATAAAAATATATGTACTTCTGTTCCGGCGCCCTTTATGGTATAGGAGAGACAAATAAGCTGCTTCGTATTTCCGAAGAGGATGTTGCTGATGCCGAAGCGCCGAAGAGTTTGCCATCCGTTGCTGTTCCAGTTGGAAGGATGAGGTGCCCCTTGCTATCTTCTCTCACTTTGTGTCTATTTGCCTATTATGCCTTTTGACCAGTAGCCCAATTTGGACAGCCATCCTAGTTTATTTGTATCATTGAGGCAAAGAACCCCAATTTTTTGGGTTACATTTTAGCAAGCTGTAAAGCAACTGCAAAACTGAAATATAGTCAAGTAAAAAAAGATCTCTAATGTAAATGAGATATCAGAGCCATCAAGTTTTTCACCCAATTACCTTGGAAAAGTAGGACTCCAAGAAATTCATGCTTATTGCTCCTTCACCACATTCCTTATGGGTTCCCCCAGTGGAATGCCTTGTTCGCATGGTTCCCGACTGGCCTGCAGAGCAGAAGCCAAGTCCAGTGGTGGCTCCGAACCCCGCGGCTGCCCCAGATCCTGCGGCTGCTCCAGATCCCGCGGCTGCTCCAAGGTTGGTGGTCAGTTCCATGCCCGAAGCTCCTTCCGCCGTCATTCCTCTGGCACAGGCATTCATACAAACATCTAGACACAGGGGAGGACATTGTCTAACGTCTCATGCTGGGATTCTGTAAAATAGCGGTCTTTGATATCCATGAGCAGTCATTAAGTAAAGCAAATTGGTGGGAGAAAAGATAATGCTATGTCCAGTGGTGAAAAGAACATCCCACAGTCTGTCCTGTGAGTGTAACGAGGAGGTGAGAGTATAACGGGATGAGGGCAGGTGAACGAGCTCTGAGAACATGCTGGCTGAGAAACAGGCAGAGGAAGTGGCTTTGCAGAGACAGCAACCAGCCATGGAAAAGTAAAAGCAGAACATTCAGCACACCGCCATGGAAAGCTTCTGACGCAATGCTGGTCTGTTCTCAGGGGGAAAAGTGTAATGAAGCTGCCATGTGGGCTCGGTCTGAAACCCAAAGAGGAGACATGCATGTGTGTTGGTGCAAATTAGCTGATGCTGCCTTGGCGCCTAAGGAAAATGTTCACACAGCGTGATTTAGACTAGCTGAGATCTGGAAACAGCCCCAGTGCCCATCAGAAGATGAGGAGATAAAAAAGCTATGGTACTGTACACAGTGGAATACTACGCCGCAGCAAAAAAGAAGGATCCCTTACCCTTTGCAATAGCATGCATGAACCTAGAGAGCACCGTGCTAAGCAAAGTCAGTCAGTCAGAGAAAGACAAGTATCACATGGTCTCACTCAGATGTGGAATCTAAAGGACAAAATAAACTGATGAACAAGATAGAACCAGAGGCATAGATAAAATGGAACAGACTGACAACTCTCAGAGGGAAGGAGGGTGGAGATAACAGGAAGAGATCAACCAAAAATATCGATGCACATATGCATGACCCATGGACACCGACAATAGTGTGAGGAAGGCCTACGGGGTGGGGGCAGGGTGCAAGGAGACAGCGGGGGAGAAAGTGGGGAAAATGTGTAATAGTCAACAACAACCACAAAAAGAATAGTCAAAGTTGGGTGGTAGTACAGTGTTTGTTATATTTCTCTATATGTGTGAAATCTTCTCTATTCAAAAAAATCATAATTGACTGTGTGAGAACTATATTTCAGTTCATTAAAGTTTGAGAAAAGTAACAAATCTTCATATATTAAAAACAGTGGCATCAGTGGGCAAATGAACTTTACCGAAGCCAGATTTAGGTCATGAAATTGACTAATATCCTTAAAATAAATCATTTTATCGAAACCCTATTTTAATGGTACCACCTCCCAGCATGTACACAAATATGCTAATGATTAAGAAAAGAATTTAGAACACTTCTAGTTTTTCAACATTTCTTATTTAACCCACTGTGACTTTCAGAAATAAATTTGATGTTCACGTACCAGAATTTTCCATGAAATCAGCTCCATTGGAGGTTATAAGTGGCACACAAATATTTGTGATTTCCTGCAAACCATGTTAAAAAAGATACATTAAACACACACACAGATTTTTTGTGGCCCTTTGCAAAGGGTGACATTACAAGAAACCCAAAGGCTTGCAGGAATAACCCCTTTTAGGGTTTGACAGCTGAAGAACTAAGATCTTAAAAGGCTCCATTCGTTTCAGCACTGACTCCCAAGGGTCCCTGAGGGCCAGGGAGCCTCTTCTTTGTATATCCCACAATCCCCTTTCCTGTCTGAATGCAAACAGGACTTTGCTCTATATAATTGAAATAAATGTTGGACACACTGGATCCTCACCTTGTCTTCGGGTTGGGCCCCTTCAATCCCCCACTGATGAACTGTTCCTTCTGAGCCCTCAGGAAATGGGATAAAGCCAGTTGTCGCTCCCCCAGTGGGACCCTTCCCACAGTCACAGGTCAGCAGCAGAAGGGGGGCCACTAGCGTAAAGGAAAACAAAGTAGTAAGACATTCCAATCTCTTGGAAATGATTTAACATGATGACTGTCAGAATGTTACAAAGAAAATAAAATATTTTAGATATTTATGGACAGTCTAACAGAAAGCACAGTTTGTTTCTGTGAAATAACATTTGGCAAATCAAACGTACTAAAATTTCATGTCATCATGAAACTGAAGGAGACAGAGTGGTCATTCTCGTGATATGTGTGGTCGTCTTAGGACGGGCCCTGTTTGGTGGCTGATGAACGCGGTGGTTCGGTTCCTCCATCCTTGTTGGTAATTTATTTTTATTGTGATGGCATTTATTTGTACCTGTTGAGACTGTGTTTATGGTGTCAAGTGAAGGCAACACGGGATGGACAAGAGTTTAGGTGGGCGTGACATTTTAGTGGTCTGGTCTCCTCTGCTCTCTTAGGAAACAGCAATTAAACCAGCAAACTGCACTTCCTTATGCTTTAAAAATACCTTATAAATTAACATTCAAGTGAATGGGTTGAAGTGGATTTTAACTCTTAAGAGTCTGTGGTTTCATAATGAATTAGGGAAGTGACTGTGAATTTTTCAAGGGTTTCTTTTATTTATACAAGAATTTACCAAAAGTCCTTTTAAATTAAAAATATGATTTGATTCACAAGATTTCAACTTAAATGCAACTTTTTTAGAAACCCGTATATTGAATAAAGCACATTTTACTCCTATTAAAAAATAGCACATGTGTGTAGTTTCCCTAAAGGTGTTCAATGACCCTAATCATATGAAGCGAAGACGCCATCAAGGGGGTGTGTGCATTGAGGCGGTAAGCTGTTTGGAGGAAGGGTTGCGTTAAGCAGCGATGTCTTGGAGCCTAGGATAAGTTAATGTAAAGCACAAAGGCCACGATTTCCTAAATTCATTTGTCCAAGGTTCTCTTTTTATTTCAGAACCTCGTGAGACTTGGATATGGTGAAAACGTTTTAGCAACTGTCTCCCTCATGGATAAAGTCATTGTTTTGATCATGAATGCTATTTTCCCCCATCTTGATTCTCTCATGCTGTTTTCTAAATGTCTAGCATTTATTACTTGCTTATGCCTTATGCTAATGTCTACCATTTACGACTTTAGATTACGACTCGCATGTATGACCTGCTTGGCTGGGTATGAATATAGATTATTGGCAAGTGACACGTTAACTTTAAACATTGCCGATTCTTCCTGGGAATGCCATTTGCCCCGGTTTTGCCTATGAAAGTTAGCGAACATGTCTTCTGCATCGCCAACATGCATCGCCCATGCAGTGCAAAGGCCTCTGCAGTGCTGACCCCCCGGGAGAAGCAGAAGGAAGCGTGGGGATACTCACGCAGCAACATCAAAAGGCCAAGCAGGATCAGGCCGATGGCGTTGGGCCCCAGCCTCCCAGATGGCTGGTCCCCATACCTGGGCCCGGGCTGGGGGGCTGTACAGATGTCCCTGTTGTCACACTGACACACCTCCACAGCCAGGCTGTCTGGAGTGTCGCACTGCCTGTCTTGTCTGTCTGTAATCACGAGGGAGATGGGGTACCTCCCCGGGGGCAGCGGCTGCTGGGCCGTCAGCAGCGCAGAGGTGGCTGTAGAAAAATAATCACACAGATCAACAGTGGGACAGGTGCCCTTTCTCTGAAAACCACTGCTTTTTGTTAACAGAGACAGAGTTCCATCGACATCACTGTTGTGAGCAGTGAGGCTACTGGTAGGGTGAGATTTGCGCAGTTCTGCGGCTATAGGGATTCGGCTGGGTAAATCGGGCTGCACATCCTCCTGGTCCCTAAGGGGTTCCCCACAAAGACTGAGTCCTACCCTGAATGTCCCCACAAAGAAGAGGGGCTCAGGCACCTTTTAAATCCCAGGTCCCGCTCCTGGGGTGCACCCACTCCTGTATGTCTGCCTAGGCCAACTCCTTGATTCCTGGTGGCCCTCTTGAGACAGGCGGGAAGCCAGGACATGGAGCAGGGGAACGGAGACCAGAGCTGAACCAACTGGCGGAAGTTTACAGCTGGTACAGAAGGTCGCCTCCCTGGGAAGAAATTCTAGGCCTCCATTGTGTGTCAGCTTCAGGCCTAGAAAAGCAGCCAGGGTTTGCAGGTTTCTATTCACCTGTGCTCAGGATTCCTAACTTGCAGCTCTTCTATGGAGCTCTTCCTATGAGCCCTGAGCTGGCCAACCCTCCTGTGTGTCCTGTCTGCCCACAGCCTGCCCAGAAAGAAACCTTTCTGTGTTCAGAAACCTAAACAGCTCTGCAGTACAATAGGTGCCTGACTAATCTTCTTTTGGTGTGCTCTGGAGGTAGAAATCCTATCTAATAAAAGAGTAATATGCAAATTGACCGTCATTCCAACACACAAGATGGCTGCCCCCCATGTGGACACAAGATGGCCACCACAAGATGGCCAGCGGGGGAGGGCAGTTGGGAGGGACCAGGCCTGCAAGGGAGGGCAGTTGTGGGCAATCAGGCCAGCAGGGGAGGGCAGTTGGGAGGGACCAGTCCTGCAAGGGAGGGCAGTTGTGGGTGATCAAGCCTGCAGGGGAGGGCAGTTGTGGGGGGACCAGACCTGCAAGGGAGGGCAGTTAGGGGTGACCAGGGCTTGTAGGGAAGGGCAGTTGGGGGGGACCCAGGCCTGCAGGGGAGAGCAGTTGGGGGGGGGGCAGACCAGGCCTTCAGAGGAGGGCAGTTAGTGGTGACAAGGCTGGCAGGGGAGGGCAGTTAGGGGCAATCAGGCTGGCAGGGGAGCAGATAGACATCAATCAGGCTGGCAGGGGAGTGGTTAGGGGGTGATCAGGCTGGCAGGCAGAAGTGGTTAGGGGCAATCAGGAAGGCAGGCAGGCTAGCAGTTGGGAGCCAGCAGTCCTGGATTGTGAGAGGGATGTCCAACTGCCTGTTTAGGGACTGTCTATACGGGCAGTCAGACATCCCTCGAGGGGTCCCAGATTGGAGAGGGTGCAGGCTGGGCTGAGGGACACCCCCCCCCCTACACCGGGCCTCTAGTAACATATAAGAATAAAAATTGGAATCCACATGAAAAACAGGAAATATTAAACAGTGCTAACATAATCTCATAGCATTTCTTTCCACTGCTAAAGAGAAGAAATTCCCGAGGTGAGGGCTCCATCTTCGTTGCACTGAATTTTTTTCAGTTGCTCCTGGAAAGAACCTGCTCCACAGGAGCGCTCTCATCCTCCCAGAACTTTCCTTGATGGTGCACCTGCACTGCTACTCACCGTTAACGGTCGTGATCCGCCACGCAACGGGCAGCTTTAGACTTTCATCCTCCAGGGAGAACACGTAGGGGCCAGTGTCTCTATCACTGTCCTGCGCTCTCGCGGAGACAACCACGGAAGGCGATGAGCTGCAGATTATTTCCTTTGCCAGGACCGTTGTTGGACAATTTTCATTAAAACCAGGTACCTCAACGTAGATGGTGCCCGTAGATGTCTTCCCCGTGTTTTCTGCAAGAACGGCGTGTTAGAGTTAGAAAGAGATACAGAGCAAGCAGGCTAGAAGACTGAATATGGGAGAGGGGGGACATATTTAATACTTTCAACAATAAAGATGAAAAATATAAACAAACAAAAATGAACCTTGTAAGTGTTTCCTGCATGCAGTCAAGTTAGCGTGTCTTCTCATGAGAGATTATATTTGTTATTCTTACAAGTAAAAATGGACCTACAATCTCCACATCTTGTAAAAAGAAAATTTAACTTGGCTGGCATCTGATTTAATTAATAGCATTGGCTATTAATTTAATATGCTTGGGGCCGAGAACTGTAAGGTGATGAATTCACTGACTGCTAATGAAATCAACATAAAAATAATAGTTTTCTTCAGTGTATCCTACTTCATGACCCCAGCACTGTGTGAAAGATTTTTACTTCTAAAGTTTGGGCCAAAGTATTTGGAATAAGAATTGATTTACTTTTGTTACCTAAGATATGAAAGATTATTGAAAAAATATTTAAATATGTCGACAATCAAAAACATTAAACGAAATCTAGCAGTGGTGGGATTGAATCTTTCTGTATTTTTTCCCTTTGTGCTTTTTGCTATTTTCACAGATGATGTGAATTTGGTGTTTATGCTTTTGTTTTAACTTTATGTTTGCTTATTGCCTTGAGCATAAGCTAATTTTATACTTGTGGACACACACATACATAGTCAATGAATAACATTTTTAAAACATTCCAGAAGATTTTATTGCTCAGTCAATGACATAAGCAATGAGGTCTTCATAAGGAACTCATTGTATGAGTAACTCACAAAGGCATCTCCCACTGGAGCTGAGCTTCCCTTATAGGCGTTCAGCGTCAATCTTTACCCATCCTTCTCAAAACCAGAAATTCTGGTGGGTCGAAAAATCCCTGTCCCAGCCACCAGCAAACCACAGGACGGAGCACAGAATTCACTGGTGCAACAAAGGCCACTGAGATGTTGGAATGCTAGCCTGCTAGCTTCAGCTGCCTCGGACTTGAGACCCAAGGCCCTACAATCATTGATCTAGTGTTGACAGGAATTTGTTAAAGAATCATAATCATCTCTTCGTAACTAAATGCAATTGGAGGAACATTTCTCTAAATACGATTGAAATATTTTTCTTACCGTCGATGGCTAGAACCTCTGCTATGATTGTCCTGTTACCTATGAAAGTAGAATCCCGAGCCATGTTTTTGGCAAATTTGATTTGAGCCGTTTTTGAGTCAATAATTAGAAAACCACCATCGTTCCGTCCGAGGGCATATCTGTTTTATAATAGAAAAAGGTAATAGTTTTTTTTCAAATACGGAGTGTTACCTACTTAATGAAAATGACCCATTTATATTTAATCTATTTGTTTTGAATATAAGACATTGAAATATGATTTTCTGAAAAGCAGCAGAAAGTTAACAAATTAGCATGGACAAACAGTATTTTATAATCCTTAAGATGTGTTCACCTGGGTTTTTCTAATTTATGCTCTGTGCAATAACCTGTGTCCTTACTCTTTACACTACAATAACGATTTTTGCACGTGCTCTTAGATTTTAGGCATATGTGTCTGTCTTTGTAGATACTGTTCCGTCTTATTGCACCACAGCCTTCTGGCGAACTTCTGCTCTTTAAGACTCAATTGAAAGTTTCTGCGAACCATTGTCCTGGCCTCTCTAGGCAGGCTGAAGCGTTTTTCTTTTAGTTTCCACTTTAACTTATACCTACGTTATCTTTGCTCCTAATACAATATCGTCTAATGATTCCACTACTTGTCTCTCCTCCAGTTAGCAGCTCATTGAGTTGGCCACCTTTGTATATCTTTGTATTCTTGCCATATGATAGTTTGGATGTTACTTATTCATTTTAACACTGGGGATGGAGTCCGAAACCAGGGCATGTGCCCTGAGTGGGAATTGAACCGTGACCTCGTGGTTCATAGGTTGATGCTCAACCACTGAGCCACACTGGCTGGGGATAATAATTTATAGATTAATACTAAGTCAAGGAATAATAAAATGTTATTGAACTAACCGTACCTGACATTTGAAGCAACTTTGCCAGTGTCTTCATCAATGGCTGCATACGTTCCCAGGATATAATTGATCAACTTTTTCTTACTTATGCCTTTCTGGACAGTAAACGTCTTGGAAGCAGGGCGGAATGCAATTCCTTCTTGCACATTTATAACTTGAACCTTGACTTGGGTTGACTGGATTCGATACTGAGAGATTACAGATCGGTGAAATTCAGCTTTGTTTTTGACGGCGATACTAAATTGTGCATTTTGTAGTTGTTCATAATCTAGGGGCTGGAATAAAAATAAAATTAGAAGAAAAGTGTCAAAGAAATACGGGTTGGCAAACCCAGAAGAGGGCAAGAGAACTCTAATGGAGATTCTTATTTCTGTGAATAGAAACCGAGGTAGCAAAATGGTTTCAGAGATCATTGTAATGTTGAGACAGAGAGACCTTCGGAATTCTTAACTCCTGTAACCTCAGTGCAATGATACTTACAAAGCAGGGTACTAGCAAACGCCATTTTAGGCGACGTGGTGCAGAGGGCAGAGCCCACCCACCTGTGTTATGGCAGCCTGGTTTGAATCCCGGTTCTGCTACTTACAATCTGTGCGACTCAGGGAACAGTATTTCATATCTCTGATCCTCAGCTGCCCACTTGTGAAAAAAAAAATCCCGCCCTAGCTGGATCGGCTGAGTGGAAAGAGCATCTGTCTGCAGACCAAAAGGTCCTGGGTTCGAGCCCAGTCAAGGGCACGTACCTGGGTTGCAGGCTCCTCGGGCCTTGGCCCTGATCGGAGGCAACCAATCTATGTGTCGATGTGTTTCTCTCACATCGATGTCTCTGTCTTTCCCTCTCCTTTTCACTCTCCCTAAAAATCGATGGAAAAATATCCGCGGGTGAGGATTGACAAAACCAACAACACCAACCAACAAACAAACCCCTCAGCTCGTCAGATTGTGAGGACTGAGCAAACCAAGGCCCGTAACGCATTCCTCTAGTGGCAGCTCTGTCACTCACAGAACAGCCACTGGTTCATGGGCAACCATGTCGCTCCTGATTTTAAAACGCGTAGGAGGCAAAGGCAAACTGTCTTTGTAAACGTGGCTGGCAAAGAGGCCTCTGTACAGCAGCGTGTGGTGGCTTTTTAGGGACCCACTGCGGATGGCCTTGCATGAGAACGACTTGACCCTGCTATGGAGCTGGCCCAGACCAAGGCCCGAGGAACCCTAGGGTAGCCTTCATAGTAAATTTTTTGAGGTGATGAGACAAGGACATGCTCATTTTGGTTACATGTGTGCATTCATGGACATAATTAATAGGAAGAGATCTGGATTTGAGTTTTAACTTTGTAATGACCGCCAAGCATGTTAAGTGGGTACTTTACTCACCCATTTTTTCATCTTGCAGCTTGAGCTATCCATGCCCCTTTTCTAGAAAAACTCGCCCCTTTTCCTCTTGGACTAGCTAATCCACTTAAAATAAATGGACAGATTCAAAAGCCACAATCCCACGTGTTTGTATCTCTTCCTAACTTCAGTTGTAGAGGGAGAATGAGATTAAGTCAAGAAATGTGGTTTACTTTCTTGTGCTTAAATCAAGCGTGTGTGCATGTGTGTGTGTATTTGTGTTTACTACAGTCAGTATGTTACTTTGTAAGGAAATAAATCAACATGCTAAAAAGGCTGTCTTTAGGAAATGGGGCTATGTGTGTGTGTGTCTTTAAAACATTTGATCTACTTTTATGTGTTTTCTAGAAAGAAGTGGTATGATTAGTAAGTGCATAAAGTTTACTTGTGGAAATGATAGTTTTGGCTAATAGAGAATATGTTAGCCACCAAAGGGAAGGGAGACCTTACCTTAACCACCTTCAGGATGCCTTCGTTAGTCCTGGCATCAGTTTGTATTTCAAACCAATTCCCTTCGTTGCCAGAGGTAAAGAAATACTCCGCCAGCCAATTATCTGTGAACTCTTCGTCCAAATCTATTACTTGAAATCGAAGTAACTCGGAACTCAAAGTGTTTTCCTCAATACGCGCTGAATACTGAGAAGGAGAGAAGCAGAATTTAAGATTCAATGTCAGGTACCATCGGAGGGGATTATGTTTATTCTGCATGGCATTCATCAGGAATTCTCAGATCATGTATTGCCTCCTTGCCAGTTACTGAATTCCTATATTTTACAAAAGCTTTTTTTTTTTTTTTTTAGAGAAAGGTGCGGAGAACCTAAATAGAAGCCAGCAAGCAGACACATGCTGAATTAGGGTGGCAACGCGTATAACAAACAAGTATATAGGAATGATTCTTGAGAGAGTGACGGGTGTACCTGAGATTCCTTGAACATTGGGAAGTTGTCATTGACATCCTTCACTTTGATGCTGCTTTCACACTGGCTTGATAACCCGTTTCCATCTTGGTCTGCGCCACTCACAGTCAGACGATAGCTGCTCACTTGCTATGTTTGGAGTCAAGAAAGAAAATTAATGAACTCTAGTGCCAAGGATAGGAAGGACAACTACTTGCTTCCCGTGAGTAAGGAGGGAGAACATTCCGGCTCATGATTTCGTGGAGCCCGTGCCCTGTGTCCTGTCCATCCTCGAGGGGGTGTGGGGCTCTCGAAGTCTTTCAGAGGCTAGAACAGGTTTCCTCTTTTGGGAGCTGCTTAGGGCGAGCAAGGACACTTAGAAGAAACACGGGCAATGGTGATGGTGGGATGCTCATGCGAGGGAAGCTCGCTTACAGAGTTTTTTTTCCGGGCGGTCTATTCAGAAAACCATCTGCATAAAAGTAACATGGAATGTGGTGGGGCAGTGTGCGGTGGTGGCGGGGTGGTGGTAGGGTGATGTGGGAGAGAAAGGAAGGAGATTCTTTAGTGTTCCGGAAGCGGGGGTAACAGGAAAAGAAGTCAGGAGGAGAAGTGTGCCATCAGAGAAGGCTGTTCTCCAGAGACATGTTTTGCTTCGTCTGTGGGTATCCTTTTCCTCCATCGCAGGAGGAATGGACCACAGTTGGTCCTTGTCCATGTAGGCAACGCCTTCTTCATGCTTTCTTGAGCGCCCACTGGTGTTCTCATGCTTTCTTGAGCGCCCACTGGTGTTCTCATGCTTGTTTACTGAGGTCTGATTGATGGTGCAGGTGCCAGGGGCCCCCCACCCCCTGGAATCACAGTAGAATGCAGACCATTTCCCTAGATTGGCCCTGTTGAGTACTGGGAACCTCTTTTGCTTTCTCTGCTAAAATGGAATCACTTCCTTTTGGCTTTCTGAAATAAAATCCTTTACTCGAACGTCTCCCAAGTGCCTTGCCTTACCTCTCGATCAAGAGAATTGGTCAAAGTGCGGACTTCGCCGCTGTGCCTGCTCATGAGGAACATGGGGATGCCTGCGGGCTCCTGAGAGACGATTTTGAAGGCAATTTTAGAGTTCAGATGGTTTGGTTCATCGGCGTCCGTGGCATTCAGTACCATCACCAGAGAGTCTAGGAAGGGAGAAGTCCATTAAAGAACATGGAGCCGTTGATGTTCTGTTCCCATTATTTACGCCACTCAATTTCAAATCAATGTTTGCTTTTTAAGATCTTACACCTATATGTATGCTAAAAATATTACATGCCCCTTGCTGTCTTGTCTTCATCCGGTAGAGCTGCACTACCTTCCCTAAAACCCCCCAGTTCCCCGTCAGCCTTGGCTGTGTGGGGTTGAGAGGCTTCTCTGTCTCCCCTTGATGGATGGCTTTATGATTATCTCTTTCCCCCAAATTATTCAAGTGAGGGGAGAGTGTCTCGTGCCTTATAATCTCAAAAAGCCCTGCTGGGGCATCCGGCTACCTAAGGCCCCTCGTTAGCTTTGTGCCTGCTGGGTACTCATGTCACTTGTATGTACAGAATCAGGTACTATTGGCCTCATGACAGAGCCACACTTAGAAGTACAGTGGCAGTGAGTTATTAGCTCAACTACAGATATCAGAAAGAAGATTTAGGTTATCTTTATGAGTTTTTTTCTGGAAAACTGATGAAACTAAGAATAAATTAGCTTATCAAAACGATGTGCTATTGTGATACTTGTGTTTGAAAATTTAAAAAAAGTTAGCAGTGGTGTGTGCTGTAAAAAGACTTACTTGAAGGACTATTTTCTTCAATTTCGCCCTTGAATATGGTTTGTGAAAACACTGGAGGGTTGTCATTGATATCTAAAATTTTGACCGTTAATACGAGTGGTTTCTCTACATCTTGTCCTAAGGCATTTAGCGCATGACATGTGATCTAGAAAAAAAAAAGGGACAATGTTAATTCTCACTCAACAAGCTTCATTTGCATACGAGGAGCCTGCCCTGGCATGGCTAGAACTTCCATGCAAAGGAGAAAAATATTTCCCCAAAGAGGAGACCAAGTAGGAAAAGGTACCCGTCTGGGCAGACCCGTTGGGCTGGTTGCCCTCTCTCCGGACAGATACTGACTCATGGTGGGCGAAGCTCTTGGCCGGCTGCATCTGGAGTCTGGCAGTCACGCCCCCCTGGCATATTCCTTCAGGGGCGTGGCCAGGAATGGAGGCTCTTTGTCGAGGGACTAATGTTTTTTGCTGGTGGGTTGATTTACGCACTGATACCTCTCAATTAACCAACACAAGAGTATCATCTTCTAGCTACGATGCATGAGGGGAAAATGTTGAAGACACAACTTACGTGGAAATTTGGGGTTTGCTCACGATCTACTATGGCTGTTATGTTAATATCTCCAGTATTTCTGTCAACAACAAAGATTCCCAGAGGGGGCTGATCAATTCCGATTCCAGTAATGCGGTAGGTAATTTTCTGTTTTGCATGGAAATCTGAACTAATCTGTAGCAAAAAATACCCAAAGTGTTAATATGATCATTAGTCTTTTTCCTTCCCCCTTTTCTCCACCACTATAGTCTTAAGTCATCTGTTCGTTTATTCACCCTTTCTGACACTATGCTGTTTATTTTTTACCTTAATAGATGCTAGAAATACGACCTAAATTGTTGCTTCTGTTGACCGGTACGGACCAATATGCATTAATCATTTTGGCTTTAGAACATTTGCTTAGATTGTGGCCACCATGGTGATGTTAAAGATTGAGAGAAAGTCAGAGAGGCTACTTCTGAATGCGCCCTTTCTTAACAGTTAACATTTATAAAAGACATTTATTTTAGTTTAAATAGGGAGAGCTGGAGAGAAAAAAGGGAAAGGTTTATATAGTAAGTATTAAAATGTATTGCTCTTCATTCTAATTTTATAGCTTTTTGTGTGGTAAAGTTCAAAGATATATAGAGTTAGAATAGTGTAATGAACCTGATACATTTTATCATCCAGTTCCAATGATTAAGAATACATGGTCAATTCAGTGTTGGCTCCCAGCCATTTTTATAATAGTCTTATCCACATTTTTTTTTTCTATCGGCTAGAATCTGGATCTAAATAAGGCTTATCCATTGAAATTGGTCCAAGTCTTTTAATTATTGTTTTTTTACTACTCTACAGACCATAGTTCCTTTATCTTTGTCTCTCTCTATTATTTTATTATTGATTTCTTTTCGGTTGTGGATATCAGCTTATTTGTTCTGTGGGTGGCCCAGTCTGCATCTTGCTAACTGGAACTGCCGTATAATTTTAAATTACATCTAATCCATTTGTTCTGAAAACTCTCACTACTCTGCTCAGGTGACTTACTTGGGCAATGGGGTTTCTTTTGGAGTTGTCTTCCTCTTCTCTGCAGGGTCTTGCAAATTTCACCCATTCACGTTTAGGTCTCCTTTTGCCTTGTCCTGCTGTCCCGTCTTCTCCAGGCTGCCCTTCCGTCTTGTGGAAAAAGGGGTTCTGTTTTAGTATGGTGGGACATTTTTGCTTTGGGAATTGATTATAGACACATAGGTTGAGGAGCCCCCTATGTTTCAGGATATCTAAGACTGTTCGATGTCTACGTTGCTCTATCTCAGACCTTGTCAAAGAAGAAACATTAAATAACTAAAAGAGTTACAAAGCTTTTTGCAATGTGATTTTTAAGACAGCATTTAATCATATTTTTATTTTCTCCATATATTCCACAATATCTTAACTATTCTGGGAACATAGGCCCTGTTTCATTAAAACCTGTTGATTTAACATAAGAAACAATGCCTGAGATAAATTACATTAATAACACACATTGCTGGTATTTAAGTATGATTGGATTAGTTGTTAGAATTTTCCACATTTTAATTGTTAAATAATTTAAAACGTTTAATATTTGTTTTCCTGAACACAATTTTAATTTTTTAATGGAACTATTACTTTAGTTACAAAAAGCTTTTCATACTTTACCTCTGTTCTCATTTCTCCATGAACCAATAGGACCACCTGTAGACATTTAAATAAAGTAAAATTAAATGTGAATTTTTCAAATAAGTACTAACTAAGATAATAATCCCAATATTTACATTCTGCTGTTCATAGTATAGTTTGTTTCTATTTTTAAAAAAGTAGATTTTGATTCAAAGAATAAAATCTCAAAAGAAAATGTTCTACATATAAACAAATTCTTCCAGTTCTTTACTCTGACTACAGAATTTTAAAGCTATACAGACGAATCTATTGGATTTTGAAAATCTCTTTTTAATAGCCAACTATAGTAACCAGACATTTCACATCCGGCTGTTCTGTAAATAACTCCCAGGAGATATGGAAATTGTTGCTTTGGCAAACAATGGCAGTCATCACTGTGATAAACTCATCAGGTTCCACGGGCGATTATTGAAAGCTGTGACCTACGCAGCTGACTGGTACCAAGGGAGTTCTATAGTAGTGAGCTGCAGGGCGAGGCATTAGTTTTAGTTGTTCGGGAGTGGACGTAATGAAGGGAGCTGGGCTGGTTTAGAGAATGGGACATGGAAGATGGGGTTAGGCTATTCTAAACACAAGAACTGCTTGCGGTGGCACACAGACCTGCTCATCTCCGCCCTGCTCCATTAAAGACTGGGCTTAATTTTCTTAATCATCTGCAATAAATGACGATAGATGTGAAGGCAGGCAGGCGAGGTTCTTTACTTTCTCTAGAGCACACGGGACCTTCGTCTGTCTTTTTCTATCTTGTTTTCTGCCTAGAATGCATCCTTCTTCCCCTTCCACCCTTAAGTATTACTCATCCTTTACGATCAATTCAAATTCCAACAACGTCCATGAAGCGGTTTTTACTGAGGTCTCCTTTTCGAAGCGTGTGCAACCCTTATTCTGAACTATGCAATTTAGCCCAGAATGGATTGCCTTGATTTATTATTTCTTAATCGTTTTATGTACATTGTGGTGCTAACCCAAGAGAACTGTAACTTTGCCCCATCAGTGCTTCTACATTATTATTATTGCTTGCAACCCTTACAATATCTGTTCCTCTGTAGATGTTTCACAACTATTTGCTAACCCCCTGATCACGTGATCTGAAGGACATCTGGTAAGGGAAAGACGATGCAAAATAAATCAGGAGAAAAAATCAAAGTAATAATAGCAGCTAGTATGTATTATGGTTTCGTGTCAGTTGCTATGCATAGAGCTTTATATTTATTATCTTAATACTTAGAGCAGCCGTCGAAGCGAGCTTCTGTTATTGTAATCCCTTTTTTGTGGATAAAGAGATGGAGACACGAGAGAGGGAGCACTCGGCTCCAGCTAACAGACCTCCTAGAGCCAGGATTTGAACCTTGGCAGCCTGACTCCGAAGTGTGTACATCGCCACTAGCCAAAGAAGGCATAAACGGATAGATAAAAGCCAGTGGTAGAGAGAAAGTTTTATAATAGTCAATTTAGACTTTTTTCCCTGGCAAAGACTGGGGGTTACTCCTGAAATGATATAGATTTATTACGCTGTTTATTTGGGGAGATTATCATAACGAGGTAAGTCCGAGTCTGAACCAAAGGAGTAACTCTACCAGACGTAGGATGCCAGGACCTTTCCATTCTAAACTGTTCATTGAAATCCTTAGTCCCCAGGGTGTGTGTTCACATAGCCACGGCAAGAACCAGTGCATATGGTGATGGCAGGCCTCCACGTGACGGCATGGCTCTGCTGCTCTGTACTGAGCGCTCTCAGGCGTTACGTGGGGGAGAAGACCAGGGCAGTGTGGGAATTGCACTACCCCGTCTCAGGGAGGAAGGCCACGCACGCTCCCCTTGGCAGGAAAACTGGGAAGAGTCATCCAGCAAATATGAACATGTTCGTACTGGCCCCGCAGAGAATGGTGCTTCTGGTAGACACGGAAGTACAAGTTCTGTTTTCTTGGGACAACGTAGGAAGGACAAACCCTAAACGATGGAGAATGAACATTGCAGACAGTTGTTCCTTATTCAATCTTTTCACAGAATGAGAGTCCTTAGAGAAGTTGCTTAGTCTAAACCGTGACTCTTGCTCGTCCTCTCTTTTAAAATCAAGAGCGTTCCCTAATTCTAGGGGGTATTGTGAAACTGTGATTATTTTTGCTCTTCTAGGAATAAGGGGTAGCTAATAAACACTTCTAAATTTTGAAAATGCTCTTTAGACATTTGTAAATATAGTTGTAGCCTTACATTATTTAGAATTGTGTTTTTAAAAACTTAATTATTTTAGTTAATACATCTCTGTGGCTACTTGATTATTTTAGTTAATTTGCTAATCTAATTATTTTCAACACTTAATAACTAGTTCAGTAGTTTCCTGACAACATAAACCAGCTAAGTTGTCTCTCTTGGACCTGGACTGGACATATCACTGCGGAGAAAGCACTTCTTAATCTGCAAGTTCCTACACTTTTCCTCCTTCCTCTTGCTTCCTGGTTATTTTGATAATTTTGATTATGTGGTTTTTGAAAAATTGACATGGCAGGAATACTTTGGTATAGCTAAGAATTAGAAATATTCTATTAAAATCAAATCAGATTATTAAATTAATAAAATATCCATATCCTCCATTTGCTAATTAAAATGTATGTAGTTATACTGGAGGCATGGTGCACAAAATTCATGCACTTGCAGGGGGGTCCCTCAGCCCGGATTGTGAGAGGGCGCAGGTCAGGCCGAGGGACCCCACAGGTGCACAATGGGGGCAGGGGAGGGATGCGGGAGGTTGGCCAGCCAGGGAGGGACCACAGGAGGGCTCCAGAGCATGTCTGGCCCGTCTCTCTCAGTCCCGATCAGCCGGACCTCAGTAGCAAGCTAACCTACTGGTTGGAGCGTCTGCTCCCTAGTGGTCAGTGCACATCATAGTGAGTGGTTGAGCGGCCTTAGCATATCATTTGCATATTATGCTTTGATTGGTTGAATGGCTGACCGGACGACTGGACACTTAGCATATTAGGCTTTTATTATATAGGATCATCAAGGTTTGTACTGTATATGGTAGATACACAATAAGTACATTTTGAGGATATTTTAATAACAACTGCTACTTTACTTGGTTTGGCTATCATTTTATTTGGAGATACTTCAAGCTTTTGTGTGGGAGGGATAGATAGTTGGACTACGCATTGGATTCATGGAGCTGCTCCCAGCTGGCCTGGGGCATAGCAACCTTCTCATCTGTGAATGGGTTTAAGAAAGGGCCTCACCCACTCCCCTCTGGGAAATGTGAAGATGAATTAGGTAATTCAAAGAAATCATTTCAATTTTTAAACATGCTTTGTATTTAGTTATTTGTGGGAATAAAGTCATTATATGTATGTATGTATCTACATCTATCTATCTATCTATCTGTCTATCTATCTATCTATCTATCTATCTATCTATCTATATGTTGGTGATCTCATTTCTAAAATTGGTCAGATGCAGTGATTATTAATGTGTCAGGCCATAGAGGTCATCAGTAATGTTTGATGAATAAATTACATATGTACAATTCAGAAGACATGAGTGATTTATCTTTCATCATCTCCTACCTACATATCTGTCTATCATCTATCTATCTATCCTTTTTAAAATTGAAATTTAACCCCCTTTAAAAATTCTAATAAAATTTGTATTCATCAAGTCAAATTTCTTACTTGAACAAAAATGGCATGTTTATTTCCTTGGAAATTCTTATTTCATTTTGGACAATTAAAGTTCAGTAACGGAGTTTTAGAGTACACTCAATTAATTTAGAAAGTTAAAACCTTGTATCATGATAGAGATGCTAATTAAAACAGATACCCATGGATATTCTCAGATGCTCATTTTAAATGCTGCATAAGTTGCAGTCAAGTATAGTTAATAAAAAAATTGGACCCTGGATCCTGAATCCCTGAGTTAAATCCCAGTCTCGATGGACCAGTTGTGTACTTTGGAAACATTACTTAATTTTTCAGTTTCCTCATCTGTAAAACAGGGACAACGTTTCTACTTACTTCGTAGGTTTCCTGTGAGGATTCAATGAATTCATAGGTGTAAAGTGCACAGATGAGCCCTAGCCCACTAGGACTTATGTGCTTAATACGTATTAATCACTTCTGTGCCCGAACTTAAAAAAAAAGGTATAAAGGAGCCCCTTAGACATGAAGTGCCCTCTTATGATCACCATCCACACTGAGGCACATTAGGGCGTCCCCTTCGCTGAGCATTAGGAAGCGACAAGAACCAGTTCTCCTCGGCCCAGTTGTGCAGCTCTGCTTGCCCAACTCCAGGGGGACACTTGACATTGGAGTTGCTACGAATGCACCTCCTGGAAGTGTGCCCCGCACAGCCTGGCCAGCTGCACAGCTGCCAGACCAGAAAGCTGGGCATGTCAGATAGACGCAGTCATTCACAGCGTTCTTAGAGATAGTAACCAAATACCTGTACGTAGGGTGTCCCCCCCAAAGTGTGGACACACACTTCGAATAATTATAAAGGCAGTGTTCATTAAAATGCACTTCATTTTCCACAATTGAGCTGTCCGCTGGTAAAGTGCATACATCCTCGGGGACACCCTGTGCTTCTCTTGTGATGAACTTTCACAGCAAGCCCTCACCTGAGGCCATCAGGGTGACTCCTGACTGAGAGGAAGGGTGAGAGGCTAGAGGCTAGGAGCAGCCTGCTGGGAACTGGGTGTTGGGTTCCAAAGGAAAAGGCGGTTCAGGTGTCAGGTAAGCGGGAGTGGTGATTGACAGAAGCAATTACATCTCTCCCGCCTTCCGCTCAAGTTGGGCGGGGTTGCCAGAATTGGCTGGCAAGGTTATTCTGATTTTGGCTCTTAACCGGAAGAGAGGACCGGGGGGAAACTAATTTTCATACATGTATTAGCATTGGAAATCAGAGTGTTTCATCAATCACGAGAAGAAGAGATACCTCAAAGATTTTTCTTCTGTTAAAGATTGGGACCATTTAGGCTACAATTTTTCCCTAGAAGTTGACTCTTTGGCTATTCTGTAGAAGAAGGTGGTTGGAGGTCACGTCTCTGTATTTGGACCGCATTCTCTCAGAACTTGATATTTAAATGACTTCTCTCTGCTTTTCTACAGCCCTACCGCTACTTACTTTACACATTGTGCTCTGGAGATAATTTGTGTTTCAGACATCTCTATTCGTTTTGTGATGAGTAAACTTCTATGTAATATACAAACATAAGATTAAAACACTCATTGTCCAGATGGGTAATAGGAGTGTTATATTTGTGGACTCTAAAACACTGAGCAATGTGCACCTTGAAGACCAACGTTTCCAAAAAGTTAAGTCTCTGAAGAAAAGCATTTTTCAATCGCAAAGGCTTTCCCCAAAGTGCATATTTTGTTTTATTCAAATGGATCAAAACAAGCGCAGGAAACTGATAAATAGTGAGGCAGAATATTAAGACGCTATCAAGAGTCATCTTAATTCCTGAAGTATTGCAACTCATAGGCATTCGCATCTTAGAAAGCACTCGGCGTTTTCCGAGCGCTTCCCCGCGCACCGTTTCTCTCTCACTCTGGCCATTTTAGGGTAGGCAGGGGGCTCTGATCCTTCTTGTTTGACAGCCACGCAAACAAGGGCTGGAGTGAGTCAGCAGAGCAGGCGCGGACAGAGGCCTGTGACTTGGCTGTTCTGTCTTGCCTCCCTGGTGTGGTCATAGGATGGCAGACTTAGTGCAGAACCCCAAACACGTTTTCCGACTTTGAGACGCACCCTTCCACAACAAAAGGTGCGCGTCCCCACTAGACAATGCTTGGAAAAACATTGCTTTTTTCCCATCACCACACTGTTTCGAAACTGGGTGGTGCCCCACTTCTGAAAGGGTTCCCTTAGCCTTCACAGAACGTGCTTTTCAGCATGACCCTCATCTGCTTTTCCAACTCATGTCCAGACTGCCCAGTGCCAACTGTCATTCTGGCCACACCAGTGTGTCCACTGTCCCCAGGCACATGTCATATGGCATCTGCCGTCTCTCACATTGGTTTGACAAGGGGTGATTCCCTCCCTTGGCCCACCTATTATGAAATCTCACCTGGTCTCTGGAGCCTCGTTTGCCTGCCTCACTCCTGACTGACACTGCCTTCCACTAATAGCATCGATAGACCAGCATTGTCCAGTGAAAGTGTAATGAGAACCCCATGAATAATCTTAAATGTCCTAATAGTTATAGTAAAAAGGACTCAAAAAGGCAATATTAGTTTTAACATATATCTTATCTAATATATCCAAAATACTACCATGTCAATATGTAAACAATATAAACATTATTAATGAAATGTTTTCTGTTCCCTTTTTCTTACTAAATCCTTAAAATATGATGCATATTTTACACCTAACATCTCAATTCAGACCAGTCTCATTTCAAGTGATTAGTAGCCACATGTGGCTAGAGGCTACCATTTTGGACAGAGCAGTTCTAGACCACTCAGTTTAACAATTATGTATAAAGTTATATTGCTGTTTAAATAGCTTGGGTGTGGAGGGGTATAACATTTTCTTGAGGGGAGAGCAATGTTTTAACATTTCATAGTGCATTTTAGAGGCTGTGTGTGCGTGTGTGTGTGTGTGAAGTTATAGTTTAGAGAGGCCTCATTCAGTTATTCACTTATCCATTCTTCAAACAATGGAGTGCCCATTGTAAGACAGGTATTATGGAGATAAAAAAAATGAAAGAAACAACCTTCAGGATGAGGATCTCACAGTCACTAGAGGAACAGAGGGATGATAGAGGGTATCCCTCAAAGCAGGAAAGAGCTCTAAGCTTGGGGGGGTCCAATTCTGTGTCCTTATGACCACACTGTTCTGACTCACGCTCCTCTTATCTCCTAGCTTCCTGAGTTGGTCACCCATTCCCAAGGGGGTTATGAGGCTACCTGTTTAGTGGGTTTAGTCTAGAAATGACCATCTAAAAGTGGGAAGTCACACAACTGTCACATCTATAATAATAAAAGTGTCATACGTTAATTAGACCAGACAGCCAAACCACCTTCCGGATGTCATTCTGGATGTCCTTCCAGACGAAGCTGCCGCGGTGGAGGGGGCCGAAGCAAAGGCAGTTTGGGGAGATCAGGCAGGCAGCTGAACAGTTAGGGGTGATCAGGCAGGCAGAGTGGTTAGGGGTGATCAGGCAGGCAGGCAGGCAAGCCGTTAGGAGCCAGCGGTCCCAGATTGCGAGAAGGATGTCCGACAGGGATCGGGCGTAACCTGACAGTCAGACATCCCCTGAGGGGTCCCAGATT
Source organism: Corynorhinus townsendii (assembly GCA_026230045.1). Taxonomy (NCBI): domain Eukaryota; kingdom Metazoa; phylum Chordata; class Mammalia; order Chiroptera; family Vespertilionidae; genus Corynorhinus; species Corynorhinus townsendii. Next base: position 4,885,280 of record JAPDVU010000007.1, on the reverse strand, counting down.
GCAAGAGGGTACAGACTGGGCTGAGGGACACCCCCCCGCCCTGCACGAATTTCGTGCACCAGGCCTCTAGTTTCTCTATAATAGTCTCAGGCCAAATAAATATAGTAGATAACCAAAACAATTACAGTTCACCCTTGAACAGCATGGGAATTTTTTTCAATAAATACTGTAAATGTATTTTTCTCTTCCTTATAATTTCCTTGATAACATTTTCTTTTCTCTAGTTTACTTTATTATAAAAATATGGTGTGTTATATATACACACCATATGAAATATGTTTTTAATTGACTGTTTATGTTATTGGTAGGGGGGAGTCAAAAGTTATACGAAGATTTTTGACTGCATGGGGGTCAATGTCCCCTTCACCCATGACCCTGTTGTTCTAGGGCCAACTGCAGCTGCTTTGTCATAATAGAAACGACTCTAACCAAATACAAGCCAATTTTCTAAAGTAGCCTCAGGAGAGCCAAGGCTGGGGATCCCCTGGCTCACACGGCAGCTGTTCTAATTTTGGACACATTTACAGTCCAAAAAGTTCCTCCCTGAGATCTGTCTCCCTGTCACTTCTTAAAGTCCAGTGATCTCAACGTTATAGACGACGAGGCAAGCACAACTGATGCCCGGACTAGCCCAGTTTATTATCGATAAAGTGGGGAATTAGCATTAGGAATTTTTAAAAATTTTTCACGTGTGCTGTATTTCACTATTTTGCTCTCTTCAGGACACTGATAATACTGTGCCTTTTTTTCTTCACTGGAATAGCACCGCTAGGAACAAACTGGTCTGTAACATCCCAGCCAGTGCTGTGCTCTGCAGAGGCCACTTCCTCAGTTAGACAGTCCCACCCAGCGGAGTATCACTGTCTCCGGGACGTGTCTGATAAAACAAAAAGCGTTCGGTGTTTCCCACCAAAGGCTGCGTATGTTTTGCACAGAATGACTAAGCAGACACACTGTTTTCTTCATAACCCTCTCAGCTGCTCTCCAATCACACGTTGCTTTGATTTTAATTCAACGGTCCTTGACTGTTGGAAAAACATGTCAGGTAGCAAGACCAGGCATGATTCAGAGCCCTGCGCTCAACAGATATGTAACCTGGGGAAACAGGCCTGCTTCTCTCTACTGTGCTGTAGCTTGTGCATAAAAAAGACGAAGAGAAACATTACTTTGAAGAAAGCGACGGTGTCGTGGAAAATATATCTGAGATCAGGGTTATTTGGTCCATTGACTAGAGAAATGCTAAATGGCGACTTTCAAATTAATGTCTCCCTGGTTTCGTTTTTAAAAAAATATATTTTATTGATTTTTTACAGAGAGGAAGGGAGAGGAATAGAGAGTTAGAAACATCCATCAGCTGCCTCCTGCACACCCCCTATTGGGGTTGTGCCTGCAATGAAGGTACATGCCCTTGACCAGAATCGAACCTGGGACCCTTCAGCCTGCAGGCCGACGCTCTACCCACTGAGCCAAACCGGTTAGGGCTCCCTGGTTTAGTTTTCTATGTAAAATACATGAAAAAACAAAACAAAACAATAAAAACAACCCAACCCACAGTAAATGGGAGGAAGGAGTAATCATCACAACTGCATATTAAAATGTTACTTTGGCTGCACTCTTTTAGACTTTCTAAGAGGGATTTGCAATTTCATTTTAAAATGCTTGTTTCCACTGTATCCTCTTAGACTTAATAATGGGGATTCAGCAGTCAAATCTGATACTCCCTCAGAGGAGAGAGAGAAGCGGGGAAAGCTGCAATGATTAGAAGGAAGAGTAGGACTTACCAGTAAAATGGCGAGAGTCCCCGAGGTCCTGAAGAGGAGCCAAGTCATGGTGCGGAGTCCCTGGCCAGCAGATCCCGGGAGTGTGCGTCCGTCCGCCCGCCTGTGCCTCCGCAGGGGCTGTGCCTCTCCGGGAGGCCGCACGGCCTGTTATGTGGTCCCTCCCCACCCCAGCCCGGGGATTGGTCTCAGCAGAAAGGCTTGAATCACTTTTCTCCCAGGTGAAAACCTAGACACACCCCGATTCCTAAAGCAATGAAATCCTTTGTTGGAAGCTGAAAGGAACGTTCAGAGGCTGAATGGGAAGGTACCAGATGAATAAGAAGTTAATCACCGTGTGGGGTGCAGAGCGAGCCCTGACTGCACCCAGAAAGAATCCAGTTGGCTCTTCTCAGGCAAAACAGAGCACCGAATCCCCCCCAGAAGCTTTTCTTTGTAGGCTGAGTACATGGGTAGACCTAAAAGTTCAGCAAAATGTAGGTGTTACGTAATCATAGATCTTCTGAAAAGCACTACACATCTGAAGAAGAAAACCACCACATCCACAACGGTCAATGTAGGTTTTGAAGGAAAACAGCAAGAAATAACATCGGAGTCAACAGTTACGTGGTGCCTGGGACATTTGCGCTTGATTAAGAAAGCGTTGTAGAGTCAGACCTCTGAGTGATCCGATGGCATCTTTCCTGTTGTATTTCATTTAATGTGTACGTTTTTGTAAAAGGCAGGCGGCTGGTCAAGTAGGTTATATGCGTGCACCTTTAATTACGCAAGGCCCTTCCCCAGAGCAGGCTGCTCACTGCTGTAGGCGGTGAGGCTCTAAACATCTGGTCTCCAACCCCAGTTCCGGACGGCGAGAAACTGCTGACACCGCTTCGGTTTGCTTATAACCTTAGAATTAAACCCTCCCCCGCTTTTTTATCCTCATCTGAGGAGTGAGGATTTTTTTCACCGATTTTTAGAGAGAGTGGAAGGTGTAAAGAGACAGAGAGGGAGAAAGAGAGAGAGAGAGGGAGAGAGAGAAACATCCATGTGAGAGAGACACATTAATTGGTTGCCTCCCGCACACACCCCATGGGGGGCAGGGGTGGAATCTGCAACCCAGGTACGTGCCCTTGACTGGGAGTGAAACCCGCCACGCTCCGGTGTGCAGGCTGACGCTCTAACCACTGAGCACGCTGGCCGGGACTCAAAGCACTTTTAAATATTCCAGGATATTTAAAGAAAGGTTCGGTAGAAGAGCAATTGTATCTTTGTAAGTATTTATGCACCAGGTTCGGGAAGCTTTTGAGTTCCAGGGGAGCCATTTGATGACAGGTGATTAGAGGCAGGAAGAATTTTGTGTACCAACTGGGAAAGGAACATCGTGTAGGCAGTCCCGTGTCTTTCTGTTTCGTCTGCTTTTAATTGTTGTAAAAATGTACATAACAAAATGTACTGTTTTAAGTGTACAGCTGAGTGCATGAAGTACATTCACACTGTTGTGCAACCATCACCAGCATCTGTCTCCAGGGAAGTCTCATTTTTGTCATGAGGTTTTTGTAGATAAAGTTTTATTGGAACACAGACGTGGCCATTTGTTTATATCTTATGTTGTGAACGGCTGCTTTCGTGCTGCAAGGGAAAGTTGAGCAGAGCTGAGTAGTGGGACGGAGACGGGCTGGTCACACAGCCCAAAATATTTACTACTAGCTCAGAGGAAATGTTTGCTTTATTTATTTACTTGCAGAAAATGCCTGCTGACCCCTGGTTGACACCACACACCTTTATAGTATCTGGGACAAATCTGACGGGATTGATGGCAGTAGAGGACTAATTAGTAAATATTTTAAATATGCTTTCACTTGGTAAAGAAGTTTCCAAAGATCAGGTTTTTTTTTTTTAGAGTTCCCTCTAAATCCCATAATGAGCATTTCATGCACTTTTTGATTATAATCAGAAAGTGAACAACTACGGGATCCGGTTCAGTATGGCAAGACTGATGAGCCGGGAAACGTCTTCTCTGCGTGAGGACGCGGTTTCTCTGTGGCTGGACCAGTCAAGCAAATGTGAGGGATAGAAGCTGGCTGAGCATCATTGCATTTCTTAGTGATTTGTATGTTGGTTACCTTCTGAAGTTAGTTTTTGAATTTGTTTAACAGTGGCGAGAATTTGGGGCTTGGCAGTTTATATATTGGGGCTCTTTTCTTATCACAGAATGAGAGGACATGCCTTTGCATAGGCGAAGGCTGGAAGGAACCACCATCATATACCAGGACTTACTTTGTTGAGTGAAGTGATCGTAGATGTTGTCGGGGAACTCACTCTAGAGATGCAATATGGCTTCAGCAGCAAAGGCGTCTGGGAAATGAACTCTCTGGGACTACTTAACTCTGTTACTGTTTGGCTCTCTGCAACCTGGTGCTTGGCCGACTCCCCAGAAAGCCAGAATGCCACCCTAAGACGCACATCAGGCCCAGCAAGGACACTAGGAGATGTAGAGTGTGCTAACTGCCTGATGCTCTCTGTTAACTTAGGAATGCATTGTTCTTTCCGGTGGTCTCCGTGGCACCCACCACGTGGTTTTACAGTTAACCACCTGTGAAAAGAGACCTGTCCTGGGTGGGGTGTGGATTCTTCCCTGCCCACCATACACTGCTTTGCCCGTGGATGTAAGTTCCTCCTATTAGAGTCCTTATGAATTGGAATAAGGCTACATGTCAGTTATTTGGAATTGATCCTGAATTTAGACTTTCAGGGCTCTCCCCCAACACGTCTACTTAATTTATTTTCTTCATTAGGCCTGTATATATTTTCTGATTTTTTTTTTAATGAGAATGTATTCGTTTTATATTTAAAAAGTTATTTAAAAATGAATGTGCCCTGGCCTGTGTGGTCTGGTTGGTTGGAGGGTCACCCCATGCATTGGAAGGTTGCCGGTTCAGCTCCTGGTCAGGGCGCATACCTGGGTTGTGGGTTTGATCCCTGTGGGGGCTCACATGGGAGGCAACCAATGGATGTTTTTCTCATACATTGATCTCTCTCTCTCTCTCTCTCTCTCTCTGTCTCTCTCTCTCTCCCCCTCTCTCCCTTTCTCTAAAAAAAAAAATCAGTAGGAAACATATCCTTGGGTGAGAATCAAGGAAGAAGAGAAAAATGTAATGCACTTTCAATTTTTCCCCATTATTTAAAATCTTGTAATTCTTCAAAGTTTTATTGTGCGAAAGACAAAAGAGATTTAAAAAAAATGCTAGCAGTGAATTATGATATTCCTAGGCATAGCCGTGAGTTGCATTGTGGTCTCAATTCTAGATATGGCTTACTTTGTTCTGATTTGCCTTCCCTAAACCTTCAGTTCTTTGACCATTTTAATTACTAGGGCTTAAAACTGCTAATTATCACTTTGCTCTTTCCTTACCTGAACCCAGGTTAAGTATTTTGAAATACCTCTAAGAATTCTTGGCTGGGCGCTGTATAAAGGCTAGGGCACCCCTCTAGAGGCCAACGTACCATTCATGGTGGGATGCAGGCTGGCTTCATCCACTGTCGCAGTCGAGGAGGAGTGAGAGCACGATGATGAACCCCATGGTGTGCTCGGTAGGGAGGTGGGGCTCTCTCTCCACTTCTCTATGTGACTAGACAGTGCTTTAAGCCAGCACGTCCTTTTCTTTGGCAGATTGGGGACCTTGGTGAGGTCATAAAGCATCTTCGTGCCGGGGCCACTCTTACCTGGTGCTAGGAAGGTCATCTGCAAAGTGCCTTCTGCCCTGAGCAGTGTCTTCACTTGCTGCTTTGTCTGTCCGTGAAAAGGAAAGAAAGGAGGACTTTCCAGCAGTTTCTGTTGGCTGGTTAATTTATTGTGCTCAGGATAATGGCTTTGGAACTCTAAGCCCAACTTGAAACTGGCTCTTACTCAAGAGAAAAAATGAGGATCCAACAATCATAATCATCATCATTAACAGGGAGCTTCATCGTATGTGTATATTGTGCTTGGCCTGCTGCACCGCATTGAAAGCGTAAAAGTTGGACAGTACATACAACACATCAAACAAAGCCAAAGACATTCTTCAATTTGCAGGAATCTGAGCCCGGGCATAGGAGCGAAGCAGGAAGAATGCGTATCTGTCCCGGTGTGTGGTGGCTTCAGAGGTTTCCATGATGTTCCTACTGCCATTATCCACAGCAGTGCTGCTCTTCATCACGTGGGGGGTGTTGATCAGACTCATTTTCACCAACAAGCCTTCACTGGTCTTCACTTGTTTTGACGGGAAGCATAAATTTAGTATAGTTTCTACGTCAGCCATCACTACTTTTGGTATCTAATTGTTTTTGAGTGTCTACACATTCGTGAGCTAAGATATTGGTCTCACACATATGCATTAACAGAATTATGCACATACCCTGCCCCGGCCTCTGAGCGTGTGGCCAGTGCTTTGTCATTCACGGGAATGGAAACCCCGCATGTCTTCTGTTAGGATCACCCCTGAAGACACTCAGAAATGCTGGGGACTATACAGCTGTGCGCCTGAAGGGCACAGCCTGCACTTCAATAACTAGTGAGCGTAGGGCCGGTGACCAAGGTCCCCTTAGAGGAAGGTGTGCAACATGGTTCGCCATGCTTCTTATTTGAGAGCTCTGTGTGATTTTTACCACATATGGAGTCAAGCCCAAACTTCAGAATGCTAAATAGGGGTGAGCGCAAATTAAAAGTATTGTTATTGGTGCTGTGGACCAGGGTCATTGTCTTTTGCTCTGACTTGGTCTGGGTAAGCAGCTGCTTGGTTGTGGGCTATTTTTATAAGGTAATCAAGAGCGTGAAGGAGGAATGTCCCAATGCATCTCAGTCAACGAAGGGTTTCTGAGCAAAGCTTTTCTTTGGTTCTCGCGGTTTGTTGCAGGTAAAACGGACAAGGGGAGGGGGCAGTCTACTGACAGTGTATTTAGAATCCATCCCGCTCCCTCTTTCTCTGGGCCTCCTCGGCACGAGCCGAATTCCTGATCCTTCTCCAGTAGTTCGGGCAGCGGGTCTGTGACTGAGCTCTCATTCCTTTCCCGCCTCGCCCAGTCCACCCCTTACTCAGCAACCCCAGTCTGGTTTGCCAAGGCCGAGGCTCCCAGCGTACCTGGGACAGAATCAGACGTGCCTGTCGTGGCTTACAAGGGACTAGCCTAACCCATTCCCCGTGTTCCTCTCCCACCAAGCACACAGTCCCTCCCTCTTTCCTGCTCCTTCTGTTCTTCCAAAACCCTCGGCTCCTTTCTGCCTGAGCTCTTCACTTAATTTCTCCCGCGTCCTCCTCGCTGGCTTCTCATTCGTTAGGTGGTAATTCCTTAGGTGACCTTCTCTGAGGTCCTCCCACTCCCCGCCTGTGGGCACTCGCACCTCCAGCGTTAGGGTTATTTTTACCCGTCATTCCAGCCTGCTTCCCGCGGAGGCTCTGTGGTGTAGGTTGCTGCTTCTTGGTGGGATTGCTTCTGCTGCCTTTCTCCACCCCTTGCCTGTGAGTTCTGTGGGCGACCAGCCATGTCTGTTTCACTTAGCAGTAGATCCCCGGGGCTTTGCAGAGGAGTGAATGACTAGATCTGTGAAAATGTTGGGCAAGTCTAACTGCGGGATCAAAGGGCACATAGAGCTCAAGTTTTTAATAACTTGTCATCTAAAAGGCCGTTAGCAAGTTACATCCCCGCTGATGCTCCTCCTCCCTGGAAGGCATAGCATTTGTTATAGGCAATTCTTTTCCGCTTCTTTTATGAGAAAACAGTATTGTTTTCCAATATATTTTTATTGGTTTCAGAGAGGAAAGGAGAGCTAGAGATAGAAGCATCAATGATGAGAGGGCATCATTGATCAGCTGCCTCCTGCACGCCCCACACTGGGATCAAGCCCCCAACCCAAGCATGTGCCCCGACTGGGAATCGAACTGTGACCTCCTGGTTCATAGGTTGATACTCAACTACTGAGCCATCCTGGCTGGACAGGGAAAACAATATTCTTATGAAGAAATAGATTTTAGTGCTATTGACAGATTGAAGTATTCATTGAATGCTAATAATTTATTAGATTATAATAAGCTAAAACAAAAATTGAGATCTGAGTATAGCTAACAAGGACCTGGACTCAGAACAGAGTAAGTTCTAGATCTTGGTTAGTTCCAAAGGGCCCACATCCCTCCTGCATCGAGCATCCTCCTGGCCTTTTCACCCTCCCAGGTGAGATGATGTCAAAAGGTGTGACAGCCAAAGCTGCAAAGCCACATGTTAATTCTCTGTGCTCTGTAGCTATTGCCACAGTCCCTTTATGTTCACATTTCCAGTCTTCACTGTGGTGGTAACGGGGACATTTTATAGACATCCTCAAGCATTTTTAAACATCATGGAACCATTACTTATGTTTTTCTAGCATTCAGATTGCACCAGTGTTATTATTGGTAATTCCTGGGGAAGGAAATCTTTTTTGATAATTGGTTGTTTGTTTTTGGCTTTTAAAGTAACATTTATTTTTTTAAAGTTAACATGTGCATATATAGGAAGCTGAAAAACACAAGCAAAGAACAAAGCCATCCATTATCGCAAGCAGTGGTTCTCAACCTTCCTCATGCCGCGACCCTTTCATACAGCTCCTCATGTTGTGGTGACCCCCAACCATAAAATTATTTTCGTTGCTACTTCATAACTGTCATTTTGCTATTGTTAATGAATCGTCATGTAAATATCTGTGTTTTCCGATGGTCTTAGGCGACCCACAGGTTGGAAACCGCTGCTGCAGAGCCTAAGACCATGGGAAAACACAGATATTTACATGACGATTCATTAACAGTAGCAAAATTACAGTTAGGAAGTAGCAACGAAAATAATTCTATGGTTGGGGGTCACCACAATATGAGGAACTGTATTAAAGGGTCGTGGCATTAGAAAGGCTGAGAACCACTGTTCTAAGTCCTGTGTGTCTACACAACTAAGCTTCCATTTTTATGTAATTAAGATGATACAGTTATGTATCATGCTTTCTCACACATCATGAATATTTACCATTTCAAAGTCCCAAAGCTATGAGTGTTTTGATACCCTACACCAGCTCAATCTGGCAGAAAATGTAATCCTGCCTTACTTGGTGCCGAAAATTGCATAAAGGACAAAAATAGCAGCAGACCTCTCGCTAAAAGATATTTACAAAGTTACAGTTAAAATACTGCGTTCCCTTAGTGTTCCATTAAAAATGAGCCCCACAGCAAGGGTACACGAAGTATAATGCTTCTAAGAGAGCTATGATTTATACTTTAAAATATTAGCAAGGAGGCACGTTTTGACTGAAGTACTTAACAACATATTCCCATAGCACAGCCTAAAGAGACGCATGCCCACCTGTGGTTATCACCACCACGTGACTGTGAGCACACACGCAGACACCGCTCACATGCGCACGTCCTGATGTCCATTTCTGAGATGGTCAACAGCTCCATGTCCCAGATGCCTCTTTTCTCACTAGTATAACAAAAAGGTATTTACAAATTGGTTAATTCACTAGTAATTGTTTGAATTTAAATCTCAACCCTCCACTCCACCCATGGGAAGAAATATGTGGAATGCTGCACCCGCTTCTCAAGCCACATGCCGGGCGTGGCTGCCAGTGGCCGCGTATCTCTGCTCCCTGCTGTGCTCAGAGCAACCTTAGGAAGGAGGGCCCTCAGAGCACCACGGGACATTGCAGAACCATCTCCACCGCTTTCAGGGATGACTGCAGCGGACAGTGCTACCTCCCACGCGGTAAGGAATTCAGTGTCCCTCAGGGCCGGTCTGTTTCTCTACCAAAGCCAAAACGCGTTACTGGCTTTTTACCTGGTGAGGATCAGAGGCTAATGCTTTCATGATTAGTAAGTTCCTGGTACGTCTGGCAAACCAGTAAAACCTGCGCGGCGTAGTGGACTGTGCATGTTATGACTGATGACCTGACTAGGAGCTGCAAAGCCTCTTGAGAAGATTAGTTACAGAAATTTCAAAGTGAATTCTCTCTGCCGTTTTCAGGGCAGAATCCCTTTCACATCACGTGGACCCGTTTCGTGTTCACACAGTTAGGGAAGCACTGAGCTTTCAGCTCAAACGCATGGACATGTTTTTCTGCCGTTTGGACGTGTCTGATTGGCCTTCCGTTGAATAAACACCATTATTCTATGCCGGCCGCTGAGAAGAGAATCAGAATCCGCCATGTGCCCGGATGGGTCAAAACTCCAGCTTGTGCAGCCAATGTTCTTTAGCCCGTCGAAGGTTTTTCTAGGTCGTTCCGCATGAACTCTTTTGGACATCATTTCCATTTCATTTCCTTTCTTGCAACGTCTGAAGATTCCTCTGGGTGTATCGAACCTACACATTTCTCAAAGCACAATCTGGGCAGTGTGAGCTATGGTTGCTGATCCAGGCTGGCTCAGCCCCAACATACTCGGCTTGTTTCTGGAAGGCTCCGCCTAAGGAGAGATTACAGGGAGGGAGGCGGCCTCTTCCACCCTTGTTAGCTCAGCACGCCCATGAGTCAATGCGGGCCCGTTTCTGATGCGTGAGACCGGGCCAGTTTTACCGATATGCGCGCCTGTGGACTTACTGTGCAACATGGGGACTTACTGTTAATCTTCAGCTCTCCCTGTGAAGGGAGGATTGGCAGATTCTCAGGACACCCTCTTATTGCTTAGACTTTGAGGTGGTGCAATTTGTGCTCATTTGGGTTGGACAGCCTGCGTTTATAGGAAGTGCTTATGAAAGTGATCTCCAGTTACTCCAAATTTCACCACATTGAGGGTTTCCCATTCTGGGGGGGCTACATTTTGATAATTGATCTTTTCAGAGGAAATTATTTCTATCTTCCAGTGTTTTTTAATTTAACATCACACATTTGCACATAGCATTTTCTAAAAGAAATGTTAGAAAAATTCTGTAACTTTTCTTTGCCCTAGTAATAGAAATCTAGAAAGTGAAACGAGAACATACTCTAGTCACAGGCTTAGTTAAAACCTGTAAAATATTTGTAAGGAACTTCCTCAAGAACGTATAACATAATATCGATGAAGGACGTAACACAAGAGGTAAGAAAACAGAAAGAGGGCATGTCCCTGAGTGAGAACACTTTCTATTCTAGAACATCAGTTCCTCAGAGAGAAACCTAATGCAGGTCTCGGGCTTGACCCAGAGTCTCTGCGAGGGATTGAAGTGGAGGAGGATAAAAGTCTTGAAGTCTACATGGAAGGAAGGATGTCCTCAATAGCTCCCTAAAGAAGGATGAAGAAGAGGGCTGAATGGGTCGTCTCTTGCCAGGCAGCAGACTTCACTGGAATACTGTGGTTATTCTAAAAGCAGCTGTGAGCTGTACCTGTTGCTTCTGGCCTCATGTTTCTGCGTGAGGGGCATGCGGCTACAGTGAGGCTGACTTCATTCCCATCCCTCCTGTGCGCCTGCTCATGGGCGAAGGACAAAGCATCTGATAGGTGAGCTTGGGAGCAGGAATGGAACATCCTGGGTTTAGCCCACTGCCCCCTCCTACCCCTTGCCCCTTTTCACCTGGTCCACTACTCGGCTCTCAATGACTACCTGTTGAGTAGGTGCGTGGATGGATGAATCATTGGATGAGGGGTGTAGAGATGAAGAGAATTGAATTGTAATTCTTAGCTGGGCCCCAGATTGAGCAGGGAAGTTAAGTGAAAGCTAGGAGCGAGAGGTGGGGCAGAGGACCTGTTAGGGGGACTGATGACGTATAGAGGGGCTCCCTTAAGGCACAGAGAGCTTCAGTCTCATTGAAGAACTGTCAGACTTTCAGGCATGAAGGGAACAGATATTTATTGAGTACCCTCGATGCACTTAATTGTGGTGTTAAGCATTTTCTTTACATCACTTATTTTTTTTAAAAAATACATTTTATTGATTTTTTTACAGAGAGGAAGGGAGAGGGATAGAGAGTTAGAAACATCGATGAGAGAGAATCACCGATCAGCTGCCTCCTGCACACCTCCTGCTGGGGATGTGCCCGCAACCAAAGTACATGCCCTTGACCGGAATCGAACCTGGGACCCTTCAGTCCGCAGGCCGACGCTCTAGCCACTGAGCCACACCGGTCAGGGTGCACATCACTTATTTAATTATTTAATTACCCCTAACACCCTGCAAGGAAGATGTGGTTCACCCCATTTTGGGGACAAGACAACCCAGGCTCAGCAGTTCCTTCCAGTCCACCCTATTGGTCAGCAGCGCAGCCGGGATTTGAACCAGGGCTGTCTGCCTTCACCGTGTATGTTCTTCCCCCAACCCTGGTGGCCCCCACAGGAGGGACATGACCATCTGAGGGAGACTTTCCTAACTTGTCAGGGAGTCTGCCAGGTGCTGGTTTATAGCCCGGAAGCAGAGCAGTTTTCTGTGCCATCGCTTTGGTTTTAAAAATAAATTATGGTACTTTTTTGGAATTTCAAAGAGTTACAGATTTTTGTGTCTATTGAAAAAGGGTGTGGGGTCACAAAAGTTGAAAAGTGCTGTATTTGCTTATTTTATCTTCACTTTCTTCTTCGTTTTTTTAAAAAAACAAAAGCACCATTTTATCATGATGTCAGCAGTGAATGTGCAGGATAGGAAGTTAGAAAATACTCACAAGCAAAATGGGAAGAAAGTCACCGAATTCTGACCACCCAGAGATTGCTTCCGGTCACCTGGAAGTAACACAAGTCTTGTTAGGAAGATGAGGCGAATTACCTTTCCCTTTCAGGGTGTTTGGGAGAATTAAGTAATCTAGTAAGTGATGTGAAGGAAATACTCAGCATAGCATTTAAATACAGGGAAGGTAAATATTGGTTTCATTTCCTGCTTGAAATTTCTTTCACTTACTTTCTTATTCACCTGTGTGCGGCTCTTTGTTTTAGCCAAAACGAGAGTCTGCTGTACATGCGTTTTAGTCACTTGCTTTTTTATGTGAGTGGGTCTGTATCTTTCCACGTCAATTAACCTTAACCTTCTCAGATACTCAGTTCATATTAAAATGTCCTCAGCCCTAACCAGTTTGGCTCAGTGGATAGAGCAACGGCTTGCGGACTGAAGGGTCCCAGGTTCGATTCCGGTCAAGGGCATGGACCTTGGTTGCGGGCACATCCCCAGTAGGTGGTGTGCAGGAGGCAGCTGGTCGATGTTTCTCCCTCATGGATGTTTCTAACTCTCTTTCCCTCTCCCTTCCTCTCTGTAAAAAAAATCAATAAAATGTATTAAAAAAATAAAATTTCCTCAAATAAGCAAAAATAAAAAAAGCTTTTAAAGTTCATCGGTCCTTTCCAAATTAGCATCTAATTCAGGACCACAGTTCCACCTTAAATTTATTTTACTTTAACATTGTTTTTATTTTTTTAAAAAAAATGACACCACCTTGTTGCAGAGACGCAACCAGTTGTCTTGCAGAAGGTCGCCCTTTGGGCTGGTCTTGTGCTGTCTGACTTGTCCCTCTCTCCTTGGATTTCTAACCCCTTGTACTTTCCTTAGCACGGCTAAAGGTTTTCCAGGTTCAAATCAAGCCTCTTTGTCCGGGCTGCGCCCTAGGCACCTCATTTTGCGTCTCACCAGAGAACAGAATAATATCTGGCTAACCACTTGCCTCTTGTTGGTCTGTTTGTGTGAACGCTGCTGATGAATATTCAGGTTATGCAGATGTCAAGGAAAGAGTCCAGTGATCTGAAGTCATGGCCCTTTTAGCCTGTGAGACAAGTTCCGAGATATATCCTCCGTCAAGGGACGAAGCGATCTGTGCAGCTGCCACCAGTCCTGCCCAGCTGGCCACAGGATGTCACAGGAGGACAGAAGCAGAACGAAAGCCGGCCAGCCCCCTTCCTGCCCTGCATCCAGGTTAACCCCACCAACCCGCAGCCCGGAGGCACTGAGACTCCTGTGACGTGCAGATCTGAGCGTGTGTTTCCCGGGTCAGACCCCTTCAGTGTCTCCTCAGCTCCTGTGGGATACACTTCCAGGTTTTAACGTGGACACACGTGGGTTTCTACGATGCGGTCCAATGGACGTCTAAGTCTCCCGGCCCACCATTCCTCGGCGTGCACCTTACGCTTTTTATGCCTGTGTCGCACCAGACTGCAGACTGCTGGGGTTCCCCCCTCCACCCCACCCCTACCCCCCGCTAGCACCCCTGCCCACCTCTTTGCCAGCTGCTTCCTTAGCACCAAGCGGAGGATTCGTCTTCTCCGGGTGCCATCTCTGATCTTGCAGACTAGCCTGTGCCCATGCAGGACCTGGGGAGAGCGTTCTCAGAGATCATCCGGAAATGGTTGCCGCACAGCTGACCCCCCTTTCAAGTGTACCCCCCTCCCCTCCGCAAGGAGCGGACTTCGTGTGATCCCTCTGGAGCACCGGTGCCCGGCTGGTCGTCAAGCATTTGAGAGGCCGACAAAACTCAAGATGATCTATCTAGTCTAGTTGTGTTCGGACACACAGTAAGTGTTCGTTGAAATGAACTGAGTGGGCTAGAGGCATGCCTCTGGACAGGACAGGTTTGGGAGTCCCGGGAGAAAGTCCACGATTAGGGGCAGCGACCCCAGGTCAGACTCCAGGGAGCCGGCAAGTAGCCGTGTCCGAAAAGGCTCTCGTTATGTTAACAATCAGAGGTCCAAGTCAGGCAGGAGGGCGAAGCTGTCAGAATAAAGGTCAAGGGTTAGGTGTTTAGAACTCGCGTGAGAAAAACAACGAAAAGGAGAGAGGAGTCTGAATTGGGAACCATCCTCAGAAATCGGGACAGGAATCTAGTAGTTTCCCCCAGTTCCAAACCAGGACCCGACCGGCTATCCTAGACCCGACTCGTCTGCTCTTTATTATGTGGCTTCCTGGTGAGATCAGAGAAGGCGGGCTCCTGAGGGGCTAGTGGGCCCAGCACAGCCGCCTAAGCACCTCCCGGTACATCTCTCCTCCGTCTGTCTGTCTGGATGCTGCCCACTCTCTCCATTCCTATTCCCTCTCCCTCCCTCTCCTCCTTCCTGCGGCTTCAGGGTTTCCCCCCTCCCTGCCTATCTATTCTATTTTTACTTTCTATTTTTCTTTTCTTTTTTTCTTCTTTTCCCCTCTTTCACACTACCTCTGGGCAGAATGTCGACCTGAAGTTTGTATTAATCTCTCTATCAGGAAATTTTATGTTTTGAATTTTCACTAGAAAGCATAAATGTTACTCCCACACTAATTTTACTCTTACGAGAAGATCCCAAATTGCCTGATACTCACTTAGACTTTTAAAAAAAATATATTTAATTGATTTTTTTACAGAGTGGAAGGGAGAGAGAGAGTGAGAAACATCGATCAGCTGCCTCCTGCACACCTCCTGCTGGGAATGTGCCCGCAACCCAGGTACATGCCCTTGACTGGAATCGAACCTGGGACCTTTCAGTCTGCAGGCTGACGCTCTATCCACCGAGCCAAACCGGTTTGGGCTCATTTAGACTTTTTAAAATATTTTTTTAAAATTGATTTTGGAGAGGAAGGGAGGCAGAGAGATAGAAACATTGAGGAGAGAGAAACATCCATCAGCTGCTTCCTACACGCCCCCTACTGGGGGTGGAGCCTGAATGAACCTGAGACCTTTCGGTGCATGGGAGGTCGCTCAACCAACTGAGCCACACTGGCCGGGTATACTCATTTAGATTATGATTATACTCATTTAGATTAATGAAACCTCTCTGCTAGAGCTTGAAGAAAAGCGAGCTACTGTGTGTGTGTGGGGGGTGGGGGGAGAGGGGTTAGCAGGAGGCGGGGGGAGTGGATGCACTGACCCTGACACCTCCCCCATCCCCACCCCACCTGCCCATCAAGAAGAGCAGCGCAGGGAAGTGTGGGGCGACACAAAACCTGCAGGCATCCTGGAGGCCCTTTCAGAAGAGGTGTCCCTCAGGGGACAGTATCCTCCCAAAGGCTTTCTTCCAGCGTTCTCAGGTGACCATAAGCATCCCGGGAATTACATACCTGGAATTTTACTCCCAAAGGGGATGCTCCAAACTGGTTTCTTCTTGAACCTGGGATGCCTGGAATGCCTCAGATCACTCCCATTGTAGGAAGGATTTAGCATCTAACAGGGATGATCTGGTTAAGCAGGATTCTGTAGGGAGAGCTGGGCAATTTCAGACCCGGAGAACATATGTTATCCCCCAAACTCACATTTTGCAAATAATGACCATGAAGCACAGAGAGGGAAGGGACTCACCTCCCACTGCCTAGCTCACCAGTGGTGGAGCTTAGGCGAGAATCCACTCCCAGTGTCCCATTAGGATGACAAGTGGCCACTGAGCAGGAATCATGGACACATGTCTAAGCACCTCTAAAGAACAATCCATTCCATGCTCCAGAAGTTAAAGATCAAAGCAAAGAGAGTCAGAGTGGGTCTTGCTGGGTTCAGTTTAAGTGACGATATGATACACCGACAACCCACGGCCTTGTCTCCATGTTGAACGGTCTTTCCTGGGAGATGAGGGTCACTAGGTACTCATTTTGACGAATTCCTCGGCAGTACTCAGGGATTTGATAACTTCCTTATTTTCCCAGTGCTTTCCAGGAAGAGGGATTCTGTATAAAAGATCTACCTCACGCATGCGATGTGAGCGCTGGGACGCGCACCGAGGCCTCCCCCATGCACAGCTGTTGCTCTGTTCCCGCAGGCACGTGCCCTGTCTGTGTGGCTAGCTCCCTCGCTCCTAGCACTCAAACTCTTCCTCTTTCTCCCTCAACTTATTCATGAACGTCAGGCATTTGAGAAGCCGATGAAACTCAAGATGATCTATCTAGTCTAGTTGTGTTCAAACTCCGGTTTAAACAAGGTCAAAATACAGTTACCAACCAGTACACACATGCACAGACACATACTCTTATTATGTATGACGGACTTTGCTATTTCCTTTTAGATTCCATTGAATTCCATTAAAGACATCTGTCTAGGTAGACATTCTGAATTGACTGTATGATCCATTATTGGCGGTGTAGCTCACTGTGTGAAAAGCACGAATTTAATTCAACTCTCTAATTTTACAAAAGAGGAAGGTGAGCAGATTTAAGTGACTTATCTGCACGAATTGGACCCAAACATGAAAGAATTCTCAGCCTAATTATGCAGAGTGGTGAGCGTTGGTAGGTAGAAGTTGAGGCATCTAATTAGTTTTACCTCCTGATAGATTATTTAATATCTCTTTGTGATGTCTCCTTTAGAAAGGTAGATTCTCCCATAATCTACAGGTAGTGAAGGAGGTCATTGTGATAACAATGCTGGGAAGGGTTGAGAAGGATAATTTAGTCAGCCAGTATTTGTTCCTCAGGCGTTATTAAGTGTCTACCACGTTCCAGCACACTTTGGGCCTAGCGATACAAAGGAGAGTGAGATACGGTGGAATCTTGGAGCAGGGTGTGTCCATAAGCATGGAACTAATTTAATTTGCATAACTAACTGGCGCTGTGAAGTTGACAAGTATTTAAGGAATGCCTAAAATGGTGACTGTTTTTGGAAATTCAGCTTAATCTAACAAGAGGAGTATGTAAGGGGGCAATAGGTGGTTGATTCTGAGTTAAGACGGAAAGGGATGGTGATAATACCCATCAGTAGTTAAGAATCCGTCCTAGCAGCCCAGGAGGCATGCTTGCCGCTAATTATGCACACAGCCCCATGAATCACCAGTGGCTCCAGGTTGCCGAAGTGATTATGAAGCGTTTCTTCCTTTGGCCAGATTCTCCAGCTGACAACATGAAGGGTGCTTTCTCTTTTAAGCCTTCCCTGCGAGTCAATCTGTTGTGGGGCTTGGTGGTTTCAGCCTCAGCCTTTTTCCTGTTAAGCTACATGCTTTCCTGCCTTCGCTGAGGGCGCTTGGCAAGCACTTTGCCAAAACATGCAGTGGAGGGAACACACCCTGATCTTCAGAGGAAGGACACCCTTTTCGATTCCCTGGAAACCCTATTCCTAAACCAGTGGGGGAGGAGACAGCGGGAGGGAGGAATCTGGGAGGAGGCTGCTGCCCCCTTGACTGGCTGGGTTTTCCTTTCTGAGGGAGCCTGTGGCGCTGGGCAGAAAGGATCTGCTGACTTGGAGAGAGACAACGGGGGAGAGAGCAAAGCTGGAGCTGATGGAGGGCAGGTATCACGTTCCCTCTTCGGCCAGAGAACGGTCCCTTCTTTTCAGGTCATACACTTGCTTCCTCTCTGCAGAAAACAAGGCTCCCAACCCGGAGTCTGCAGATTGAGGCAGGAAGAAAGGCCCTAACTCCTTAGACTGGTTGATTATTACCAGGATATGCTAAAGGACATCCCCCTCCCCCATTTCCTTAGATAACCAATTATTTTTCACGGATGCATCGTATGCAGTTGGGGAGGGTGAAAGGTGGTAAGGTTCCAGGTACCTTTCTGTAGCGCTTGCTGGGTGGTTTGTGCCTCAGATTCCAGCAGGCGGGCAGCACCTGGACTCCTCCGTGCTGAGAAGCTGCGTGCTGCGTGAATAGATATCACCCAGCAGGAAGAACGAGTGACTTGTTAGCGTGCGATATTGCTTGGGGAGTTTGCACCCCACCTTATAATGGTTCTGAGAGTGATTACTGGATAAGCCCAATGTTCCCTCCATTGTCTAGCTCTTCCATCTTCTCAGTTCAAGGGTTAAAACAAATCATTCTATCGTAGTTTTTCATCGTCATCTGTTACAGGAACTTCTCTCCTGCCCATATGTCAGTGCGGGTGAAAGAGAGGACATACATTTCCTAAGTTAAGGGAGGCGGATGAAGGGTGGGAACATTGGTCTGAAACTATGGAAATGGAGAGTAACAGGGAACAGACTGGTACTTGACGTCCGTCCACAGACTGTGAAAGATTAGTCATAGTTTAATGTATTCTGGACGGTGTAAAATTATCAATTTTTAAAAAAATCAAGAACAAAGATAAGTACTAAGTGCCATCTCAGAATGGGATCTGCCATTATCAAGTCAGATCATATCCTCTCTGCTGGGAATATTTCCTCTCTCCCCACCCCTCCCCCCCGTAAAGCACGTATTTAAATCTAAGGCTATTTCTTGGTAGGTGTTTGACCTAGTTCTGTTGATCAGCCTACGGTGGTGCCTGGGAGATGCCAGTGTGGTCTGGTGGTTAGATCTTCTCATGCCTTTTTGGGGAAGAGACTTTTTTCAATGTTCAAATTGTTGGATGGTAATTTGGTTCTTTCTTAGAAAATTATAGCCCATAATTTTGGCTCTAGGATTATACTACTAGTATACATAAATCAAGGCTGAACAATTATAGATAGCAGAGCCTGTGTTGTCTTCAGAAGCAAAAATGAGTTTGTTTTATGTCCATGAAAAATAACCTGGGACAAATGAAATCTTGATAGCTGGGGGTGTCTATCTAAATATTTCTCTTCAATTCTGGCATTCTTACAAACAAATACAAGTTTCATAATGATGTATTTAATCTATTGGATTCATGGATTCAATCTCAGAGCTGGGAGGGAAATTGGAACTCCAGAAATTTAAAAACCATATTACATCTATGAGAATTGCACTGGGGAGTGTAAGGTGTTTTCACTGATGTTGGGACCATCTTGTTAATAATGTGTCGTAATATACTGATTCTTAAGCATGTGCAAAGCCTTGGGCCCTGCAGTTCCAGTTCTGATGGAAAGAATGTGAAGCCCGTGCAGAGCTCCACATCATATTTACACCATCACAGGAGTGGGAGAAACCTCAGTGTCCACTCATGGGATGAAATGCCCTGGAAATGCTTTTACAAAGTGTGTTAAATGGAAAAAAGTAGGCACAAACTTTTATACATAACTAGAGGCCTGGTGCACAAAATTCGTGCACGGGGGGCGGGCGGGGCGGGGGGGGCTGTGTCCCTCAGCCCAGCCTGCACCCTCTCCAATCCAGGACTGCCGGCTCCCAACTGCTCACCTGCCTGCCTTCCTGATTGCCCCTAACTGCTTCTGCCTGCCAGCCTGATCACCCCTTAACCACTCCCCTGCCAGCCTGATTGATGCCTAACTGCTCCCCTGCCAGCCTGTTTGCCCCTAACTACCCTCCCCTGCAGGCCTGGTCACCCCTAACTGCCTTCCCCAGTAGGCCTGGTCCCCCCCAACTGCCCTTCCCTGCAGGCCTGGTCGCCCCCAACTTCCCTCCTCTGTCAGCCTGGTCACCCCTAACTGCCCTCCCTTGCAGACCTGGTCCCTCCCAACTGTTCTCCCCTGCTGGCCATCTTGTAGCAGCCATCTTGTGTCCACATGGGGACAGTAATCTTTGACCACATAGGGGCAGCCATCTTGTATGTTGGAGTGATGCTCAATCTGCACATTACTCTTTTATTAGATGGGATAGAGGCCTGGTGCACAGGTGGGGGCTGGCTGGTTTGCCCTGAAGGGTGCCCGGATCAGGGTGGGGTTCCCTTGGGGCATGGGGCCTGTGGTGGTTTGCAGGCCAGCCACACTCCCCGGTGACCCAAGCGGAGACCCTGGTATCTGGGATTTATTTATCTTCTATAATTGAAACTTTGTAGCCATAAGTGGAGGCCAAGGCAGCCCAGGGCTGGGGAAACTTGGCTTCCTCCATCGCTGGGGGCAACCCAAGCCTCCTGCTCTCTCCATAGCTGCAGCCATCTTGGTAGGGTTAATTTGCATAATTGCTCCTGATTAGCTGGTGGGCGTGGCTTGTGGTGTAGCAGAGGTACGGTCAATTTGCATATTACTCTTTTATTAGCTAGGATGGTCTCAACTTTAAGTGATATGTGACGAATAAGAGCCTAGAGAATGGGTGTAGTGACAGCTACGAATCTGGATTTCTTTGGTGCTGTGTGTCAGCTGCAGGGTAAGTGGTGTCAGTGTTGAGTGAAAGGAAAACTAGCATGATGTTGGCAGTAGTCCTCTCTGGGTAATGGTGCATGGTTTCCATTTCCTTTTCATATTTCTTACATTTTCTACAATAAGTACATGAGTATGTGTGTTTTTAATTTTCACCCAAGGATATTTTTCCATTGATTTTTAGAGTGGAAGAGAGAGGGAAAAAAGAGAAAAACATTGATGTGAGAGAAAGACATCAATTTGTTGCCTCCTGCCAGTGCCCTAACCAGCGCCTGGGCTGGGAAGGAGCCTGCAACCGACATACATGTCCTTAATTGGAATCAAACTCGGGACCATTCACTTCTCAGGCCCATGCTCTATCCCAAGCATGTCAAACTCGTGGCCGGTGGCCGTGAGTTTGACATGCTTGCTATCCACTAAGCCAGTGGTTGGCAAACTGTGGCTCGCGAGCCGTGGTTTGCCGCTCTGTTGACTAATGAGTTTGCCGACCACTGAGATAGGGGCTTAATCACAAGGAACAACAACAGCCTGTAATTATTGGAATCGAGAGTCTCAGTGGTCGGCAAACTCATTAGTCAACAGAGCCGCAGTTTGCCGACCACTGCGCTAACAAAACCATCCAATTTATTTTATTCTAAATGTTTTATTTATTGATTTTAGAGAGAGAGAGAAATCAATTTATTTTTCCACTTGCTTATGAATTCATTGGTTGATTCTTGTATGTGCCCTGACTGGGCATCAAACCCCAAATCTCGGAGTATTGGGACAATGCTCTAACCCAGTGGTCGGCACACTGCGGCTCTGTTGACTGATGAGTTTGCCGACCACGGCACCAAGCCAGACTGGCTAGGGCAGGACACATTAGTTTTCTACTAGGAAATAATCAGTGCTGTCTGCGCTGACAAAAATAGCTTAGAATCTTCGCGCTGACTTGTTTAAAAAGTTTGCTTTTACTCCTTATACATGTAGGAAGTCTGTTATTGTTGACGTAAGAGGCTGGGTCTTCATCTGCATGTTCTGTTCCTTCCGATGGTTGTCCTCCGGGGAGAGCCCCACTGTTTCAAGAGCAGGCACTGAGCCTGGTGCTTTTGGGCCACAGTGCCATCTTTGGCATAACTGGTTGCCCTCGTTTGTCATTGGCGCCACGGATGCCGCAATTTTAATGCGAGTGGGTGACACGGGCCATTCATTAGTCAGCTGTCCCAGGGATTATGACGTGCACATGACACTCCAGTCATTCCCTCGCTGCTGTGGTTCACCGACACAGCTTCCTCCCCGCTCTCCTTCCCAGCAGCCTCCCGCCCCTCCTCCCTGCACCTGAGCAAGCTTCCCGGGGGCGGGGGAGCCCAATCCAGCTCTCCCGTGAGCGTCTCACCGGGTCTCAGGTTAGAATAAAGATTCCTTAGGAGGTCATACATATTCAGGCCTCTGACTTCTTGTCCCTGCAACCATCTTCTCTCACGCTCCAGCCTTGCCCACTGCGATACAGTGTTCAGAATCGAATCTCTTCCTCCGTGCTCCCTGTGTCCCTCCTCCTCTCCCGTTCTGTTCCGTTGGCCCGGGATGCCCTTGGCACGGAGCTCACGAGCAGCCCGGGAAACGCTCCCAGCTACTTAAGGCGTGCGCGAGCTTCGGAACGAGGCACCGCAGGGCCCGTGCCGTTTTCCCCAACTGCTTCCTCCACGAAGGAAGAGCACGAGGTGGGGCCGAGGAAGGAGATGTTTGAAAAGTAATCAGCATAACGCCTGGCACAGGATAATTCACGTTTGTGTTTTGTGTTTTAAAATTCTTCCCTCTGTACGGCCTTACCTGGTTTTTATGTTCCCCACACCTGGCGGCGGATGCCTCCCTGACACCCACGTCCCCGCCCGGGGAGTGCCTCCCTGCTAGGCACACAGTGAAAACCGGCCAGTCGCCCACTGTCCCTGCTGGTCACGTGTGCACGCCGTGGCTTTTGTCCTCACACCTCACCATCGCTCACCGCCCCGTTCCCCGCCTCCCGGGTACGTGTGCGTTCAGCTTGTTTCTGCCCTTGAACTCGGGCATCGTGCTAATCCCAGAGAAGCTATGACTCTCTGACCCGAGGGCGGTCCTCCTTTTAGCAAACCGTCCTGTCAACAGCGGCCACAGGCCTCAGTTCTCCTTCCCCGCGCCTTGTCTGCCTTGTGTCTCGCTGCCCCGCGGCGCCTCTCCCCTGCGCAGCTCAGCCCGCACACGGGCTAGGGCGCAGGCACTGCCTGCTCACACGCCACACCTTGTGCCGCAGGCGGTGCCAGGCAGTCGCCACCTCTCTCTGCAGCACAGGAACGGGGCCGTGTGACGACTGGGCTGGTTTCGTTTCCTTTCCCTTAGGATTTCTGACGGGAGAGGACACCCCCACGTGTGGGCTTACTAACTTCCTTAAGAAAGAGGCCCCAGAAGCAAGGGTTTACTTTCCCAGTATGAGAAACGCAATTCTTTCTCAGTATGAGCTCCGTTTCTTCAGATCCGCTGTTGTTTTCAATAAGCGCAATGTAAAGAAGCTGTTTTAGCAGATCACTTTTTATCACCTGTCTTTGACATTTAGTACATGTTTCTTGTAACAATCATTTACACATGAACATTCAAGGAAAAAGTAAAAAGAAATTACACCATATTTGGTGGCGGTAGGTGTTGGCTTCCTGGGAATTTTTTTTTTTCCCATGTAACATTTAAGGTTCATTTATGTGATTTTTACGGTTGTTTTGAGAAATATAGTATGATGAAGAGTCAAGATCTTTTATCTTACTATTGGAAACTCTAGTTTGCCCCCTGCTGTTTGATATGTTTATCACAGAACTTAAACAAGAAATCAAAGAAATGGTTTTGAAAAGGAAAAAAAACAAACAAACAAAAACACCCATCAATCAACCAATGGCTATAATGTAATCTTGTTATCAGCAGTCTCTCTCAAATTCCCAGAAATTTAACTTTCTTCCGAACTATTTTTTTCTGCATAAAATCACTTTCTCTGTAACATTTTAGAATTTATTTTACTTAGAATTTATTTTTTTGAAAGAATGTGAGGTCGTTTCCAGTCGTTTTATTTTATTATTCTTTTTGCAAAAGTTAAATTTCTCCTGAAATGCAACTGTCTTCATGAGTTATGCACTTGCAATTATTTTGCGAAGTGTGACACTTACACAAGCTTCTCAGAGAGCATTCAAAGGGCTGCTTTAAATCCAAATTTAGAGTGCATCCGCCAGTGCTCAGTGTTTCACCATCGACCAATGAACCCGGAGCTCACGGTTCGATTCCCGGTCAGGGCACATGCCCAGGTTGTGGGCGCAGTCTCCCGAGTAGGGCAGGCAGGAGGCCGCCGATCAGTGATTCTCTCTCATCATTGATGTTTCAATCTCTCTCTCCTCCCTTCCTCTCTGACATGAATAAAAAATTACAAAATTTGAGTGCCTGCTCTGCACTAGACATTCTGTTTCACTGGAGATACAGAAACGAGAGAAGCATGGTCTTTATCTCGGGTGCTCACGGACTGTCAGGCATCGGTGTGCTAGGACAGTGTGCTGATAGTGGAGGAAGCCAGCCGATGGGCCGTGGAGGGCATACCAAGAAATGCTCCCAGGAAGTGGCAGAGCGTGCGGGAGCGTTGAAGGGTGAGGAGGAAGAAGTGAAGCAGATGAGAGCAGTGAAGAGGGCTCCAGAGGAAGGAGGCAGGGGCAGAGGGACCGTGACGAGAAAGCAGGCCCCGCTCCAGAAACCGCAGCCGGTCCGCACGCCGCCCCTCAAGTGATGAAACAGGTCAAGGGCAGCCACTGTACCAATACTTCCCGTGCAGGAATGAATGATTGGATCCATGCTGGACAAGATAGCACAGACCTGCTCACCTCAGTGGTGACTTAGAGGCTCTCCCAGGCTTTCGGCCAGTGAGCTCACCTTCTTTTAAGAAGCTCCTGCCCGCCGTGCTAGGCTCTCTGCCTTGGTGACCCAGCCGTGGCGGTGACTCTGTCTGATGACAACAGCACAGCAAGGATCATGAGGGCTGCCCGTGCGGTCCTGTGACATAGGACCGGCCCTTCACCAGCACGGACATGCCATTGGGTCGCATTCCCTGCCGAGTTAAAGCCACACCTAAGGGGATTTGAGCTCCTCTGCCATCTGCCTCTCCCATGTCCTGCCATCATTACATTTTCAAGAATGTGCTCAGAATGCGATTTTTGGAGTTGGGCTGTCTCGGTTTGAATTTTAACCTCTGCTACTCAAGCTCTGACATAAAAATAACAGTTTCCCTCAGCTTTAGCGTCTTCATCTATCACACGGGGGCCATTCCACAGAGTGTGTTTGAGCATTTGATAGGATAATATATCTTGAGTAAGTAGTATAATAGGCATCATATGAAAGGACTATGTAATAATTTTGTAATTCTTAACTTGTTTTAGGAATTTAAAACATATACTTTTAATTTTAAAAATATTTAAGTTGAATACTTAATGTTCTCTGGACATATCCTGTGGTTTTGGTCTTTATGTCTTTTAGAATTGCTGTTAGATAGAATTCTACTTGGCCTAGCTCAGATCTCACCATGTTCAAAAGCTTCCTCAGTTCCCTTAATTGAACTGATTATTCTTTCATTATTGTGACAGAAATTGGTGCCTCTGATACAGAACAGTATTAAATCCAGTGGGAAAAGACATTCTATAATTTACGTTTAACTGATTTGTTAGTTTATAGTGAGCATTTACTAATAACGTAACAATTATATTGAGAAATTCTATTATGGTCAAATAAATGAATTATTCTGAATTTAAATTTATGAATGAATCCATTTTCCTCTATTATATACATAATGCTAAAGATGATATTCACCTGGAACACAGTGGGGAAGTTTCTTTCTGAATGTGTGGTTGTGCATAGAATACTACATGCACCAAAGAGAAAACAAAACATTTTTTTCTTATCACATGTTTTATTGAGGAAACATATAAAACATCATTACATTAGTAATACATTGCATGCAGAAGCATCTAATCCAAAAAGGAGTTTATAAAATATTTTTTATGAAACAAGTTTACAAATACTCTGCTTCCTATAGTCTTTCCCTTCACCCGATAAAACTTTTCTAAGACAACCCATTTATTCATTTAATAATGCTATCCCTTCAAGTAACCATGCAGGGCGGGAGATATGACCCAAACTGTCTTCTGTTATACTTATTTATTTGTCACACCTCCTTTCCCGGCTTCTGGATTTATTTTTAAGCTCTAACGCAAGTGCGTGTCACCTTTACCTCTTAGATAAATCAGTTGCGTAACTTGGAAGCAGTGAAGGGGAGATCTTGCTTGTTTGGGCTGATGTTTTTAAAAATACGCCGATTTCAGAGGCGTGAGTCACACGAGTGAGGCTGACGACCTGGGAGTGATGGAGCGTTCCTCCTCACAGATGGTGTGGAGAGAAAATGAAATGGTTCTGGGTTTGCTTCCGGGGATTATATGGAGGGAGGCATCCACCTTACATCATTGCCTACTGATAGACAGAGAGAAGAGAAAGCCCACGGAAAAACTTTCTCGCCCTTCTCACAAGTGGTTTTTACCTAATTGGAAAATTTTAATCTGTCAGTCCTATTGTATTCATAATTTTTCACATCTGATACTATTTTTAGTTTTAATTCCATTATCACCTTCCATTTAGTTATTTACTAACTAGAGGCCCGGTGCATGAATTGGTGCACGGGTGGGATCCGGCCGGCCTGCTGATCAGGCCTGCTGTGTGTTGGGGCCACAGGTGGCTGGCCGGTTGGCCGGGCGGCCCGCGCCTTGGTCTAACTCCCGGTCGAGAGGACAATTTGCATGTTAGCCTTTATAATATAGGATTGTTTCACAATTTTTAGAATGAATGGCCTATTAGAATAAAAATTCAAAAAAAAAATTGTCGAGGATACGGCACGGGTCTGAATGCGTACAGGCACTACACGGCAGGTGTTTGAGCGTTAGAATGCCGTGACACCATGCTCTCTGGCTGTGCTGTGGATTTCATCTAATTGTAGAGCCAGGAGATGGAGCAGAATCTTGGTTGTGAATGACTGAAGGAAGGAATGGCTGTAATGACTGGCAATCCATGTAATTTGGAAACGATTCGAAAACATGTAAATAACCCGCATTGTGCTGTCTTAGCCATTCTACACTTTAACCTCACGGAACCCATTTTATTTTCTTGAGAGAGACTTTTTCCTCCAAGTAGAAAATAGCAAAGACCATGCAACAGGCTCAATGAGACCCTCTCTATGTCCGGTGAAGTTCTAGCATTAAAGTGACAGTATCACATAGCACGCTGGCCAGAGCACCCGAGCGGTGGGTTCACGTTTGTACCACAACTGGCTGGTTGTGGATCACTCAGTGTCTCTAGTTCTAGATTCCTTTTCTGTAAAATGAGAGAATTGGGCCAGAGTATATGTGAGATGCCCCAGATTTTACAATAGCTTTACTTATAAAGGAAGAAGCACCAAAATTACTTTCTTCCAAAGGAAAAGTCCCCGGAAATAAATTTATTTCATTTACGTGATCTTACGAGTCATATTATAGTTACTACCACCTAGTTTACATATTTTACAGAACTAAATAAAACCTTCTCACTAGAGTTTCTTTTTCTCAAGCCAGCTCTGAGCGCGCTAAAAATAAGCAATCTGTACATGCGTTTCACTGCTCTCACCCAGCGGAAGTAGCAGTGTGAAAAGGAAAACCAGAACTGGGTAATGGTCTAAGTACTTCACTAATTACCTTCGGTGGGAACTCAAACATGTATCCCCAGAGTCTTATTCTAAGTCTTGATATGAATTAGAAGCGCCATGAGACAGAAATCACGCCTGTCTCCTTCCCTAGGCATTCACAGAGCCAAGACCCGCACTCAGCACAGAGCAGCTTTGCGGTGGTGGACTATACGCACTTACAGAGGTGCCTTCGGCCATGATCTAGTTACCAAATAAAAGCTCTGTGGCTCCGGTCACGGATACTTATTAAGCCACATTCCGTATGTTCTTCTGACTTAAGTAGTGAGAGTAGGGAAAAAATTCTCTGTAATGGGGAAAAACTCTACTACTCCACTACTTCCCCTAAGAACTATTTACACTGTGGTGTTTTCATGTTTTGTTTTGCTATTCTAATTGCTATTTACAATTAGTGATACAAATCAATAAAGTGCAACAAAAATTAATCCATATTGATTTATGTATATATATATATGTACAGATATATAGGTGCATATCTATACATATATATTGATAGTCCATTTTCAGTGATGCATTTAGCTGGCAAACTCTTTCCCTGTATTATATTAAGCATGCCCTAAATATTTCATATCTTGAGAAACTGTTTGAAGAGACAAATGATTTTATTTTTTTCTATTGCTAAATGCTCCATCTTCCCTTTCAGTTTCCTTTCAGAAATGTACACTTTATTCACTTTTTCAATTAAAATATTTAATAGAGATAATTCTCTAAAGACACAAATGTCTGGTGACTGCAGACAAGACTTCTTTTGCAACCTTCAAAGACAAGGGCATCTGGGTTTACACGACCAGATTTACAGGCCCAAGGACCTCTAAGGTTCACCTTTTGAGTATGTGCTCTTTATTGGGCAGTATCAAAGGACATAGCACATTTCTTCAAGTGTTTTTGGCATATTATTGAAAGTCAGAAATAATTTTAAAAGGCTTATCTAAAGTTCTCAGCCATATTTACCCCTCCCCCCAAAAAAAGATGTGATCAAAGAATGCCATTACATTTTCAAAATTTGAATATTTGTTGACTATTAAAATGTTAAATATAGCACATTCTACATCTTTGGTGGATAAGTTGGTGATTCCAAGGGGCAAGGAATACCGACTACAAAGCGCTTACTGCTGGGAGTAATGTATGTTGCTATACCGTGTTACTCTATGTCGGGATGTCATTGGGGATGTGGAGCCAATGGTTCGGCTTATGTGAATATCCGGAGGACTCACCATTTGTGTCACTTGAATTTCTGGCCCTACTAAAATGCTGCCACTCATCACGGGTCCCATGCAACCATCAGTCATGCTACCACTCCTCATGTCAGGCACGCCAGGACTAGACACGACTCTCTCTGTGTAGATGACGTTTTGCGCGCTGGCTAACTCGGCTGGTACACAAAGATTCCCTTGAACGTCGTAGACAGGTGTCATCACCGTTTCCGTTACGACAACGTTGGGTGCAAGCTGAGGATCAAAAACGATCGTGGTGGGCTGCATACACTGATCAGTGGTCGTGTAAGTCTCAGTCACTACGAAATCCCCGTGGATCATGGGTTCAGGCATTGCCGTTTCTGCTTGGAATTCAGCCTCCGAGAGAGTCATTCCCGAAGATTCATTCACAAAGTAATTAGGCCCGAGCAAAGGGAGGTCCGTACTGATGGGAATACAGGCTTGGTGGGAGGGAAACGGTTCAATTTCTGTGTCTAAGCAGATTTCCGCAAGCGTTCTGAACTTGGGATCCAAAGTTTCCAGGTAGTCTTCGTCTAGATCATCCACAATCCAACTGCAGCAGCCGATGGAGCCCACAGGCGACCCGATTCCCTCGTGGTCATAAATGAGCAGGCAGTCGTTTGCTGGTCGACCTTCATCTTCATCTGCATAGACATACGCTTTCTAAAATTAGAAGAAAAATGGAAAGTTAGCTTCTTTTCCCTTTCAGTGATCAGTGCCTTAGAGGCATCTGATTTAAGACTTTATGGAGTGAACCTAGGAAAACCCTGATTCTTTGCTGTCTTGCTAAATAATTGGCATTGTTGAAGAAGCTCACTGTGCATTAATGGTGCATGGAAGTAGAATAAATGTGTATTTCTCTTATTTGGACGCTGACAAGTGATCATTTCTACATTTTATTTACTTATTTTTATTCAGAGTATGACTCAAAGACAACGTGTTAACCATGTGGATTTGTAGTCTTTGTTTCTGAGATGGTCGAGAAATAATAAAGCACATCGAGTTACATTCAAAATATTATTGAAGGAGATACATTTGATCCACTTAGAACAAAAGCAAGTATAAAGATGGAAATACCTCTAAGCTTCAGAGACTTGGATCAGAATGCCAGTGGAGTTTTATGTGGCCTGCGTGAAAAGAACTGGGATCTCTCTGGAGTCAGGCTAACAGGTGGAAGGCACTAGGAGGTCACCTACTGTGATGGCCAAATTAGTTTTGATGACAGGCCCTTTAAGTGAAATCCTAGGTAGGAGCCGTGAAAGTGGAACTTCTCTGTTTGAAGGGGGTGGGGTGGGAGCAGAGGCCTGCCATTCCCTTCCCCTTCCTCTCACCTGCCATGGCCGTTGGTGGGTCCCGTGGAATGCTATAGGGCCTGCCCAGCGCCATCTGAATCACCTGATACAATCGGACCCCTTCTTTATTTACTAAAATGTTTTTGTTGATTTTTAGATAGAGAGGAAGGGAGAGGGAAAGAGAGAAGAAACATCAGTGATGAGAGAGAATAATTGATTGGGTGCCGCCTGCACACCTCTCACAGGGGATGGAGCCTGCAACCCAGGCGTGTGCCCTCCAACCCAGACATGTGCCTCTTGGTTCCTGGGTTGACGTTCAACCACTGAGCCACACCAGCCATCCCCCCCTCTTTATTTTATAAATAAGGGTACCGAAGGCCCCGAGAGGGGCAATGGCATGCCCCAAACCCAAGTAACTGCACTACAACTTTACATCCAACTCTCCTTTTTATACTCCGTCACCTGCTTTCCGCTGGTCTGCACCAGCGTCTGAAAGCTACCACTAGGAATGGATGATTTTAGGTCTTGAAGTCAATTATTCATGAGAGCAGCATTGCCTTAAAACTTTGCGGGGTGACATTTTAAAAGGCGGGAGGGGGCACCCCCAGCATGGGGCATGCGTCAGCTGCCCGGTGGGCGGTGCTGATGTAAAAGTGACAGCAAAGACGCCTGAGCTTTGCTCCTCAGAGGCTGAGGGGGGCGGAGGGGAGAGAGAGGGGCTGTGTCTCCCGGCCTCTGAAATCTAGGGCCACTTCTGAGTGTAGAGCTGAAATGTTTGGGGGAGGATGACCTCAGTGCTATAGAGAGAGGAGAATGCATTTCGCTTTCGTTTGTCCTGCAAAGCACCGACTGTAGCCATAGGAACAAATGCCCAGTGCAGTCGGACATTCCTGGTACGGCTGCTCTAATATTAATGAGATTCGTAGGAGCGATTTGTTAAAGATCGTTTCTGTGGCGCGTGCCACTTGTTCCCATTTGCGGGACGCACTTTGTAGTGCCGATCCCACATCTAAATAGTCTGTGCTGTTCCTGCGCAGCCCGCACTCAGATTTGTCAGCACCGATTTTAAGATACAGCTCACCATGACCACAGCACGCTTTCCGTGTCTTCGTGAAGAGCTGTGGTGCAATTGGTGAGCTACCCTACGGGGCGCGAAACGGGCTGGGTGAAACATGAGATAAATGGACGGCTCAGCAAGTGAAAGAAACACGCCGAGTAGCAGTCACCGGAGGACGCATTTACTCCGTGTGCTGCCCCGCTGGGCATGAGGGAGCTCACAGCCCCGTCCCTCCTCTAAGTGCGGGCCCTGGTGGGCAGGCCCTGGGCAGAGGTGAGGATGGCAGAGGTGAGGATGGGCAGAGGTGAGGATGGCAGAGGTGAGGATGGGCAGAGGTGAGGATGGCAGGGGTGAGGATGGGCAGAGGTGAGGATGGGCAGAGGTGAGGATGGCAGAGGTGAGGATGGCAGAGGTGAGGATGAGCGGAGGTGAGGATGGGCGGAGGTGAGGATGGGCGGAGGTGAGGATGGGCGGAGGTGAGGATAGCAGAGGTGAGGATGGGCGGAGGGGAGGATGGGCGGAGGTGAGGATGGCAGAGGTGAGGATGGCAGAGGTGAGGATGAGCGGAGGTGAGGATGGCAGAGGTGAGGATGGCAGAGGTGAGGATGAGCGGAGGTGAGGATGGCAGAGGTGAGGATGGCAGAGGTGAGGATGGCAGAGGTGAGGATGAGTGGAGGTGAGGATGGGCGGAGGTGAGGATGGCAGAGGTGAGGATGGGTGGAGGTGAGGATGGGCGGAGGTGAGGATGGGCAGAGATGAGGATGGGCGGAGGTGAGGATGGCAGAGGTGAGGATGGCGGAGGTGAGGATGGCAGAGGTGAGGATGGCAGAGATGAGGATGGGCGGAGGTGAGGATGGCAGAGGTGAGGATGGCGGAGGTGAGGATGGGCGGAGGTGAGGATGGCAGAGGGGAGGATGGCAGAGATGAGGATGGGCGGAGGTGAGGATGGGCAGAGATGAGGATGGGCGGAGGTGAGGATGGGCGGAGGTGAGGATGGCAGAGGGGAGGATGGCAGAGGTGAGGATGGCAGAGGTGAGGATGGCAGAGATGAGGATGGGCGGAGGTGAGAATGGGCAGAGATGAGGATGGGCGGAGGTGAGGATGGCAGAGGTGAGGATGGGCGGAGGTGAGGATGGCAGAGATGAGGATGGGCGGAGGTGAGGATGGGCGGAGGGGAGGATGGGCGGAGGTGAGGATGGCAGAGGGGAGGATGGGCGGAGGTGAGGATGGCAGAGGTGAGGATGGCAGAGGGGAGGATGGGCGGAGGTGAGGATGGGCGGAGGGGAGGATGGCAGAGGTGAGGATGGCGGAGGTGAGGATGGGCGGAGGGGAGGATGGGCGGAGGTGAGGATGGCAGAGGTGAGGATGGCAGAGGGGAGGATGGGCGGAGGTGAGGATGGCAGAGGTGAGGATGGGCAGAGGTGAGGATGGCAGAGGTGAGGATGAGCAGAGGTGAGGATGGCAGAGGGGAGGATGGGCGGAGGTGAGGATGGCAGAGGTGAGGATGGCAGAGGTGAGGATGGCCGGAGGTGAGGATGGCGGAGGTGAGGATGGGCGGAGGTGAGGATGGCAGAGGTGAGGATGGCAGAGGTGAGGATGGGCAGAGGTGAGGATGGGCGGAGGTGAGGATGGCAGAGGTGAGGATGGCAGAGGTGAGGATGGGCGGAGGTGAGGATGGGCGGAGGGGAGGATGGGCGGAGGGGAGGATGGGCGGAGGGGAGGATGTCGGAGGGGAGGATGGCGGAGGTGAGGATGGCGGAGGTGAGGATGGGCGGAGGGGAGGATGGGCGGAGGGGAGGATGGCAGAGGTGAGGATGGCGGAGGTGAGGATGGGCGGAGGGGAGGATGGGCGGAGGGGAGGATGTCGGAGGGGAGGATGTCGGAGGGGAGGATGGGCGGAGGGGAGGATGGCAGAGGTGAGGATGGGCGGAGGTGAGGATGGGCGGAGGTGAGGATGGCGGAGGGGAGGATGGCAGAGGTGAGGATGGCAGAGGTGAGGATGGCAGAGGGGAGGATGGGCGGAGGTGAGGATGGCAGAGGTGAGGATGGCAGAGGTGAGGATGGCCGGAGGTGAGGATGGCGGAGGTGAGGATGGCGGAGGTGAGGATGGCAGAGGTGAGGATGGCAGAGGGGAGGATGGCAGAGGTGAGGATGGCAGAGGTGAGGATGGGCGGAGGTGAGGATGGGCGGAGGTGAGGATGGCAGAGGTGAGGATGGCAGAGGTGAGGATGGGCGGAGGTGAGGATGGGCGGAGGTGAGGATGGGCGGAGGTGAGGATGGGCGGAGGTGAGGATGGGCGGAGGTGAGGATGGCAGAGGTGAGGATGGGCGGAGGTGAGGATGGGCGGAGGGGAGGATGGGCGGAGGGGAGGATGGGCGGAGGGGAGGATGTCGGAGGGGAGGATGGCGGAGGTGAGGATGGCGGAGGTGAGGATGGGCGGAGGGGAGGATGGGCGGAGGGGAGGATGGCAGAGGTGAGGATGGCGGAGGTGAGGATGGGCGGAGGGGAGGATGGGCGGAGGGGAGGATGGGCGGAGGGGAGGATGTCGGAGGGGAGGATGGCAGAGGTGAGGATGGCAGAGGTGAGGATGGCGGAGGTGAGGATGGGCGGAGGGGAGGATGGGCGGAGGGGAGGATGGCAGAGGTGAGGATGGCGGAGGTGAGGATGGGCGGAGGGGAGGATGGCGGAGGGGAGGATGGCAGAGGGGAGGATGGCGGAGGGGAGGATGGCGGAGGGGAGGATGGCGGAGGGGAGGATGGCAGAGGTGAGGATGGGCGGAGGGGAGGATGGCGGAGGGGAGGATGACGGAGGGGAGGATGGCAGAGGGGAGGATGGCAGAGATGAGGATGGGCGGAGGTGAGGATGGGCGGAGGGGAGGATGGCAGAGGGGAGGAGCCCTGGCTTCCAGGCCCGGCCCAGCCAAGTCCTGGGGTTGCTGTTCTTGAGTGACCATCCTGTCCTTCCCCAGGCCTGGCTTTTCCTGTCTTTCTCTCCTTTCTGCAGAGGCACCTGCAGAGCAGGAAGGATGTCATAAGGTGAGGACACAAATACAGGTATTTTTTCCTTAGTCAGGATCTTGCTGCTTGTGGTTGCTAGGGCACAACGTGGGAGACCGGTGAGGAAGCAGAAGGCGGGCAAGAGGAAAGAGGGCGGGAGATGAGGAGTGGCGCTCGCCTTCTCCTGTGCAGAGCTTCCCCACGGGCCTCTGCCTTTGAAGGAGAAGGGGCAGCTTTCTTCTGCTGCTGGAGGGTGCGTGAGGAAGTGGCACCCACCGCCTTGCTGCGGTGGTGCGGCCTTGGCCTGCTTCCCGGGTGATGGGTGGGGGACCAGGGTGGGGGACCAGGGTGGGGGTGGAGATGGGGGCGGTTACCTGGGAGAAGTAGCTGTCCAGGAACGCCAGGTTCAGGCCCGTGTCCACCTGCTCCCTCGGGGGGCCCAGCATGGAGCCCCTCCTCCGCAGGGCGCCCCCCGCCCCGGCGGCCAGCCCGGTGCTCAGCTCCACGCCTGACACGCCCCCCTCCACCGTGCCGCCGGCCGCGTACGTGTTCGTGTAGATTTCTGTGGGGAGAAGGGGGTTCAGTGCTGGAGTTGTCGCTTTGTGTGTCCAAGGAAACCACTGCCGGGCTGTCTGCGGGGCACCCTGACCCCCCACAACCAGGCGAGGCGCCTGGGCATCGCAGCCACCCCTCCAGGCTGGTGAACACCAGCGCGGGGAGCCGCTGCCTGATGTCCTGGCCCTGTGCGAACGTGGCCCCTAGACGGGAAGTGTGACCAGCAGGGGGAGGGGCCAGGGGGCCCCTGTGCCTGCACCAGTCAGTGCCTGCACCAGTCAGTGCCTGCACCAGTCAGTGCCTGCAGTGCCGCCTTGGCCTTGGGCAAGCTCCGGCCTCCAGGCCTGCACCCTCTCCAGGACCTTCCAAAGCAAGGCAGCCAGTGTTTGCGGAAGGAGCTCACTGACAGTCCTGGTTCACCCTGGTGCGGGGGCACAGCTGGCTCTCCCAGGGGCGTTCATTCTCCCCAGCCTCTGGCTTGGGACACTGAGGAGCCATTTCTGAGACATCTGGGGGCTGGGAGAGAGCTGGGGGCTGTGAGAGAAGGGGGTCTGGGAGAGAAGGAGGGGGGCTGGGAGAAATCGGGGGGGCTGCTCTAGATCTGGGGGCTGGGGGGAGACCTGAGGGTGGGAGAGATCGGGGGTGGGGGACACCTGGGGCTGGGCCAGAGCTGGGGCTGCTCTAGACCCCGGCAGCCTCTCTGCTTATTCGTCCTGCCCAGTGGCTGGGAGTTTGCAGGAGTCTTGGGTGTGTGTGGGCCTGGGGAGTGAGGAGAGTATAAGACTCGTGAGGCAAATGCATGTGTGAATTTAAGGAAAGCCCTTTGGTTTATTATTTAAAGAACATATTTGCTGATTTTTTCTTTTTTCTTTTTAACAGCCTCTATTATAAATAATGGCTACAGTTTCACTCTGTCCCAGGCATTGTTGGAATATATACTTTATGATACACACATATACACGCATATTCTATATCACATATATGTCATACATATAGAACATATCCTAGACATACTGTACAGGGTGGCCCCTCAAAATATATACACACTTTAAGAGCTGATAGCTCAACTCTGAAGATGAAATGCATTTTCATGAACACTGCTTTTGTAATGATTCAAAGTGTGTGCATACACTTTTGGGAACACCCCATGTGTATGACATATACACATACGCATGTGTGTGTGTGCACACACACACACATACACACATATATACACACACATACATACACACACACACACACATACACACATACATATACACACATATACACACATACATATACACACATACACATATACACACACATACACACATATACACGCACACACATATACACACATACACACATACACACATATACACACATATACACACATACACACATACACACATATATACACACATACATATACACGCACATATACACACATATACACACATACACACATATACACACATATATACACATACACACATATACACACATACATACACACATACACACATATACACACATACATACACACATACACACATATACACATATACACACACATATATATACACACACACACATATATATGCACACACATATATACACCCCCCCCCCCCCACACACACACACATTCTTCGCAGCAGCACCTTGAGGGAGGTGCTCTTACAAACTGAGTTTCAGTGATGAGAAAGTGAGGCCCAGGGAGGCTGTTTTGTTCAGGAACTGATTGCCAGTACGGGGCAGAGCTGGGGCGCACACCCACACAGGCTGGCTCCAACGCTGACCATTTGAATTGCGACCCCACACCTCTCTGTCTGCAGTTTACGATAGAAAAACTGGGTGGTCACTCCTTCTCATGTGCTGTCACACGAGGAAATCAACAGATACGCTGGTTTTGTAAAGGTAACTACACGTGAGGTTTATCTGGCTGACTCCCTTTGCAAATGTTAAAGCGTTGGTGTCCACTCACCGGAGGAATCCATACGATCCTGCGTATTAGAAGCTGTTATTGGTACACATATATTTGACACATCCTGAAAAGAACAGAATAAGTTAGAAAAGGAATGCTTTAGGTTGAATATTTAAAATGGGCTTCTTTCTGTTTTCGCGGGCTGTGTAGCTGCCGAGCCGCGCTCGGTGTCCGTGGAAGCGCCGAGGCGTGTACTCACCCTGTCCTCAGGATGGGCCCCTTCTATCCTCCAGGACTGAATCACGCCTTCCCCGCCCTCGGGCACCGGGGCGAACCCGGTCCCCAGGCCCTCGGGCTGCCTTCGCCTGCAGCAGCACAGGAGCAGCAGGAGCGGGGACACTGCGAGGGTGTGAAAGGAAGAGTTAGAGGCCGCGCCGCGTGGGCAGTCACGAGTGTCGCATTTTGCGGGAGATGTGGCGTCATATTTAGAACCAGAGGGATGCATGCAAATGTAAGAGCATCGTCTCCCCGCCTAAGAGACCGAGTGTGCATATCCATGTTTATAAATACAAGCCCACCAATCACACAGACTGTAGAGCTGGAACGGAGGGGGTTACACCGTGCAATCTGGGCCCCTTCCTGGCAGATTGGGAAAGCAAGCCTTTCCTCTCGTCCGAGACTCCTGAACTGGGTAGTAGCAGGTGTAGGATTCAAATCGGATGTTAGGATTCCTAGTTGCCCCACAACTGCATGCACATTTACATATGTGTATTTATTCACAAATAATCATCTGTGCCTTGTGTATGTATTTATAAGCCTATCTATCTGTAACTGTGTATTAACATTTGAGTAAATATGTATGAACCTCCATGTGTGTATGTGCAGGTCCCTGGATATGTGTACGTGCGCACACACGCCGCCCTCTGTCTAAGAAAATCCTCGGCTTTTTAGGGAGTGGTTCAAAGTCACTTCCACCAGAAAGACTTGCCCAGCCTTCCCACGTGGACTTCACTGCTTCTGCCTCCCCCCTCTTGAAGCACCCTGCTGCAGCTTTCACTGGAAGGCTTACCGTATGCCCTGCTGTATTATATGTAGGATTGCACGTGTTCCCCCGTCTTCATGACCCTCACTAATTCTAGACCTCTTTAGTGACCGTTATTGAACACGTACACGCCCGCACCCGTTGCTTTGTTTAGTTCCAGGTTTTCACAAACATGGCCCCGGATGCTAAAAAGAAATGGCCAAGTGAATGCAAGTCTGGTTCCGTTCTGATCTGGGAGAACTATTGCGAAGAGGGATTTAACCCAGTACGTACAGAGCAGTAGGAGGAGGCCCAGAGCTATCATGCCAATCCCTGCTGGTCCCAGGCCAACATTTGAACCCTCAATGCGGTCGCCAGGGACAGGCCCATAGATGTCGCTGGTAACTGAGCTGCCATCCCCGGTGTAGATGCCCGGAGTGCTAGAGTGCAAGCACGTTTGGCTGATGTCACAGTCGCAGGCCTCGATCTTAACTGTCTGTGGCAGTTCACACGCCCGGTTGAAGCTGTCCTTCACCAGGATTGGGATTTGGTAAGCTCCCGCTGACAGCGGCTGCTCGGCCGTCAGGAGGGCCGAGGTAGCTGAAAGGGAGGCGAGGAAAGAAAAGAAATTAAATCACTTGCTGGTGACCGTTTCTAATATTCAAGCCTGCCTTAGGGCCTGATCCTGTAGTCATAGAGCTCCCTCTACTTATTAAGAAACAAAACAAAGAAACGCTTATAATGAATTTTTAAGACTTTTTCAGCTGGATTGTTATTTCTACAAAGATGACCTGGCTGCTGCCGCTCCCCAGAGCAGCAATACTTGGCCCATAATATGAACGCAATAGATATTTGTCCAATGAAGAAAGAGTATTGAGCTGGAAGGAAACATTGGAAGTCTTCTATTTGGGATTACAATTTACAAATATCCTCCCTAAGACTGTTGTTTATCTCTTATTCAGAATCGTTGTCCTTTCATTTAAAATTATTCCAATCACTTTGATTTTCCTAATTTTTTGTGCTAGTATTGCCTATTGGTTTTCTATAGAAACTATTGCTTAAATATTGATTGAAATTTATTTATCAACCCAAGGCAGTTTAAAGATGATTAAATTTACGCCTAATGCATGAATAGTAATTGATTAATTCATGACACTCAATAATAATAATTACTATTGCTTAATGCTTTCAGTTAGCTATATGATACACCACCTAGTTGTACCAAAATGTAGCCCGGGCACAAAGTAAGACCTGAATAAAGCAGTGGTATAGTGGCACATTAGGTGAAATCTTATTCTGTTCTTTGACACCAACATCGAAACAGGGCTCTGGGAATATTATATATGGTGTCATTATATATAAACTACAGGCCTGGTGCACGGAATTTGTGCACTCGGGAGGGTTCCTCAGCCCAGCGTGCGCCCTCGTGCAGTCCAGGAGCCCTCAGAGGATGTCCGACTGACAGCTAGCGGGCCTAAGCCGTTATTCGGACATCCTTAGGCTCCCGCCACCGCGGATGCGCTCGCCAGCCGCGAGCCCGGCTTCTGGCT
Source organism: Corynorhinus townsendii (assembly GCA_026230045.1). Classification (NCBI taxonomy): domain Eukaryota; kingdom Metazoa; phylum Chordata; class Mammalia; order Chiroptera; family Vespertilionidae; genus Corynorhinus; species Corynorhinus townsendii. The sequence continues at coordinate 4,846,373 of JAPDVU010000007.1, read as the reverse complement.
GAGCAGCACGCCCCCTGTGGGAGCGCACTGACCACCAGGTGGCAGCTCCTGCGTTGAGCGTCTGCCCCCTGGTGGTCAGTGCGTGTCATAGTGACCAGTTGCCCTGCCGTTCAGTCTATTTGCATATTAGTCTTTCATTATATAGGATAACTATATATATGACTGGCAAATCTATAATATCACTGAATATCATTACCAATTTCCATGCTGAACATTCTTCTTGTATTTTCTACTCATAGTGTTTAGGACCCGAATGAGGAAAATGTGGCTAGAAATTATTGTTTAAGAAGGGACTATTGGCCTTTATAGGGAAAGGTGAATTCAGAGTTGTCTTGATTTTAATAGAATTGCTTTAATACGCTTAGCTTTCTAAAAGATTACAGTGGTTTTGTGGAGACAAGCGAAAAGGTTCTGTGGGGAAAACATTTCTTTCTTTGGCTAAGTCCCTAGTGGGGGCATTTCCCCCAGCATTAGTTTATGGTTTCTCCTTCCTGCGGATGGAGAAGCTTGGTGGCCTCAGAAAGGGGGAGTGTTTCCTCTCACCTCAGGCTCTGCCATATGACCTCCATCCGCCGCCCCTCTCCCCCAACCTCCACACCCCTGTCTCCAAAGTCTTTCCTCTTTTACCAGGTGAATGTGAGATTAGGAAGCCAGCTTAGCCCAAATGAGGCCTTCTGAGCATTGCACTTTCTAATCAACATTTAACATTTAACCTAAAGTATATTAACTATTATGTTGCCTGAAATTTACTCTTCATTTTAATCATTGCTTTCATTTTTATATAATAACAATACAAACACACATTCTGGGATATTTATAGTTTACATACGTTGGCTGATGCATTCCTTTGTATCGAAATGCTTCACATAATTCTAATTTTAATGCTGCATAGTACTACATCTTAATAATAATATGTACCACAGTTTGCCTAATGGTTCATCTAATATTGCACAATTGAATTTAAATTTTTATCCTTACAAATAAGTCTAAAGACTTATAGAAACAACTAGAGGCCCGGTGCATGATTTCATGCACCAGTGGGGTCCCTCTGCCTGGCCTGCAGGATAGGGCCGAAACCAGCTCTCCGACATCCCCTGAGGGGTCCCGGATTGTGAGAGGGCGCAGGCCAGGCCGAGGGACCCCACTGGTGCACGATCGGGGCCAGGAAGGGACACAGGAGGGCTCCAGGGCGTGTCCAGCCCGTCTGGCTCAGTCCCGATCGGCCAGACCCCAGCAGCAAGCTAACCTACTGGTCGGAGCATCTTCCCCCCTAGTGGTCAGTGCACATCATAGCAACTGGTCAACTGGTCAACTGTCTGCCCCCTGATGGTCAGTGCATGTCAGCGAGGGGTTGAGCGGCCTTAGCATATCATTAGCATATTACGTTTTGATTGGTTGGACAGCCGACTGGATGAACGGACACTTAGCATATTAAGCTTTTATTATGTAGGATTTCTTTGACCTAATATGCTTCTAAGTGAGCAGGAAATGTGTAGCTATAAATCTATGACATACCTGAGTTTCAGAGACATTTAAGTGACTTGCCTAAAATAATTTAGGCTTGGGAATTGTGACATCTGGCAAGTTTGTCATGGATTCGGTTTATTTCATACTATTCAAATATTTGTGTAGCACCCCATCTATATAAAATAATGGCTAAACTGATCTTTACATATTCCTGTTTGTAAATACAATATTGGTAAGACATTTTTACTTTTATTTCAGTTCAGCATTTTTCCAAATAGCGTAAGTGTGCATATGAATTTTTTTTCATTTAATATGAATATGGTGAGAATTATGGAAACAGAGATAGAAAATATGACATGGCCCTGACTGATTTGGCTCAGTGGATAGAGTGTCGGCCTGTGGACCAAAGGGTCCCGGGTTCGATTCCAGTCCAGGGCACATGCCCAGGGTTGCAGGCTCAATCTCTAGGAGGGGGCATGCAGGAGGCAGCCAGTCAGTGATTCTCTCTCATCATTGATGTTTGTACCTCTCTCTCCCTCTCCCTTCCTCTCTGAAATCAATAAAAATATATTAAAAAGAAATATGTCATGGCTTGACTAATTCCTGGTAATTGTTTTTGCTTTTGGTCTTTAAAGTTAGCAAGTTTGCATTCCACTTACCATTTACTGGTTTGATATCCCATAAGTTAGCTGTCCCTGGTGGCTGATCAACAACACAGAAGGTAAAGGGAGACCCGTAAGAATGATGGTTAATGTCTCTCGCGGATATAAGGATGGACGGAGAGGCAATGCAGATGGCGTTACTTTCAGCAACGATGACTGGACAGTAGTCATTGACATCAGGAACTTCAATGCAGATGGTTCCCGTAGCCGTTTTCCCAGAGCCATCTGGAAGGGCAAAGCATCATGGGTGTTGGGGTGAATGGTGTCAGGGAGAAATTCCTTTCTCACATCCCCTGGCGATGCCACAGCACATGGGAGCAGTGTGAGGGACCCCTGAGATGGAGCGTGATGGGTTCCTGCCTACGTCACCGGCCTGAAGCCCCCTGGCCTCTGCCCACAGCCTTCCAGCCATGCTGCCTTCTTAGTGGTTTGGACAAGTTTCCTTCGAACTCAAGACTCCCTCTCATCCTAGTCACTCTTCCTAAAATGCTTTCACCTGCATCTTACTCTCCCAACTCCTCTGCCTCCTGAGATGCAAAAGGAAATGTCCTTCCTGGAGAAGGTTTGCTGCTGTCGATTCCCACCCTGTCCCCGTAACTAAGACCCCCAGACAGCTCCGAGCCCCCATTTCAGGAGGCTTGCCGACTCCTGGGTTGTTGAAATAACCACAATTTGTCTATATTTTTTCTTTCCATTTTGACTGTTTAATTCCACCCATTAGATGCTATTTCTCTCGGAGAAGGTACTTCAGAAAACAAATATAAAAATATTTCATTTCATTTCCCCCTCCCTCCCCCCCCCCAACATCTTTGGAATACATTCTAGGTTAGCATAGTTTATCAGAAAGGGCAAGGTGCCAGGAAATAGTAGGCTGGGTTTTAGTCCACTTTTCTACTTTACGTTCTGTTACGACAAATAAAAAATTATTTTGTTTTTAACTTGTGAAGAGTCTTGGTTCTCTCATTTGTAAACTAGAACATGATCATCTCTTGGGTATTTTACTGGATCATTTTTGGAGAAAGTTAATAAACTTCTCTTAAAGACGATTTTTGTGTGCCTACGTGGAGAGCCATCTAGTTAATCCAAGGATAATAGATTGGAAGGCTGTCGGTACCCGGCATGGTTTTGTGCCAGAGGTTCTTAATTCCTGATTCACCTTGGACTTTCGGCTCTCATTAGAGAGCCATCAGGTCATCCCACAGATGGCTGCGTCCTTCCCTGGTCCTCCAGGGCTTTCTCAGGGACGTCGGATGTGGCAACCCACAGCTCAGGTTACTGCTGGCAGTGTTGGCCCAGTGTCCTTTGCTATATAAAGAGCTGTGGCCCACCATCTTCGAACAGGCTTATCTGAACCCCTGGGAGGGCGCTGTGCCCGGGCATACACTCTGCTTATGAATAAATGATGGCCTTATGTGTAGTCTTTTGTTGATACATTTTTGATAGTGTTTTTCTCTTTCTTTATTCACTTGAAATGACTAATTCCTGAAGACTTTCACATAGGATCAAGGGACGAACGTAGGCGCTGATCAGCATGCTGAGTCCATGCCAGAGCAGGCCTTCTGGAGTACGGATAATAAGTAAGGCGATGTCGCTTCTGTAACTGTCCCAGATGTGAAAAGCGACATGCACAGGATGAAGACCAGGATGGATGCGTTGTAATAGCTCCGGTGTTACCATGGTTCCTTTCATAATCTTACGCTGCCCCTTTCTCTCTCGCGCTGGTTACTATGGTAAAGCTCAGGTATAAACCTAGTGCAAACCCGCTGTGTCTATGTGTGCCCTGCTAGGAATGTATCTGGGATTTCCGTTTCCCTCCCTTGCCGGTTACTGACCTTTGGTGTTTTGTTATGCAGTCCTTGGTTTCCTAGGCAGTGCTCCTGAGAATCATTAACTATTGATAAACAAATGTCTGTTGCTACCCAGGCCAGGAGATTCTCCAGTGTGAAAAGCAGCTCAGGGACACGTTCACTCAGTGCATCTGTGCTGAGGGCTTCTATTCTAGCTTGGATCTGACATTTGCACTAACCCCGTGCTTCTTGGTTCTTAACATCTTACTTTGGGCAACACGCCTAGCGAGCGGCACCCACTCAGGCCTCCCAGGGTGGCTCAGCGTCAGTGACTGCGGTGGCTCTGCCTCCGGGCACTGCCTCTCCGGCAGCTCATCCCCAGTAACTATGGGCACGTCTCGCTGCACTTTAAGTAAACATTCCCAGCACCCCCTGCCGATCCCGCAAACCGGCTCACGCGACAAGGCCATAAACAGAGAATGAATTTTCTTTATATGTTTTAACTTTTACGCTCTACACTAGGTCTGATACTACTCTTTTGTAGAAGTAGGTGAAGTGAATTATGACAAATGTAAATTGTGGTTATGCGTGCGCTGAATTCAGTTCTTGGTCTAAGGCGTTTAGAACTCTGTAAGTCTGGCAGACACCCCTGAATGATATATGTTATTTGGGTCAATCTACTGTCAACATTAGAATAATATTCAAACTTAATGCAAACTACTAGTTTTATTAAAACACTGAATATAAATTTCTTACCATCTATAGCCAGGATCTCTGCTGTGTATATCCCATTGGTAATATATTTTGACTTCTTATCAAATTCCCTAGAAAATTGTATCTCACCAGTCCTTGAGTCAACTTTTAACCAGCTGCCAGCATCATGTCCTATGATATACCTGTTTTTAAGGAAATAAGTTCATCATTTGCTTACATGAACGTTAATAAGTTTAGTCACATCAAATGCATTAAACTTATATATGATGTTTGCTGCTTTACAGTAATAATTGACTTGGATTATAAAATGTATCTATGTCAATAAAATTCTAATGTTGAACATATTAATGCACAGAGTTTTAAAATTTCATAATTTTTACTCCTCTACTTCTTTATATCATTGTTCATAAAATGTATGTCTATTTCAGGTTTGTTTATTAAATCATAGCAATATCAAAGTAATATCCTTTATTCATTTCACATGGATGCATCAGTTGTTCCTCAGTTTTAAGTTGTATTGGTTTCAGAGCACTTTGTTGTTGGCCTGTCAGAGGTTGTGGTATCATTTATTCCATTTGTGTGTATGTATGTGTATTTATTCCATTTGTGTGTATGTGTGTGTATTCATTCCATTTGTGTGTATGTGTGTGTATTTATTCCATTTGTGTGTATGTGTGTGTATTTATCCCATTTGTGTGTATGTGTGTGCATTTATCCCATTTGTTGTATGTGTGTGTATTTATTCCATTTGTGTGTATGTATGTGTATTTATCCCATTTGTGTGTATGTGTGTGTATTTATCCCATTTGTGTGTATGTGTTTGGTGACTTGTAACTGATTCGACGTGCCTGGGTGAAGATCTATGTCTGTACCAGGCACAGTTTTAAGTTCCCATGGGCCTCCTCTGACACACCCTTTTCCCCTAGCCCACACTGACAGACTTCCTAATTGTTGTTGTCTGTTAATTTGTTAGCTGATTAAATAATCAAAAATGGTTCCAATCAAAGAAATTTATAAGTCAACAGACTGTTCACTAAAAAAATATTGGGTGTAAGAAGGGAGACAAGGAAAGGATATAAAGAATATTTCACTATAATTATTTTCCAGACTATCTTATATAGGTCTAATTCATTATATATATATATATATATATATATATATATATATATATATACACACACACACACACACACACACACACACACACACACACACATACACACACACACACATATATATATATATATATATATATATATATATATATATATATATATATATATATGCCTCGTGCCCCAGGTAAAAAAACAACAAGCAGTGACTCATCTTTTATGATGTCTTATTGTTTACAATATGGCTTAGTCAGCCCAGGTCCAGGGTGGTACCCCTGGCCATAAAAGATCAAAGAGACTCACAGAGTAACTGAAGGTGATTCTTTGATCTTACAATTGCTCCCTGGACACAATCACTCTTACACCCAGATGGAGCCCTTACAGCCTGTAAAACACTATTAACATTCTAAGAACATGTCAGTGCCACACAGTGTTCTGTAACAGGTGAACAGGCAAAGCAAAACTCCCAAAATATCTCAAGCCCCACACGCTAGCACATGCTCCACGAATCAGCACTGGACAGACCTCGCGCTGCCACTCTAACACAAGCAAAGGGTTTGCAGTACCTGACGTTCGTTGCAGGATTCCCTGTGTCCAAATCGACAGCCGTGTATGTGCCAAGAACATAATTCATTAAGGAATCTCCTCTGACTCCTTCTTGCACACTGAAAGTCATGGAGTTTGGATCAAATGTGGGCCCTTCTCTCACGTTAATGACATGAATTCTCACAGGGGTTGAGTGCATGCGGAATCGAGAGGCAACTGAGTGGTGAAATTCAGCTTGGTTTTTGACTCCAATGCTAAGATGAATATTAGGCATTTGTTCATAATCCAGCATCTGAAATGATAGAAATTAAAAACTCTGAAACAGCAAAAGAATTATTTTGACAGAATAAGGAACCACGGTAAGGACACAACGCACCAGCACAAAGTCCAGGCGCTATGCAATTCTGATTGTGAACTGATAAAATTTTATCTATTATGGCATGAGGTGTATTTCAGACATGTTATTCCCTTTATCTTTTAGATAATGAGGTGTATAGGTCATTTGGGCCTGGGAATTTAAACTGGACTCAAATCTGGAGTTTTGAACTTCTTATATAAAAACCCTGGAATGAAAAATGATCTTTCTTTCCAAATGAGGTATTTATGACAAATAAAAAAATAAAATTAGAATGAAATAAAGAATGTCCATAACTGATAGCTGAATACATAAGCCCCAGTTTCCTATGTAGAATTCACATCTGAGCATTTCTGGAAGTATAATCAACGGATTAAAGGAGCAATATTAATATTTTTTGTTAAAATTCTATTTGAGTAGCAATTCCTCTCAAAGTTGAAGTGAATATATATACACACATACATTTATTTGTATTGTGTGTTAGTATTTCAATACACATTTATCAATAAATAGCAAAAGGGAAGTTGTTATTGACAGAGAAATTTTTGATTTTCTTTTTGTCTTCTAAAACTACAAGTTCTTTGAGAATAGAGATCGTCTCATTCACTTTCATATCCGTAGCACATAGTAATTCTCAGTAAATTGGAGTTGAACTAAAGCATTTATAATGCCCTCACACGAAGGAAAAGGTTATAGAAAGCTTAATCAAAAGCCTGTGACTGAGGGTGGCTTGAGTAAAGGTCATTAGTAACACCATTCCAAATGCCAAATCCCAGGGGAATTACACATATATTATCTAAACACACAGTTCTTCTGGCTATGTGCTAACACACATTTTAAGGGGGTTCACTCCATCTTAACTAGCCTTGTCATATTATTTGGATGTTTTCAAGCATATTTTCTGCTCGCTTTAAGAGACTTGGGAAGTTATGCAGGGAAAAAAGTAGATATTTTGTCTACACAGCATCTAACACTACCTTAATCAATTTTCATGAAATTGAATCGAATAGTTTTCTTTTGCAATAAACTAAGTTTTTTTAAAAATTATATTTTTTAAAAATTATATTTCTCTATTGATTTCAGAGAGGAAGGGAGAAGGAGAGACAGATAGAAACATCCATGATGAGAGAGAATCATTGATTGGCTGCCTCCTGCACGCCCCCCCACTGGGGATCGAGCCCGCAACCCAGGCATGTGCCCTTGGCCGGAATCGAATCTGGGACCCTTCAGTCCGCAGGCTGGCACTCTGTCCATTGAGCCAAGCCATCTAGGGCCTAAGTATGTCTTTAAAACACTTTGGCTCTCACAGAAGACAATTATATAAGTCATAGATGGGCACTGCGTGAATGATTCTTTTTTGTGTTCATCAGAATGACAAGTGTAAAGCGTAAAGATTTTTTCCATAATTTTGATGACCACCTTGTAAATTTGTGCATCACATGATTTCCATGCTAATGGTTGTGTTTCGTGGTAAAGTAGTAATGTTTTAATTGCTCGAGATCATTTCAAAAAGAACAGAGAAAGACTCAAAATGTAAATGATATGTCTGCATTTCAAGGAGTCTAAATGGCTTTTGAGTAGACGGATAAAAGTTTCACAGGAATAGAGAAAAGCGGTGACCACATGGAACGATCACCGGGGGCCATACTAAGTGTGTGCGTGCGTCTGTCTGTATGTATGCTCGTAGCTGCAAGTTCTGTCCATGCTGTTAGTAGTAATTGTGTTTTGAGAAATTAATCTCCTTTATTACATCGATGTTAATTTGAATCTTATTAGTTTATAGTTTTGTTTCTAATTTGTACCTTTAGATGATATTGCAACCCATTAAGTAAAAATGCAAAGTAGTTTGAGAAACACTAATTTATAGGAAAAAGCCAAGCCCTGTAGGTTGGTATCACGTTTCTCAGCAGATGGGCTCCCACTCAGCATCGCCATTCCTGAATCTCATTGCTTCTCTAGGCGGATGCTCTGCATGGCTCCACAGAGGTGCTCACATGGCCTGCACGTGCATTACGTGTTCTCACCTGTATGCGTGCTCTCTTCATTTCCCACCTGAGCAGTCTGTTAGAAGGTCCTGCTTAACTTATTCCCTGTATGAAATATTTTCAGACAGATCTAGCTCAAAAGCATCTACCTCTGATCTCACTAATTCTCTCACATTTCAGCCATTTAGCAATTGATTATGTTTAATATGACATCTGTACTACTATTTATTATTTTTTAATAATATACTAGAGGCCCAGTGCATGAAATTTGTGCATGTATAGGGTCCCTAGTGGCTGCTGGCTGCTGGCTGGGACCTCCCTTCCCCTGGCTGCTTGCCACTGCTGCCAGCCGGGGCGGAGCTGGCCGGGGAAAGGGGCCAAGGCAGTTGGCCGGCTGGCCCGCCACCTGGTTGAATTCATGGTCAAACTCTTGGTTGAGGGCACAATTTGCATATTAGGCTTTTATTATATAGGATTTTTATTGATTTCAGAGAGGAAGTGAGAGGGAGAGAGAGATCGAAACATCAGTGATAAGAGAGAATCATTGATGGACTGCCTCCTACACACCCCCTATTAGGGATTGAACCCACAACCTGGGCACGTGCCCTGACTGGGAATCGAACCGTGACCTCCTAGTTCATAGGTTGGCACTCAACCACTGAGCCATGCCGGCCGGGCTATTTGTTATGTTTTTAACTCCCATATTATTTTCTAATGTGGGGGTCCTTGTCTTGACTTCCCCACTAGACATTGGACACTGAGAACAAAATAGCCTTCTCAGTTTTCTTGGTAATAAGTCATGTGTGGCTTGGCTGGCGGTCTCAGCCCGACAGCACAGGAAGCTTACGTAGGGCGCTTGTTCACAGAAACAGTCTTCAAGGCTGTGGGTTGCTTTTTGGTAGGCGGAGCCTGTCTCTGAAAGTACTTTAAGACATCTTTAAAAGAAAAAGTTGCAGATCTCATACTGTACCTTGACGACTCTCAAAATGCCTTCATTGGTTCGTGGGTCTGTTTGAATCTCAAACCAATCCCCATCATTCCCGGAGAGAATTAAATATTTCGCCAGCCAATTATCTGTGCCTTCCTCATCAAGATCAATTGCTTTTAACCGCATCAGTTCCGAATTCAAACAGTTCTCCTCGATGCTTGCTGAGTACTGAGTGACACAGACCAATTTTGTAATCAGTGGATTTTCAAAAGAGGAAAGTTAGTTTCAAATCCTGAATTTTTATTTAAAATACAACACACCATGTCAGATTTTTACATTATTATTAAATGACATATATTCCATAAGAAATCTAAGAATAAAATGATTACAAGGTAATAGAAGTGATTTTCACGTGCTATATGTAAAATCAGGGCCAGACTGCATTGTTGCATTTTTTCTAGCTTATTTTTAATTTACCATATCTCCCTCCTTTTCTATAAAAGGCCAGATAATAAATATATTAAGCTTTGTAGGCCTGTGATTAGTGCTGGAACTACTCATTTTTGCTGCTGTGGCATCAGAGCAGCCACAGACAACATGTAAAGGAATGAGCACCACTGTGGTCCAATAGAAAAAAATATTTTTTTTACCAAAATGAGTGGCAAGCCAGATTTGGCTCCGCTGATTTTGATTTTATGCTTCTTTATGCCTAAGGATGAAAGTGGAAGTTGAGAATGTTTGGGACTCTATTAGAATTACTTCAGTAAATCATTGGGCATATAAAATCCATCAACATTGTTATAGGGTTCCCAGAATGATATTAATAAATTTCTACACTTCTTCGAATGAAATATATGGAGGAGATTGGTCTATGTTTTCACAGAGGAGATCACTATGGAATAGTGACTCAAAGGCAAATACCCAAATTAAGATTCATTATTATAAATAAAAATGTTGAGGTTTATATAGCAAAGCTGAGTACATCCATACATGTGAAAGAGCCACAACCAGTGGGAACATAAATTGATGATTGGCATTTATGTAAAAGGATGATGAGAGAAACAGCTTACGGAGGTTTTCTCCAAGGTGGGGAAATTATCGTTGACGTCTAAGACCTGGATCCTGCAGGCACACTCAGAGGACAGTCCATCTGCAGCCCCGTCTCGGTCCGAGCCCCGCACGAGGAGGTTGTACATACTGTGCTCCTTGATTAAGATGAAAAAGAATTGTAAGACTTAGGTCTTGATTTGAATAAAACCCAACACATTCTGATGTCATTATTCCCCTGGTCTTTTATAATTTTATATAACATTTTGATATAATTTTTCTTCTATATAATTTTCATGTAAAAGGATGGTTGGATTCTTTTTCCTTCCCTCCTTTACACTGGACGAAGGGCATACAAGCGTTATTTCATCTCTGTGTTCTCAAAACTGTATCCTTTATTTCTTCACATTCATTCGCAGAAGGCTTTACCTCTCTGTCGAGGAAGCTGGACATGGTGCGGACCTCGCCGGTGTACCTGTTCAGGATGAACATTGGCGCACCTGCTGGCTCCTGAGAGATGATCTTGTAGGCGATTTTAGAGTTCAGGTGATTGTCTTCATCTGCATCAGTGGCACTTAGCTTCACCACCAGTGTGTCTAGAAATGAAGATGAAGATAGAGAGTGTTGGGGACTCTGCTAAAATCAATTTGGTAAATCAGCAGGCAAAGGAAGAAAGAATGGTTGGCCTTCTCCTGCTGGCTCTCTCTTCTAGTTATCCATGAGCATGGACAGGGTGGGGCAAAAGTGGGCTTACGGTTGTTTGTATGGACAATCATACAATCTATATATAAAAGCTTAAGTGACCGGTCGACCGCTTGACACGTCTACTGCTTGACCGGTCGATCGGTCGCTATGACGTGCACTGACCACCAGGGGACAGACGCTCAATGCAGGAGCCTCCCCCTGGTGGTCAGTGTGCCCCCACAGCGGGAGTGCCGCTCAGCTGACTGGGATGAGTGGGGCCGGGATAGGTGGGAGCGGCTCCTCCACAGATCCCCGCAGGTTATGCCGAGGGACCCCACTGGTGCACGAATCCATGCACCGGGCCTCTAGTAACTAATAACTAATAATATAAGAATAAACTGTGTTTCACTCACACCTATGAACCGACTTTAGCCCTACCCTGTCTTACTATAACTTTAGCTACACTATTGGTGACAAAAATCACAGTGGTTTGCTTCTGTAAAACTCTTTACAGGTTATAAAGTACTCGCACTCCTTAAATGCTTTAAGTTACTTGTATTTTGATCTCTTAAAGCTTTTGTCCAAGAGGAACAGAAGCGGCACCACGATGCAGGGGAGGAGACGGGCCTACTCACTTGCATCGCTGTTTTCTTCGATGCTGCCTGTGAACACGTTTTGTGTGAAGACCGGAGGGTTGTCATTTATGTCCATCACTTTGACTCTCAGCTCAAGGGGTCTTTCTAAGTCTTCACCCCGTGAATTCAGAGCCCGGCAATAGATCTGTGGAAAGTTGGAAAAAGACTGTCTTTCTCCACCAAAGGAAATTAAGTCACATGCTTGAAAATATCTAAGGAAACATGCAAAGAAACAATTTTCTCAGTCAACTGAGACTGTTTGTACAGTCTAGTAATTTCAATATTGTCAAGACATCTGATGACGTGCTTATGCAGCACACGAGAGAATTCTGGACCATAATCTATTTTTATACTCTTCCTACCTCCTGAAGCCCTTTATTCAGTTTCATTCCACTGTGTTTTATCAGAGGTAGGCGTTAGTCCTGGGGTATGTTTTAAAGGCAAGAAAAAGAATATGTATAAATCAAAGCACACTGCTGTGACTTACCAGGAAAAGTGGAGTTATCTCTCTGTCCACCACGGAGGTGATGTTAATTTCCCCCGTCTGAGGATTAATGGTGAACACTCCGTACGGCGGCCGATCAATGCCTGCCCCAGAGATGCGGTACGTAATCTTCTGGCTCACTTCGCAGTCTGATCGGATCTATGAGAAAGTGGCGAGGATTTAGGGTGGACTGTGACATTCACCCTGTGGTGGAAGGAGAAGGGAAAGGCCCTGTAGCCAGATAGGTCTCATACTGAAACCCGGCACCGTGACATAGGCCTGTGTGACCTTGGAAAATGCACTAATTTTGTCAAGTACTGGTTTCTAACGGGATAATACAACTTACAGCCTAGGCTTGTTGTGGGGATTGTATGAGGTAACATATATACACCCACCCCAATGACTGACATAGGGCACACCCACACCTGATGCTAGATTTGTTATTATTAATGTTACGTTGTTCACATCTCGGATTGGTTTTGCACATAGAGAAAGAGTTTAACAGAAGAACTCAGAATCTTTCCTTTTTTGTGTGAAAAGATTGTGTTATATTAATATGTACCCCGCTTAACCTTGGATTTGAGATTCAATCAAAATGGTAGATCACTTGAATTAAGAAAATCAGAAGAGAAATACAGTGTTTAGAGATATTGGCAATAATTTTATAAATCAAAACCTACCATATCACTCACCTGCCAGAGTTTATGGTACATATTCTGCTATGTAGATTATGTTTTCATAGGTTTACATCTGTGGCTCATAAATTTAAACAAAGGTAGTTTAAAGTTTGAAATCTAACCTATATACTAAAGATGAGAACACTCAGTAAAATACTAGGACTTGTTACCCAAATATCCACAATTAAAAAAGACAGCTAGAAATGCAACTTGGATGAGCTCTCCACTCTAGTCCAAAGATCTTGTTTTATATAAACTAAAGTCCAGGAAATCCCTCAAATGCAAATATAAAGGAAAGAACATACAATGGCAGTGGGGTAATATAAAGCTGTAAATGTGAGTTGAGTGGGAACAATATCAATTTAAAAGCTTTCCAAAGCTTTGAAAACATCTGTGAGAGAATAAATCTCTTTTCTTGAGCTGAGGTTATATCTGTAATATCACTGCTGATGCTTCCTGTATTTGATGGAAAGCTTTAAGGACGGAGTTCTGGTAAACCACTACCCTTGGTTGCAATAGTGGCCCGAGGCCAGGAGGCCTGGAAAGAGCTAGTGAAGCTGTTAATGTGGATCCTGCCCTTCACGGATCAGCTTATGACACTTTCTTCCTCAGCACTCCTTCCTTACTGAGAGCCACTGTTTCAAACCCCGCTTAGGATCTCCTAACTTCTGGATCTAGTGAGAATGTTGGGCTGGTCGGGAGAATATCGGTGTGTGCAGACATGTCCCAGAACGGGCAGGCGAGGAGAGGCAGACATGTATGCAGACATGTATGCAGACATGTCCTAGAACGGGCAGGTGAGGAGAAGCAGATGTGTGTATGCAGACATGTCCTAGAATGGGCAGGTGAGGAGAGGAAGACGTGTATGCAGACATGTCCTAGAATGGGCAGGTGAGGAGAGGAAGACGTGTATGCAGACATGTCCTAGAACGGGCAGGTGAGGAGAGGAAGACATGTATGCAGACATGTCCCAGAACGGGCAGGTGAGGAGAGGAAGACGTGTATGCAGACATGTCCTAGAACGGGCAGGTGAGGAGAGGAAGACATGTATGCAGACATGTCCCAGAACGGGCAGGTGAGGAGAGGAAGACATGTATGCAGACATGTCCCAGAACAGGCAGGTGAGGAGAGGAAGACGTGTATGCAGACATGTCCCAGAACGGGCAGGTGAGGAGAGGAAGACGTGTATGCAGACATGTCCCAGAACGGGCAGGTGAGGAGAGGAAGACGTGTATGCAGACATGTCCCAGAACGGGCAGGTGAGGAGAGGAAGACGTGTATGCAGACATGTCCCAGAACGGGCAGGTGAGGAGAGGAAGACGTGTGTGCAGACATGTCCCAGAACGGGCAGGTGAGGAGAGGAAGACGTGTGTGCAGACATGTCCTAGAACGGGCAGGTGAGGAGAGGAAGACATGTATGCAGACATGTCCCAGAACGGGCAGGTGAGGAGAAGCAGCAGATGGACGGACAGAGCCCAGTCGTGCTGGAGACCCAGGTCTCTCCCAGGATCACTCAGAAGCCTCTGCTCTGCAGCAGCTCCCAGAACGTGATAGTCAAAAGGGGGACCAGCCCAGGCAGGTGACCTCCCTGCCCCCCGCACCAGCTCCCTCGGTCCCGGTGGGGCAGTGAAGCCTGCCAGCCCTTGGGGTGCTGAGGGCCTGCCTGCCCTCCAAAAGCCTTTGGTGATGGCATCACTTACTCTGGCGATGGGGTTCCGCTTGGAGTTGTCCTCTCCTTCTCGACACGCCGCCGCGAACTTGATCCACTCGCGCTTCTGTCTCCTGACGGTTTGCCACTTCGTGGTGCCCTTTTCCACGTCCAGTTCTTTCACCTTGAGCGGAAGCAGTGCACAGTGCAGTGTCAGGGCAGCTCTACTTAGCACGGACATCTGTTCCGCACGGTGAGGTACACCCAGAGGAGGCCCCGGTATTGAGTTTGAGGAACAAAGTGTGTTTCCCACCTTACCACTCCAGGTAGAGAGAGCTTGGGCATCCTCAGCAGCGACTTCTTTTTGGAAGCGTCTCACTGCTAACGCTATGATTCTAGTGAAACACACTTTGGTAGCTGAGTGTGGAGCTCGTCATGTTATACTGGATAAGATGGTGTATGTATATAGTTTTTCTTCTTCCAATCTGTCCACTGGTTAGCAGACATTGGTCCAAAGCACCCATGGAAACATTTGGCTTATGCCAAAGGTCCTTGGTATTTGGCCCGGTCCAAAAGCATTCATGGGGGTGTCTAAGTGGACCCATCTACCTTCCCCATGTGCCAATCCCAGCTAGGCTGCCAAAGGGTTATTATTGGCAATGAAGCCACAACATAGTGATTGAACTGATAATACATGATACTATTTTATGTATTAATCCTGTAAACCAACAGCGTACATAAGTGTTAGGGGCTGTTTGAACCCAGGAGTGTTTCCTGAGCTTGGACAGGGCCACATATCAAGGTCCTGTTGGCATGGACCACAATTGCTCAGTGATGTTTAGGGTAGGACCACATTGTAAGGAGCACTTGGTGTAGACAGATGTGTCTGTGGCTACGGTGGGCAGGACCCAATGTTTCGGTAGGTAAGGACCTTGCCCACCTCACCCTTCATGGAGCTCTGACCAGGCTTTCTGGTCTCCAGAGGTTAACAGCTTGCAGCTGTGCCAGGTGAGTGCATTCCTGGGAGGTTGTGCTGGTGAGTGCACTTGATTCAAAGAGAGGAAGGATGCTTCTTTTCTGTTGGTGAGGACACCACTCTGGCTATGAATCCAAATACATGATTGCAGGTGAGAAGAACGTTTTAACTGAAATGATGGTAACCACCATAATCCCATGGACACCTAGATGGATTCTCAGTACTGGCTATGTGTTTTCATAGTCTCTGCTTGCTGTGTGTTTTTATATTCTTAATTGCTGTTGTTGGAGGGTGTTTCAGAGTTTTACTAGTATCCTATTAAAGACTTTAGAAATGTTACTACATGCATGAACATTTTTGTGTACATGTATAAACATGCACACACACAGGTATATATTTTTGTAACTCTTTATGTACTTGTTGAGACATAGATAATTGTATGTTTGTTTTAGCTAAGGCTTCGTTTAATTACCACGTTGGGGGGAGGAGCTGCTCCATGTGATGGCGCTTATACTTTCAGGAACCAAAGCATTTACATTTTTCTCCATTTTGATGCAGCTTCCTGAAGTGTACCACCTATTGTCTATTTTGCCAACAGAGATTACACAGTAATTATATTTTCTTTAATTATTTGGTAGTATCAGAAGGAAAATGTAACTGCTATAATAAAATAGAGTCCTTCCAGAGATGTTAGCTTTACTTTCCAAGCCCCACTCTGAATGGCCCTGGGTTCTATTGTTTTATTTAGCTGTGATTACAGATCTTTTTGCTTTTGTATTTTTCTCATTGATTGACCATACAATTATGCTAATGTAATTGTCTAAAACTCCCCTTCCCATTCTAACGTGTTCCTTTGCTTTTTTTGCTTTGCCTTAAGTGGGGAAACATAAACAAGCTGCTAGTAAAGTTTGAGAAGCAGGAGTTACTATGACGCTGACCTGTCACAAACCTTGCCTGAAAGCATGGGCATTTAAAATTATGGGTTGCAAATATCGCTCTTTTCAAATATTCTGATCTTTGATATATTATGCATCACATGACTCAGTTTTTCTTTCCATTCTAAATTGAGAAGGTAGTTTTAATAATTATACTTTACCTCAACAATAAATTCACTGTTTACTTCCAGCGCCACCTGTTATAGAAGACACAGCATTAGCACAAATTTGCATAGTTTAAAGGAAGTCGAGTCATGAAATTATTGACAACGTTCTCTGATTAATTCATTTCTTAAATACACATTTTGCTAGTGATATGGAATAAACATGGGTAATACAAAATTAATAATACAGGTTTTTCTCCTCAAAAGCTTTTAAACTTTTAAGGCAGCACACACATAACTACAGGCAAGTTAGGGTATGTGCTTCAACAGCAGCACCCAGATTCACTGGATAACTTGAGTGGAAGGAAGAGCAGACAACTCCGGTTTCCAGTGAATTTCAGGAAGGTCTCAGAGGAGAGTGGGGGGGTGACCTGGGTCTGCAGGATGAAGCTACTTTGGTATGAGAAATTGCTGGAGGGAAATTTTTCAGCCAGAATAAAACATGAACACAGGTGTAAGGGAACTAAGTTTCCAAGGCTATTCCAGGAATGGGAAATAATATTGTTAGCTGGAAAGAAGAGGAAATAGTGAAGAGACACGGGAGACCAGGTTAGGAATGTCAGTGTGGAGGCACATCGTGAAGTGCTTTCTATACCAAACTAGGGAGTGTGGGCTTCATGGAATAAAACACGGGGATTGACAGTCACACCGTTTTAAAAACACATCGTCGATATGAAGGGAAGGTGATGAGGGAAAAGTACTCGAAGTCAAGACACTGCAGAATGAGCAGTGGCTGGGTACGACACCGTTAGAACATGGACGTAGGGCTGACTGGAAAGGAGAGGGGATGGAGACATTTCCAAGAACCAACAGGACTTGCAGATTGTGGGTACAAGGGGAGGGCGCAACTTCAGTTGGCTTATTGGGACCGTGGGGGCACTTTGGATAATCAGAGAATTCAACAGGGGAGGGTCACTGCAGGTTTTCATTCATTCATTAATTAGTTAATTTTATTGCTTCTAAAATTGGGGATAGACATAAACGATGAAGAAGTGGAAATTTATCTAAACAGGAGTGCTCTTTAAAGTTGCAGGAGGTGAGGATATTCCATTAAAAAGTTTAAGAAGATCGCCGAAACTGGTTTGGCTCAGTGGATAGAGCGTCAGCCTGTGGACTGAAGGGTCCCAGGTTCGATTCCAGTCAAGGGCATGTACTTGGGTTGCGGGCACATCCCCAGTGGGGGGCGTGCAGGAGGCAGCTGATCGATGTTTCTCTCTCATCGATGTTTCTAACTATCTCTCTCCTTTCCCTCTCTGTAAAAAATCAATAAAATATATTAAAAAAAATTTAAGTAGATCAATAAACAGAAGGCAGAGAACAGACTCTTAGAGGACATGCTTGTAATTGTGCAGGGGACAGAAGAAAGAAGCCTAAGCAGAGACTAGAGAGGGTGAGGGACCAGGGACCAGGTTTGTGGGTGCAGAGCAGATTTTGTCCACACGGAAAGGTCTGAAGTGGCAGTGGTGGTGGCTGTGGTGGCTGTGGTGGCGGTTATGGTGGAGGGTTGGTAAGCAAGCTGAATTCAGAAAGAAGAGATGCAGATGGAGAAGAGGCAGCCAGAAAGAGGCGGGATGAGTAGCACGCAGGGATAAGAAGTTAGCTGAAGAGGAGCTATTTCATGGTTCTTGTCTCGTAGCAAGGTCAAGGAGATTGGGAACTGAGACGTCCTGGGGGTTTACGCAGGCAATCGGGGCGAACTTTTGCAAGTGGCATCAGTCAGATTGCAGGAGTCAAGGAACACGTTGTTGAGAAAGTGGAAATAGCAACCATACATAACGTTTTCAAGTTAGGAGTTAAAAGACGCGAGAGATCTGATGCAATTTGAGGAGTTAATTAAAATCAAGACATGTTTTTAAGGTTGGGGAACCATGACCAAATATACAGTCCCCAGGGAGAGGAAAAGGGGTTTGTGGAGAAAGAATGGTAGATGGAGATGAGAGAAAGGGAGGGGCGGCCGAGGCAGAAATCAAGGAGTGACAAGTGTAATCGAAGAGAGAAGAGGAATGGTTGATCCCAAGCGCAGGGAAGCGGGTGGTGAACACACGATACAGGTAATGCCTTCTGGGGTTGTGCACCTGAACCCTGTGTGGTTTTGTTAACCAGTGTCGGCCCAACAAATGCAACGAGAAGGAAACAATCAAGTGCAAGGAAGAGCCCTGATATGAAGGCAATCTCTTCCTCTGAAACAAAGGCCAGAAAGACCCTATGAAGAGAGGAAACCGTTGTGAGGTGGAGGAGCAGGATACTGTTTTACAGAGCTTTTCAGAATTGGAGTGAGCAGGGACGGGGAAGGCGGGGGTGGAGGAGACTGTCAAGAGAGAAACGACAGGAAACCAACAAAATGCCACGAATCAGAGAGGAGCAGTGGGCTCACCCCGCATTCCTGAGTGAGGGAACACTTGAGCACAGAAAATGAGAACTAGAGAAAGTAATCTATTGTCCCATTGTGGATGGCCAGTTTGAGGACCAGCTGGCTTGGGACGTCTGTCCTGTACCTTTGCTCGTGCAGCTTGGCGACCTGCTGTGCGAGGAGAGGCACGGGAGGGCTGTCCGGGAGCTGGAGGTTGCTATCAAGGAAGAGTGGGGCCTGGGGAGGGGATGAGATACTGCTGCGAACTCCAGAGAGCCGGGAAGCAGAGTAGAAGCAGGGAGCTCCAGTGAGCTGAGAGGAGGGAGACACTGGGCCAGGTGGAGCGGGGGCAAAGCAGGTTCCGCAGACGTGAGAGAGGGTGAAGGGTTCGGGTGGGGATTTGGAAGGACAGCGGAGTCCAGAAGAAGGGGGAAAACCAGCGACGAGAAAGCTGGCCTTAGGGCCCAGTGTTTCCACTTAACTCCTTTTCTCCCTCACGTGCACCTCTATTAGGTGTTAGTAAAATAGCTACACCCGGAAAAGAAATGCAGTATTTAATCGGAGGTGGTCTTATTTGGTGGCACAGGGCGTTTTATTTCATAGTAAACACTGCCTTTGGGGTTTAGATAGTCTTTGGGTTAGAAAAGTAGATGGTTCTGGAAAGAATGAGGAAAAGT
Source organism: Corynorhinus townsendii (assembly GCA_026230045.1). NCBI lineage: Eukaryota > Metazoa > Chordata > Mammalia > Chiroptera > Vespertilionidae > Corynorhinus > Corynorhinus townsendii. Next base: position 4,826,540 of record JAPDVU010000007.1, on the reverse strand, counting down.
AGAAATCACATAGAATCTGACCACTTGGAGATCATCATTGTTAATATTTGGAGAAATTTAGAATTTGTCTTTTCCAAACACACATACTTAGACAAATTATAATTTGTTAATCCCAAATAAATGATATTATATACACAATTTAGTAATCTTTTCCACTCAGTTATTATCATGGTTAGGTTTCATGTCAAGGGAAGTTACACGTAGACATCATACATTAAAAACTCTTTTTTGTTTTTGTTTCTCCTGAGGACACGTTTTTCCATTGCTTTTCAGAGACAGTCGAAGGGAGGGAGGAGGATATAGATGGGCAGACAGACAGACAGATTTGGGAGAGGAGAACCAGCTCGATACCTCAGCAGAATGACTTAAGCAAAGAATATACATGTGGAAGCTGCGTATCTAGTAAGTGATTCCTTTAAAACTATCTGCACACGTGTACCTTGGAAGTGCTTGTGTATCTCAGGGCTATCCGTGCTCCTTTTAAGTTGGTGTATGTTTCTAAGTCAGATAATTTATATCTTGAAGTGGATATTCAGCCCTAAATCATTAGATTGGCGTCATTGAAAGCCATGCGCTAGAGACACAAAAGCTTCAGACTTGGGAGCAGAAGAACTGAGTGTGAGTCTCGACTCTGTTTAGCAGATGTGACCTGGGTCAATCCCCTACCCGCTCTCCGATTCAGGTTCTGATGTAAGTAGAGTAAAACGTGCAAGTACTAGGTTTATAAAGAGGAAAGAAGAGTGACTTCTAGGAGAGTCTCCTCCGTGCATCAGAGGGTGTACGCACAGCACATCCTGACGTAGGAGAGTACCGGTCGGTCACTGTGAAAGCTTGGTGCTGGCCTCAGCACTGCTAGAGGGAGCGGGGGGAATGGAGGGGGGCAGTGGAGGGAGGGAGTGGAGCGGGGGAGTGGAGGGATGGGTGGAAAGGGTGCCGGGAATATAGCCTGTGATAGTGTGGTAACTGCACGGTGACAGGCGGTTACTAGACTCGGTGTGCTGAGCACATCATCAGTTATATAAATGCTAAATCATTGTGTTGCACAATGAAACGAAGATAATATTGTGTGCCAACTATACTTCAATAAAAATAATAATTAAATGCTTCTGCCCTGAAGGGGAAATAAAAGAAAAAAGAAATTAGCCACATCAAACAGACTGGTGCTCAGCTGGAAAGAATAAAGGAAGTGCGTGGAGTTCCTTTGACCGTGCTCCGGTCCTCTCTGCAGAACCCGTGTGAACGGAAGGCTAGCCGCATCCATCCAGCCCTGAGGTTCCCCGGGTCTGAGCGCTCTCCCAGCCTGTCCCTGTCGCTGCCCTGGGGTTTTCTCAGGTGGGGGGATTGCAGTGCCAGGCCAGGGTTTGCCCAGCAGACGGATGTGGTGCCTGAGGGAGCCTGTATGGTGCATCCTGACATTTCTGCGTTCTGCTTAGCCAGCCCTACCGGTGAGGGTGCTGACAGCCCAGCCCTCCACACTGCCTCCCTGTCTGCAGGTCTCACTGGAGAAACGGGGCCGGTTTTACTCCCGGCCCCATGAAGCCAGGAGCCCGGCCAGGAGGCTCCACTTTCCGGGAAAAGCCTGGGAACGGGTGTTGCGGACGCAACGTGGGGACATCACCTTCCGAAGCTGCACCCGGTGTAGCAGCATGAACCTCCGAACCTCCGTTAAACTGCACAATAGCGACGGGTTCCTGGGGAAATGCAGACAGGCCTTGCCTTCCAAAGTCACCTTTTAGAGCTTCTGCCGGCTGCCTACCATCCCAGGATGGGGCTCGGCCCGGAGCCCGGCTGAAACATAGCACATGACCCCGGTCTGACCCCATACGTGGTGGAGATTGGACAGAGGAAGGGCTCCGCAGGCGACGGGCAGGATTCGCCCAGAGAGATGCTGGGACCCTGAGTGCTTCCAGCCTCCGTGGCCTCGCTGGGGAGAGGATCTCCTGTCTTCCTTTTCCTGTGGGTGTCCTCACACTGAGCTGCGTTCACTGCAGTCACTGCAGTAGGGCGTTTCCTGTGGGTGTCCTCACACTGAGCTGCGTTCACTGCAGTCACTGCAATAAGACGTGTCCTGTGGGTGTCCTTACACTGAGCTGCGTTCACTGCAGTCACTGCAGTAGGGCGTTTCCTGTGGGTGTCCTCACACTGAGTTGCCTTCACTGCCGTCACTGCAGTAGGACGTGTCCTGTGGGTGTCCTTACACTGAGCTGCGTTCACTGCAGTCACTGCAATAAGACGTGTCCTGTGGGTGTCCTTACACTGAGCTGCGTTCACTGCAGTCACTGCAGTAGGGCGTGTCCTGTGGGTGTCCTTACACTGAGCTGCGTTCACTGCAGTCACTGCAGTAGGGCGTTTCCTGTGGGTGTCCTTACACTGAGCTGCCTTCACTGCAGTCACTGCAGTAGGACGTGTCCTGTGGGTGTCCTTACACTGAGCTGCGTTCACTGCAGTCACTGCAGTAGGACGTGTCCTGTGGGTGTCCATACACTGAGCTGCCTTCACTGCTGTCACTGCAATAAGACGTTTCCTGTGGGTGTCCTTACACTGAGCTGCCTTCACTGCCGTCACTGCAGTAGGACGTTTCCTGTGGGTGTCCTTACACTGAGCTGCCTTCACTGCTGTCACTGCAGTGGGACGTTTCCTGTGGGTGTCCTTACACTGAGCTGCCTTCACTGCCGTCACTGCAATAAGACGTTTCCTGTGGGTGTCCTTACACTGAGCTGCCTTCACTGCAGTCACTGCAGTAGGACGTGTCCTGTGGGTGTCCTTACACTGAGCTGCGTTCACTGCAGTCACTGCAGTAGGACGTGTCCTGTGGGTGTCCATACACTGAGCTGCCTTCACTGCTGTCACTGCAATAAGACGTTTCCTGTGGGTGTCCTTACACTGAGCTGCCTTCACTGCCGTCACTGCAGTAGGACGTTTCCTGTGGGTGTCCTTACACTGAGCTGCCTTCACTGCTGTCACTGCAGTAGGACGTTTCCTGTGGGTGTCCTTACACTGAGCTGCCTTCACTGCCGTCACTGCAATAAGACGTTTCCTGTGGGTGTCCTTACACTGAGCTGCGTTCACTGCAGTCACTGCAGTAGGACGTTTCCTGTGGGTGTCCTTACACTGAGCTGCGTTCACTGCAGTCACTGCAGTGGGACGTTTCCTGTGGGTGTCCTTACACTGAGCTGCGTTCACTGCAGTCACTGCAGTAGGACGTGTCCTGTGGGTGTCCTTACACTGAGCTGCCTTCACTGCAGTCACTGCAATAAGACGTTTCCTGTGGGTGTCCTTACACTGAGCTGCGTTCACTGCAGTCACTGCAGTGGGATGTTTCCTGTGGGTGTCCTTACACTGAGCTGCGTTCACTGCAGTCACTGCAGTGGGACGTTTCCTGTGGGTGTCCTCACACTGAGCTGCATTCACTACCGTCACTGCAGTGGGACGTTTCCTGTGGGTGTCCTTACACTGAGCTGCGTTCACTGCAGTCACTGCAGTGGGACGTTTCCTGGCAAAACCAAGTGCCCACAAAGCTAACGGGTATGCGTCTGTGCTCATCTCCGAGAACATGATGAAGGCTAGGACGGAGCACCTGCCCAGAGAGGAGCCACACGTTAAACGGGGAGGAGAGCAGACAAAGGAGAAGATCCGGAGGCCGCAGACATTGCAGAAGGCGCGCGTGCAGGCGCAGCGTTGGCCCACAGCCGTGCTCTGGCCGCGCGGCACTGGGGCCCCGTGCTGGGCTGTCTGCATCCACTGGGCTTTGAACATTTCTTTGTTTGTAAAACGGGGCTGCTTCTATTTTCTTCCAGGAGTGTTACACGAGTGAAACAACTTCGCTAGCTGTGAAACGTCCTGCTATACGGCGTGGTGAAACGGGAAGGCAGTGGGAGACGGGATCCAGAGGTGCTCCCACACCCTGCAGCCGAGGGAGGAGAACCAGCTCTTTGGCGTCTCCATTTCAGGCCCTCAAGCTCTCTTGGAAGTTCACTGCCCACGTTAGAGTTGCTGTTAGCATGTAGGTGGCAAATAGGGTGAAGTGACTTGGCAAGAAAGGCAAATTGGAAGCAGCATCCATTCATTCACTCATTCATTCAAAAAATTTCACTGGTAAAATATGTGAAGTGACTTGGCAAGAAAGGCAAATTGGAAGCAGCATCCATTCATTCACTCATTCATGCAAAAAATTTCACTGGTAAAATATTATGTGACGGGCACTGTCCTTCGTGTGCAAGGTAGTTTCTGACCTGTGATGGTGTCTGTGCATTCTAGGAAGAATAAGAGCGAACATGCTATAGCCATCCGGCTTTTGGCAAATTGCTGAAGTTTTTCTGGGCCTAACGTTCCTTTTTAATATTGCCTCCTAGAGAGAGAGGATGGTTTTATATGAGATATGTAGACTCTTAAGTCATTACACGTGCTTATTGCAGTATTAGAAGACATACGATTCTCTGACCCCCCGAGTGTATCTAACGCAGCAGCTACTGAACAGGCCTATTTGCATCTCTATGGCACCTTTTTGAAGTCAGTTTGCACCATCGTTTGCACACCAGGACCTCATTAATAAGCAGTTCTCTCCTGAATAATCCTTGTAAAAATAAGTGAGTAAAGCCATCACCATCCTCATGGGGCTCTGGTAGACATGCCAAGTTCAGGCCTAATTATACCACCTTTGTTTATAATTGAAGGTGTAGCCCGTAGTGGCATTTTAGCTGGCGAGCTGTGTAATTTTCGGTGTAGAAGGGAGGGCAGACATTTCCCAGGCTGGGGATACTGGGAAGTTTCGCCGTCACTCCCTTCACACACTCTGCCCCAGAGCTGCTCTCCTGCGTGCGGTCCTGCCCGGGGAAGGGCGGGAAACCCCAGGCTGACTGCTTGGTAAGGAGCTCCTCCCTGGAGGCTCAGGACTGGAAAGGAGTCGCAGACCATCTACTAATCAGCAAGAAGTGCTCTCAAAAAGCAGCTCCTACAGAGAGGAGAGGAAGGACGCACAGCGTCAGAGCAGCCTTTTCATGCTACAATTCTAGAAGCAAATGTTATTGGCAGGACTGCCTTGAAGTTCTAGGGCCCGATACGGTAATAACACCAAGGATCTCGCGGCGAACAAAGCTCTTTTAGTCCATCATGCACTCCGCAGAGATTTGGAGGCCACACTCTTAAGTCTGTCCACTTGGTTTCAAATATGTGTTGTAATTGCTTAGTCAGACCAACAAAGAAACACCAGAGGTGAGATTTGCTTCTGTATAACCTTTGGGGCGACGAGGACATCAGTAATGTCTGTAACAAGCAGTCTTGGAACCGATCATTTCATGCTATCGAAGGCATTCTGTTTCGTACAACCAAAACCCCACATCAGATAAGATTGTTTGTCATCAGCCTCCACTTCTAGAATTTTGCTTGAAAGTAAAATAAATAAATACAAATTTCTGTTTCCCGTCAGAATCACAGTGTTTTATGTGAGGACTAACCCGATAAAGTGGCTAGGTTAGTTCTAAATATGTTGATCCATTTTGATACCTGTTTTCAGCTTAGAGTAGATAAAATCTACTAGTATATGTGTAGCCACCTACCTTCTTCACTTTCCAAGAATCAGAACATTTAATTGAAAGGTTAACATCTTCTGCAGAGCATGAATGATCACCATTTGCACACCAAACATCTTAGCTCATAAAAGCTACGTGGCTGTTTGTGTGATCTTATCAATGCAACAGAATATAAGCCTCTCAGAGCTATTAACTGTTCTGCCTTAAGTGATTCCTTCCTAGTAATCTTACACACTCCGTAGCATTGCCTACATCTTGAAGTTCTCCAACCAAAGCTGTGAGAATATACGCGAGTCAGACCTGAACGTCTACCCTACACAGCTATTCAATGGAGACCATTGTAGAGCCTCAGAGTTTCTGTCTGGGAAGAAACGTAGTGACAGAATGTCTGACCACACATTCTCCCACGGGGCCCAGGGAAGCCCCGAGGAGCTGGCGCCTTAGCCAAGGTTCTGCAACCCCTGGAGGAGAATCCGTGACTTCCATCCGGAGCTTCTGAGTCTTGGTTCAGTGCTGAGGGCACCTCACCACCCCAGTGTGTGTGACAGCCGAGGGACGTGAAGAGCGCATGATAGAGTGAGATGCCTATTGTAGCTGAGAGCTGGGGTAGCTTTTATAGGTTCAGTCAGTCAAAACCTTGTGTAAAGGACTCTTTGTGGTTAAGCTATAGATGACACAGAGCCGCCTGTCTCTGAGCGGCTGTCTCGCCCTCCCTGGGGTAGGCTGCAGTAATGCCCCAGACAGCCTTTGATTTAGGTAATGAAAAAGGGGCCGGGCTGAAGTTCAGGAAATGAAAGACAAGCAGGAATGCCCCTTTCCTACAGCATCCGCAACAGTATATTGACCCCCTTACACATTCTTGCACTTGTCCCAATCTTGACACATGCTAGAAAACTCTACCCCCTAACTGCAAAAATTATTAGGTGATATCTTAAGAGATCTATTAGAAATATAAAAAGAGCTTAAGTCTATTACAGTTACCGTGAGATATGAAACAGAAATACTTTAATATTGGTGGAAGGAAATGAAGTATCAAAACACTAAAATTATGAAGGAAAAGAAATCCATACTACCAAAAAGAGATTCCATAAATCTGACCTATGATACCCTTTCAAGATCAAGGAAAAGAAGATTCACTCTTCAATTAAGCAATATTGTCATAGAATATACCTGGGCAGAAAGGAACAGGAGGCAAAATTTAGTGCCCAGAAGTTGCCTCAAAAATCTTGATGCATACAACCAGTTTTCCTTCCAGGAAACAAAAGGTTTATCCGAGTCAAAGCATGGAGGTACCCCATAGAAGTGCTGTCAGAGGGCTACGCTAATCACTCTCCATGTCTATGAAAGATGGCATCAGATTCTTTCTGCTTCCTTTAGTGATGCAAGGAGAGGATGATCCTTACAGCAGGGCAGTGCACTTCTATTTGTACTGTCTTAGTTTATCATTATTTTGCATACTGGTCTTGTTTAACAGTATGTCTTCCAAGTTCAGAGAATGGAATGTTCTACCACGGTTCCTTTTACGCTTGGGCTCTGCACTGCTTTTGAAGTTCATCGACATGGACTCCAGAAGAAGAGTACCTGCTGGACCGACCGGATGCGGTGTCTTCCCACATCTGTCCAGCTTCAGGCCTCCTCTGCCTTTTAGAAGGATGCTCAGATGTGTCCTGGGTAATGCTTTCCTAACAGCAGGGTGGGAATCTTTTTACAAACTCATGCCATAGCACCACTGCCGACATTCCTGGGACACTGAGGTGCAGCCAACTATGGGTAATTTGCCTTTATATACTTTGAAAAAAAATAGATGCAATTTTCTAATAATTCACTTCTCTTATCTTTCCACCTATTTTTCTTAACTGTTATTTTAAAATAAGGACTATGTTTCATTCACCCTTTTGTGTCCAGCACCTACCACAGTACCGAACGCAAAATCAGTGGTTAGTAAATAGCTATTTATTAAGTAATAGACAAAAGATAAATACATGGTTTACCTTAAAAATGCAAAGAAGGAAAAAGGAAACACATTTCTTGTATCGTGTTAAAATGTACCAAAAATGGATAAATTTGTGGATGGGATGAAAAACACAGGAATTTCTTCCTTGGTATATGCAAGAAGGCAACCTGGAGATGGACAAGTCCGGTTGAATTGTTCTGTCATTTGACCATCCATAGGCTCGAATCTAATCTAACCCAGTTTAATTGATCCTTTCAATAGAATCTCCTAATTGAATTGGCAATAGTTTGGCGAGTTGGCCAACCTTATCTTTGTTCCTCTCAGAGCTGGCACCAGGAGCCGCCTTCCTTCTCTGTAGGGCAGGGCACCCTGTAAGCACGAGGCCTACAGAGAAAGCGCTTCATGGCTTGGGCACCCAGAGGGTGGAGGAAAGTAGTATACAAGATGTCATATTGCTTCGAAGAAACAGGTTGTCTAGCTGTTTCCTTCCCGCACTACGGGAATGCTTTAATAATCCAGAAGGGCTTCCTTGAGAGCTTGGTTTTCTCCTTTTATTTTTTTCTTCCCCCCATTTCTGATTAGAAAAGTATTTCACGTGACTTAACTATTTCATAATTCGTTGCAATGTAATTTTGGCCTCGCTAACATTCTCCCACCTTGAAGGACACACACAGGGAAATAACTGTTTGAAAGAAATGGGCTGGACTCACTTTGCTTTCCTTCAAACTTTAACCCATTTGCACCGGGGATTTTGACAGTCATCTGTCCGATTGAAGTATAAGAACGATGCTTAGTAAAATATACTTAATGAAATAGGTGCCTTACTTGATTTCTGAGGATAAATTTTAGATTTGTTCTAGCCTTTCATCTGAATTAGAGGATGTCTTTGATTCTGTGTAAGGCTAATTCAGCCAGCTTCTCGCCCTGCTTCTCTATGGCAGGGAGCCCCTCAAGCTTGGAGAGACCTCTGAAAGCACCAGAGGCTGAAGCTGTCTTGGCCGGCAGGGTGGACACATGGATGAAGGCCCATGTAGAGCATCCAGGCGATGGAGGAGACAAGGCATCAGGGCTGCCTTTCCCTCCCAGGCCTCACATTCCACTTACCAGGAAAACGATCAAGAGGCGAATGTTCCTGAAGAGGAGCCAAGCCATGCCTTCGGGTTGCTCTGCACACAAACCCCAGCGAGATTCGAGTGTAGTCCCAGTGCCCGGGCTCCCGGATCCAGCCCGCAGCAAGACGTGCCTGGAGATGTCCTTCAGGAAGGCATGGGGCTGCCGCTGCTCTCTCGGGCAGAGGAGTGAAGATGTTCTAGAATGACTCTGTCTCTCCACCCCAATCTCCACGGCTGGTCTGGAAGGCTGGCATTGTTTGGGCTCCGGGTAAGCCCATGGACACACCTTGATTCTTATTGCAATGAAACCCTTTGTTGGACACCAAAGGAAAAAAATCTTACAGTGTGAAGACAAGATTTACGGGGAAGATACCCAGTGAATAATAAATTACTCACAACATGAAAAATAATTAAAACGCTAGGGCCTATCATCATGCTGAATAAAATTAGTAGGCTGCCTCTTACTGCCAACATTGTAAAAGCAAAATTGCACATACTGACAACACACACACATGTCCACTACTAAGCCAACTTCAAGGGATGCGTCTGAGCGCAGGGCCTGTGAAGGGCACCGGCCTGAAGTGTGGTGTGGGGAACGGAGTGCTCACCTCTTCATTCAGGCGATTCCCGCTTCCCTCCCCAAGAAGTCTTCCCCTGGCACTGCATTCTTCATCTCAAAGTTGTTCTGGAAAAATAAGGTTAAGGCAAAGAAAGGCTGACTTCACTAGTATGTTTGTTTTAGCACCTTTTCCCTGAATATACAGCCGAACCCATATGCTATAACATTAAATTGCCTTAAGATAACCACAGAGCTGAGTTTGCTCACTCCTTGTGGCATGGCCACTGGTAGAAAAGTACACCCATGGGAACACTTGTTAAACCCACATGAATATTTATTAAGAAGAGACTGACATCAGAAACCTGAGAATTTCAGGGGAAAAGACCAGAGCAGCATCTGGATATTTCTTCAAACCATCTGCCCTTTTCCCTTCTCACTGCCTCTTTGTTAGTGTGGATGGAGAACAGGGTATATCGCAGCAACCTCATCCAGCAGAGAAAGAGATGTATAGTCCAGTGGTCCTTAATCATTACTATGAGTGGGTCAGAGAATTTCAAAGGGAGACTGTCCCCGGTCTGCACTCCCCCGTCCTGCAGTTCAGAACAAGGCGGGCCCTGTTTCTAGTGATGGAATGTCTTCCAAACAGCACTTAGTGTCTTGAGAACGTCAGCTTAACATTTTTGGAGAATAGGAAAGAGTCAGGGCAATTAGAGGGCTGGCATAGTATCTTAAAATAAAGGGAAATGAATTATATGTTGAGATATTTATGAGAGAAGGAAATTATATATAAGCAATGGGAAAAAATGAATTGTTGCAAAAAGGTAGTATTTGAATATACTATTTGCCCAAGCCAAATCTTATGTGTTTAGGGCTATCTGCCTAATTCAAAAATATCTCTGCTGACCAGATAGAGCTTGTGTGTGGTATCATGTTTTGTTTTTTAATTGATTTTAGAGAGGAAGGGAGAGGGAAAGAGAGATAGAAACATCAATGGCGAGAGAGAATCATTGATTGGTTGCTTCCTGCACGCCCCACCCTGGGGATCGAGCCTGCAACCTGGGCATGTGCCTTGACCGGGAATTGAACCCTGACCTTCTGGTTCATAGGTCGATGCTCAACCACTGAGCCACGCCAGCCAGGCCACGTTTTAAATATATCTCTAGGTGGTTCTCTAGATTGTCTAGAATGCTAACAGACAGACAACATTCACTGGATGGTTTAGCAGCCCACCATTTCATTGTATCCTAGAAGATAGGTCTTTAAACCAAGAGGTATGGAAAGCTATGCTTGAGTACATTAAGCATTAAAAAATTTCATAACTGTTTTATATCCAGCTGAGCTTTCCTCATTTTTCATGTTCATGAATTTTTACCCAGAGGTTTGAATGTGACGATTGTATCTACCACGGACACCTTTTCTTCTACATCTAGGTCAGAACAGCATGGAATTGAGATCCATCCTCCATCAGCAGTGCCGGTGAGCTTCGGGCTTCGGGGCGCAGTGGCATTTTCCAATCGGCTCTCTGTGTGTGGGGGTACAAATGGTGCTGCTGCTTGAGATTGTTTCCAAGGCACAGGGTGGTGTGACGTGGTTCTCTCCTGTCCAGCCTGCTGAAGGCCTTCTTATTGGCTATAATTGCATTGTGGCCTTTGCTTTTATTTTTCTACAAGAGGCCCGGTGCACAAAATTCATGCACTCGGGGGGGAGGGGTCCCTCAGCCTGGCCTGTGCCCTCTCATAGTCCAGGAGCCCTCAGGGGATGTTCGACTGACGGGTTAGGCCCGCTCCCCATTGACCTAAGAGCTGCCGTGGAGGCACGAGAGGCTCCCGCCACCGCCTCTGTGCTCGCCAGCTGACCCCCTATGGGAGTGCACTGACTATGAGGGGGCAGCTCCTGTGTTGAGTGTCTGCCCCCTGGTGGTCAGTGCACATCATAGCGACGGGTCGTTCTGCCGTTCAGTCAATTTGCATAGTATCCTTTTATTATATAGGATAAATCCCTTGACTTACTTTAAAAATAAAGAAGGACCGTAAGAATTTGCACTGGGTGGGTGAGTTGGGGGTATTTCTTGGCTGACTGTGTATATTTCTGTCTAGAAAGATACCACAAACAGCTAGGGAGATGGTTTGGACCTTGTGCAGATTTAATGTGCAATACTGCTTAAGATTTGAATTATGGAAACACTGGAGAATACAATGTGCCTCAAATAAAAGGCTTAAAAGATACGTAGCTGATACCCTCTTTCTATGTGCCACCCAGTTTACCATGACTCATGTACATACAATTCTCTTTGGTGTCTGCATCTAAAGGGGAATATGAAAAGTTGGCAGGGAGTCTGTAGAGGTTTCGGGAATATGAGAAGATGGTAGAGAATATATAGAAGCTTCAGTGTTTCCAGTACTATGCTCTGGGCCATCGAGTAGATGTAAGTGTGGAAGACCTTTGGTTGCCCTGGGAGTCACTGCAGAACAGTAGAGAATGGGAGAATCCAACATGGGATTCTTCAGTGGATTTATGTCTCTAAACAATAGGCCATTCAGAGCCTCAGAGGGAACTAAGACATCTGGGAAAAGTCAGTGGCTCTAATGATGGTTTTGTTTCCATACCTACTTCCAGGCAGGCTCAGAGGCAACCTACAGTAGTGTATTATACTAACATTGTACAGAAAGTCGATGATTGTTTAGCCAGCTAATGAAAATTATTTTTGTTTTATTTCAGTTAATGTTGAATTAGAATAATTTAGTTTGCCTGAGAGAGTTAACGAAACAGGTCTAAATTCCTATGTGTTATTGTTTCTCGCAAGGGGAAAATTATGTTCATTTGCTGTGACAGATAGAGATATTTTACAAGGGTTTCCATGCTTTGTGTTTGTACTATGATTGGTTGATTTCTCTTGAAACATAAAATTTTCAATCTACCTGAGTTGCTATTCATAGAATGAGTGACAAAGGAAAGAAACAACAAGTAGTGGAACTAGGTACCTGGTCATTTAGGTGATTCCTCCAGATTCCTCCATTTATAAGCCCTAATGTCAATGGCCCCTCCAGTTCAAACCTGGAGATCGCCATCATGAGCAGATGTAGAGTCTGCGGTAACTGAGAAGTTGACACTGGAAGCTCTGGCACCTCATTTACATCTACTCCTTGAGAGAGTTGGTGGGATGGTCCCAAAAATAGAATCCCCAAAGGATTTCAATTTATTTTTTAATATATTTTTATTTATTTCGGAGAGGAAGGGAGAGGGTGAGAGGGATAGAAACATCAATGATGAGAGAGAATCATTGATTGGCTGTCTCCTGCATGCTCCCTACTGGGGATCAAACCCGCAACCTAGGAATGTGACCTTGACGGGAATCGAACAGGGGACCCTTCAGTCCGCAGGCTGATGCTCTATCCACTGAGCCAGACCTGTTAGGGCAGGATTTCAACTTAAACCCTCTTCAAGCCAAAGATTGATCGTGGTTCTGATCTTAGCTAAATAGCAGCTACTTCTGTTTCTCTTGTGGGGCTCCAGCCATCACATAATGCTAATATCTGAACATATGCCAGAGATTATTTACTTCAGTCCCTTCTCTCTGACGTCTCTCCTATACACTTTAGAGGTATAGATACAGTTTATTAGTGCTGATGACAGGGAAAGTATACTACCTCCTGCTTTATAGTCAATTTATATAAATGCCAAACCACTTTCTAATATTGGCGAGATATGTGAAGGCAAAATAGAGAAGAATTGATGGCTAAATGTTATCTTTTAAAAACACACACACCTATTTTATAGTTTACCAAATTATTGAGCTTAATAGCTGGCTCTGCAAGCAGAATTTTGTCCTGTTACTTAGGTTTCCCTATTTGCGTTTGCTACCAAACCAGTAGCATTTCACCTGCTCACGGGAAAGTGCAGGTCGACTTTCAGGGACGCTCGTGGTATTTCATTATTGTTCTCGTGCTTCTGTAATGTGGTCTCATCCTGCTTCCAACATAGCGGGGCATTTTCATTCTCTACATCGTATCCATCTAAAACATGGTAAGGGCCCCGACGCTTACATTTTTAAAGGAATGCCATACAAGACAGCTCCTTCAACACGTTGCAGTACAGATTGATTTTTGAAAAACAGGAAGGTGATCCCTACAGGCCAAACAGTATGAACATGATGTTAGGGCAAATTTTCCATCTAATTATGATGGTTTAGGACTAACGATGGATATTACTGAAATACCCAAGGGCATATTAGAGGAGAGGAAATTTAAAAAATATTTATGGACCTAGACTGTGTTTGTCAAATGCAGTAGGCAAGTAAGTTCTGGAGATGACTCAAGCAAAAGGATTTCCATTGGCATGGGCCTCGGGAGATGGACGGCAGGTAAACACAGCCTGTCTTGGCTTTGACCTGGAGCAGCTGCTGTGCAAACATGCCTGGCTTTTCACCTTAAGATAATGGCACTGAAGGTAAACAGCCTGTCTCCTCATTAAAGCCAGTTTATGTGTAGAGATAAGGGTGCCAGCCCACAAGGTTATTTAGTGGGTGTTAGAAATCATGGAGGTTAAATGTCAGTTTCCTACAGAGTTCTGTTAACATCATAAGGCTGCTAATTTACACCCTAAAATCATATGCCCTGACAGAGGTGCCTTGTTGATTCTCTCTGTGACTTCATGTCCTCAGTGTGGGATGTCATTCAAGTAAGTGCAGAATTACCTGGCTTCTAGCTTTGCTTTTTTAAAAAAATATTTTTATTGATTTCAGAGAGGAAGGGAGTGGGGGAGGGAGAGAGAGAGAGAGACAGAGATAGAGACATCAACGATGAGAACCATTGATTGGCTGCTTCCTGCACGCCCCACACTGGGGATCAAGTCTGCAACCCAGGCATGTGCCCTGACTGGGATTTGAACCATGACCTCCTAGGTTGACACTCAACCATTGAGCCACACCAGCCGGGCTGTTTTAATTAAAGTGTATTATTGAAGACTTATTACATACTTGCTACATACTTAATGCCCCCTGTGTCACTGATGTGTTTATTATTGACTAGAGGCCTGGTGCACGAATTTGGGCATGGGAGGGGTCCCTCTGGGTGGCCTGCAGGGATTGGCTGAAACCCGCAATCCAATGCCACCTGCAGCTCCTTCCTGCTGCTCCCACTCATCCCGGCCCCACTGTGCCTGCCACGGGCTCGCGCCCAATCAGTCCCGATCAGGGGAGGCTCGGGCTGCCGCAGCAGTGCTCACCAGCCATAAGCCCTGTGTCTGGCGCCCTCCCAAGGGGAGTAGCCTGCGGGATTGGGGTGAAACTGGCTCTCCAACATCCCCCGAGGGGTCCCAGATTGCAAGTGGGTGCAGGCCAGGCTGAGGGACCCCACTGGTGCACAATCAGGCTGGAGAGGGAGGTCTCCAGGGCATGTCCGGCCCATCTTGCTCCGTCCTGATCGGCTGGACCCCAGCAGCAAGCTAACCTACCGGTCATAGCATCTGCCCCCTGGTGGTCAGTGTATGTCATAGCAAGTGGTTGAGCAACCTGAGCACATCATTAGCATATTACGCTTTGACTGGTTGTACGGTTGTTCTGCATTCGGTCTATTTGCATATTGCCCTTTTATTATATAGGATTTATAAATACTGTTCATATGTAAGAGAAATTAATCTCTTGCCATGTATATGGCAACTATTTTCTACTTAAAAATGCATATTTTTGCAAATGACTCCTGCTCACGACGCCAGCAGCAGCAGTGCACAGTGTGATCATCACTCAGGTGTCCCCCTGCTACTCCGCTGGCAGTGGCAGTGCCCCTCCTTGGCAAAGCTGTGCTGTGTACAGAGTGTACCTGTGATGCTCTGAATGGGCTGGCCTGAAGTCGTGTGGGATGAGATTCAGGAATGAGAAAGTCAAAAGCCAGGCAGTGCTTCTTGAAATATATTTCTTGGATCAGTTGCACCAAATATCATATGGTCCAGTATGCAGGAAAGGCAGGTTCTTGACCCCAGATTTGCTGAGTCAGCATCTGGGGATGGACCCTTGAATTAGTTCATTTTTAACATGCTTGCTGGGTAATTCTGCGGTTGCAGACTGAAGTTGAAGAACTACTGAGGCAGGAAAATTTACCCGGGCCTGTGGGTCATTCAGGGAAAAATGGCAACAGGTAAACGTGGACTTTAAAAAAAATATGATCAGTTTAGCGTCTCTTCATGGAAGAGGGGGATAGCCATTTCTGCTTCTTGTTTTTAAAAAGTAAATTTTTATTGATTTCAGAGAGGAAGGGAGAGGGAGAGAGAGAGGTGGAGACATCAATGGTGAGAGAGAATCATTGATCGGCTGCCTCCTGCATGCCCCGCAACCCTGGCATGTGTCCTTGATTGGAATCGAACCCGGGACCCTTCAGTCCGCAGGCTGACGCTCTAACCACTGAGCAAAACCAGCTAGGGCCATTTCTGCTTCTTTTTACGTGAAATACTCCCTTTCTCCCACTGTGTCACACTTTATTGATTTATAAACACTATTCATACGTAAGAGAAATTAACCTCGGCCATATGTGTGGCAACTATTTTCTACTTAAAAATACCTTTTTTGCAATAGAGAATGATTAGGTTTTTATATAGAACAGGCTATTATAAACAATCCTGCTATCTACTACCTCCTTATTGCTGCATTAACAGATGGTTACAAACTAGTGGCTGAAAACAACACAAGTTCATTATCGTACAGTGGTCCAAAGTCCAAGTGAGGCCCGCCTGCATTCTTGCTCACCAACACTGACCCCAAAAGTACTGTCAGACTTTAAATTTTAGCCAACTTGTGGGATAGGTACTTGTATCTCATATTCATTTCCCTGATTATTTTGGGTTCAATATTTTTTGCATAAATTTCTTGATCATTCGGAATTTTTTTGTTTTGTTAAATGCATATTGAAGTTTTTTTCCTATTTTTATTTAGATTGCTCTCCTTTAAAATAGTTTGTGGTTCTTTACGTCATACATATCTATGTGTTGGAGACATGTATTGCAAATATTTTCACTCATTCTGTCTTCCTTTTAAAATGATAGTTTGTAATGAATGGAATTTCTTATTTTTGAAATAATCAGTTTATTATTTTCTTATTTTATGGTTAGTGCTCTGGTGTCTTATTTCAGAAAGCCTTCACACACAAAACATTGCCTTTCATGGTTAAGTTTCAAAGTCATCTGGAGATAATTTTTGTAAATGGCATGGGATCAATTGCATCTTCCTTTTTCCTATGTGGAGCTTACTGTCCTGACACATTCATTGAAAAGAGTATGCTTTTCGCTGCCTTCTGCACTACCAATCATAATAAACCTGAATTGTGCATTAAAAAAATAAAATATTAAAAATACAAAGAAAGTGTGCATAACTGCGGGTGTCTCTTTTTCATCTCTCTTTTTCCCGTTGTGTGTTCTTATGTGAGTTCTAAGCTGTTTTAACTGCATAGCTTTACAGTAAGTCTTGACGTCTGATAGAGCAAGGTCTCCCACTTTGTTCAATTCTAGAGTGCTCTGGCTGTTTCCTGTATGTTTGAGAATCACCTGATTCACAAGCAAACTGGGACTATGATTAGGACTGCATAATTGTGAGTCATGTATTGGAACAAACAAACAAGGACCATTCTTTTATTTAATATTTTAAGTAATTTTATGTTTTATTTAATAAAGTT
This sequence comes from Corynorhinus townsendii, assembly GCA_026230045.1. Taxonomy (NCBI): domain Eukaryota; kingdom Metazoa; phylum Chordata; class Mammalia; order Chiroptera; family Vespertilionidae; genus Corynorhinus; species Corynorhinus townsendii. The sequence continues at coordinate 4,809,729 of JAPDVU010000007.1, read as the reverse complement.
TTATTATTTTTTCATTGTTAAGGTCTTACAGAGACCTTTTTGAGGCTTATTCTTTAGTACTAGTATAAGACATATTTTTTTAAATTGTAGTTTCTGGCATTTATTTTATTTCATATAGAAATACAATTGATTTGGCTCTTGATTTTTGTATTCAGCAATTTTGCTAAACTCATATGGATATTGAATATTTTATTAAAATTTTAAAAAATGTTTATTACTTTTTAAAAATTAAAATATTTAAATTTATTGGGGTGCCATTGGCTAATAAAATTATGTAGGTTTCAAGTGTATAATTCTATAATGCACCATCTTTATATTGCATTTGTGGTTTCCACCCAAAGTCACCATATGGTATATTTGACCCCCTTTACCCTTTTCTACCTACCCCTCTTTCCCTCTGGTAACCACCATATTGTTGTCTGCAACTATGACTTTTTGTTTGTCTTGTTCATTCATTTGGCTAAACCCTTATTTTTAATTTGATTGATATTAAAAATTCAAGATTCTTTTGGATTTTAACTACATCATTGTTTAATTTCACAATAAAGATAGTTTTGTTTCTTTCTTTCCAATCCCTCTAATCATTCCCCTCTACTTTTGAATCATTGGTAAAATGTTAAATGCAGCATTGATAGTTGAGCATCATTATTTTATTTCTCTATTTCATAGAGAAAGCTTTTAATGTTGTACCATTAAATATGATGTTTCCTTTCTGGATTTTATAGTTTGTGTAAAGTTAAGAAGTCTATTCATAATTTACTAAGAATATTTATCATGAACATATATTTTACTGAATAGGTCTTATACCTTGAGAAGAGGTATCATTATGCCAAAGAACAATTCAGAAAAGGAAGTTTTATTAGGAATGGTGGGAATTTAACAAGCAATATGATGTAATCTGGGGGCTCAGTTCTCACACAGACTGTCAATGCAAGGATGGATTTTAGAAAAATTGAGTAATGAATGGATGGTATTTATTCGTGTAGTCAAGAAATAATTACTGTTTTTGCTAGTCACTGTCCTGACCTCTGAGCACCACACATTAATTCACAATTTTTTATTTAATTAGTTCCATATCCAACCAATGACAAGAAATTTTTTTGGTGTATTTTTATAATAAGGTAGGTGCAAGCACATGTCTTAGAGATTGAGTGAATTGGCATGATGGCTAGAAATAAGTTATTAAAATATCGGGGTTATGCCTATAAAAATGATGTCTTTAGTAATTGACTCATAGCCCTTCTTTCTGAAAGTAAATAGACACCAAAACCAATTATCTATTAAGGTCACTCCTAAGTGTGTAACAGGAAAGCTCAGTCATGTATTAGAGGAGAGTGATTATATGTCTAAACACTCTGTGGGTATACGCATCGAATTAACATCAATGTCACAATATCATAAAGGTACATTAGTAGTTACAAGGAGGACCTGAAGACTTTCCTATTTCATACCATTGGGCTTTACTACCCAACCTATCAATATTTTAGCTTATGTCCATTCTGTTTACAGCAGAATGTTCAAGAAAGACCTGTCAAGTCAGGAACTTCTTGTAGCATATTTCGCCAGACAGTGGGGCAGAGGACACCAGTGGTTGTAACAGGCCCTGTGCTGCCCTCTCCATGCTTTGCCCTTACCGTTTCTGTGCCCACACACCCAAATTCTCACTGCCAGCGCTTGTATTTCTCTGTTCACTGGTGCCACAGCCACCTTGCCTGCCCGTACAGCAGGCACGGCGGATTCTGTCCCCAGAGGCAGCTCTTAACTATTAACTGGTGGTAGCTTTGTGCAAACTCACCATTTCCCTCGTTTCTGGGATGGTTTCACTCTGCAGTGTCTGAGTTTAACGACCCGGGTTCCCAGCGGTTTCTCCGGGAGGGCTGAGGCTCAATGGCCCGTGGTGGTAACTGGCTGAGAGCTCACATTCCATGGGCTGCTTTCCCTTTCCTGTCTCATCCCCCCAGGCCCTACCAGAAGTTCCTTCCCGTACCCTCCCCCTCTAGGTGGCCCTCAGATTCTCTTTCAGGGTCTACCTCTGGGTGAACCCAGTCTAAGTGGTGATCCAAAGAAACGGACAAACCCACATCAGTAATTTATCAAGCAGAAACTGGCATTTATTTTTAAAGTGATACCTGCTAATTTGATTGCAGGGAAATCGTTTCCTTTGCAAGACGGGACGCATTACATTCTGGGTCCAACCCGATGTGAAGCTCGGTAAGAACTGGAGCTTGA